>JAUMHP010000059.1:1484949-1497059 GCA_032361065.1 Enteromius trimaculatus
TTGCATATAGTAACACCCAGGTCATAGGTTTGATTCCTCTGCACTGTATGAACTCCTAAATTGTACCTTGTATGGAGTTTCAAGTTGATTAAAATATAGATTTAGACGAAATAACTTTATAAATATTTATGCTTATAAAAAGCTGCACTCTTTTTTTTACCGTTTTGGAAATGTCTTGTGGGAACAAGTTAAGTTACATGTCTCTCTCTCTCTCTCTCTATGGAGTTGTCAGGTGAGACAAATCTCATTTAAAGCTGATTTTATCTGTATTATTTTGTCCCCACATCAGTCAGTCTATCTGAGCATCCAGATGCTGGTACGATTCTTAACATATCTCTGGTTACAAGCAGTGTCTTCTTTGAACTGGCAGTAGTACGTACACTTAATCATGCTCATTGGCAAAATAGCTTCTAATAATAAGTCTTTTAATGACATCATTATATGTTGTATTATTAAACCAACATGGCTCAAATGACGAATATGCAACAGTTACTATGTTCTCAGAAAACACTGTCTAGTTATTTCATGCATCACATTCTGGCATTTAAGCACTAGAACTATTGTTCTGCTGATGTTTATGGGAACTTGAATTTGAGGTTGGGCTATCAGGAGAAATTTGTTTTGGTAATAGTTGTACAGATATTTTCATTTCTGTTTTAGCTCTGAATCAGATGCTGAATATGTTTCTGTAATTATTCCTTTATTATCTAGAGAAAAGCAGAAGGGTTCTTCCCACGTGTGTAGATGTTATACGCTGATGGTACTAGTGTTGTGATACATTTCAAAAACACCAATGTGTAAAATAACATCCAAAAAACAATCGAAACTTAAGTACCTCAGAGCAGAACTATTGCCTGTCCTCAGCTGCCACTTCTGTCCAGAACTAAATACTTCAGCAGACATTTGAATGAACTTTATTCTATCTTAGCATGAAAGTATGTTTGATTAGGTTGTGATTTTTATTTCTCTGGCTTTATCTGGCAGACAGACATCGGAGCCTCTGTGAGAAGTCGGAGCTGACCCTGTTTACTTTCATTCTGTGTAATTCATCAAAAAACTTAGTCTTTCATCAATATTAAAAATTAACTTTAAAATTCCCTCTTACTTTTATCATACATCATACATTGCACCCTGAAACTTGCAAATGCTGTTTTTATGATGGTTTTTCCTTCGATGGTGAATGTCTAATATTAAATTCTGCATGAAAAGCTTGACTGAAGTTCATATTTGTCTGAAACAGGAGGGATAGACGTTTAAAGAGAACAGGACACTTCGACACTGCACATCACACCAGGTCTGAGAGCCAACGGCGTATCTGCGAAAACTGACTTTAAACGTTTTGCCTGCAGATCTGAGTAGAATAAAACACATTCTCATTTAACAAACTCATCCACTGGTTTGGGGTGTTCCTCGCTATAAACATGGCGTTAGTGATGCCTGTCCTGCTTCTGCTTCTGCCAAGTCCTGCCCTCTTCAGCCAACATCTGCAGACAGGAGCTCAGCACGTCTCCAGAGACACCAGACCCCAGCCTATTAAACTTGTTATTTCAGACACATGTGCACAAGATGGGGCCAAGGACAAAGAGCTAGACTTGGATCCTGATTCTCCTCTGGTCTTGACCCATCGGATCCGTCTTGTGCCAGGGTCAGGGTCAGCTTGTGGTCAGTGCGAGCTTGACTTCTCAGCCCTGCGTGATCGTATTGAAAGACTGGAAAAGGAGGTGTCTGATCTGAGGGAGAAATGTGGAGGCTCAGAAGGATGCTGCAGCTCCCAACAGAGTAAAGGTAAAGCTCATTCAGCTCCAGATGAGCTTGCACCAGATCTAGAGCGGTAGTCAAAAATATCCTGAAGCATGTGTGTATAGGATGTCTGGAATCTCTTATCTGACCATACCTTAAGGATTTCTTTATAGAAAATATTCGCTTATATTCAAATCAGATCCTACAAGATATACTAAAATGATTGTTATTATCAAAATAAGATTCCAAATATATCTGATAACAATTAAATTCTCAGGGAATTAATGGAACATCCCTATTTATCCCATTTGAATCCTTTAGCATTTGTTCCAGTTAATCAGATTTCCATAAACTATAAAAAATGTAATTCCTCATGCACAGTCCTGCTTATACTCGGCATGTATCTTTGATAAATTACTACTACTACTAACATGTTATTCTCTTCTATTCTAATAATAATAGAAGAAAATAGAACAGAATAAAATAACGCTTTCAGTAACCCATGGGAAAATATATCATCATAATTATGTAAACAAAACAGCTGTTCGTGAAAAATCCTCTAGGAAAAGCAACATTTGCTGATTCTCATTTCACATTTCACACTGCAGTCTTGTTTTTAACCAATAAATGTGTCTTGTGTTCTAGTAAACTGTTCTGTCAGTGTCAGTGTTCTTTTAGTGAATAATTATTAGTCATGTATGGAATGTGTGAACAGTGTTAATGGCTGCAGCTGCTCTAGTAAACGCAAGATACTGTAGTAAACGCAACTGTTCACATACAGTATATCCATTGCTTCTATGATTTGTTATACATTTAAACAAAGTGAACAGCAAAACAGAACAGAAAAAAAATATGTACAATTTATGAATGTAGTTTTTTTTTTTTCTAAAAATAAATAAATAAATAATCAAAAATAAACTGGAAGCAATGGTCTATTTTCTGTCATGTTTGAAAAAGCATGAAAGATTGTCGACTCAGAAGGAAACACCCACTGCTTTAATTGACTGGAAATTGTGTATGATTGACAGCAATTAACATTCCTCAATTATATCAACTAAATACGTATAACAAATTAACTGTTTAAGGACAAAGCAATAGTGATCACATAATAAACACAGTTACTCACACAGCATCAACTTTTAATTTCAGTCTTGCTATTTCCTACACTGAATTGTTTGTATACAAATCTGCAGTAAAATTAAGCAATCAAAGGACCAAATTCTTAAAGAACAAGCCTGGATCTTAAAATCAAATTCATCAAAGTTTATCACTTGGTTTCTGTGTAGACCTGCGTTTACCATTCTTGTCATTTATCTCTACAAGATGCAGGAATTGGTGGCCGGGGCTAAGCAGGCAGTGATGTAGAATTGGTTGGCGGGGCTTAACAGGCAGTTCATTCATTTGTTTGTTCACTCTACCGCTACCCCCGACCCCACCTTTCACCTCTTCACAAAAAAGTTAAGTCCAGATGTGATGATGGGATGTTTCTCCACAGGTGCGGTCTGTACCACTGTTCGTCCCACAACCGACGAGTGTCCGGATGACTGCAATGACCAGGGCCGCTGTGTAGATGGCAAATGTGTGTGTTTCCCAGGATTCAGCGGGCCTGACTGCAGTGTGCCCGACTGCCCTGATGACTGCAGCAGCCGGGGGCAATGTGTGAACGGCCAATGCGTGTGTGACACAGGCTTCACCGGCCCGGACTGCTCCTCCAGCACATGTCCTGATGACTGCAGTGACAGGGGCCGCTGCGTGCATGGCAGGTGTGTTTGCGATGCAGGTTTTACTGGACCTAACTGTGGGACACAGGGCTGTCCGGATAACTGTAACAACCGGGGCCGCTGCATGAATGGTCAGTGTGCGTGTGATGCAGGGTTTACTGGGTCTGACTGTGGAACAAAGAGCTGTCCGGCTAACTGCAATAAAAGGGGCCGCTGTCTGAACGGAAAATGTGTGTGCAACTCAGGATTTGCTGGTCAGGACTGCTCTGAGACATACTGTCCAGGGAACTGTAATGACAGGGGTCGATGTCTGAACGGACAGTGTGTGTGCAATCCTGGCTTCTCTGGGCCAGACTGCTCTGTTAGAACATGTCCACAGAACTGCAATAACCGTGGACAGTGTGTAAACGGCAAGTGTGTGTGTGAGAGTGGCTTTACTGGCCCTGACTGCTTGTCCAGATCTTGTCCTGGAGACTGCAGTAACCATGGCAGATGCGTCGACGGCCGCTGTGTGTGTGATAGCGGTTTCACTGGACCTGATTGCTCAGCCAAGACTTGTCCCAATGACTGCAATAACAAAGGCAGATGTGTGAATGGGAAGTGTGTCTGTGAAGTGGGCTTCTCTGGACAGGACTGCTCTACCAAAACCTGCCCCAACAACTGCAGTAACAAGGGCCGTTGTGTGAGGGGCCGTTGTGTGTGTCGGCGTGGCTTCATGGGGCCCAACTGCAGCGAGTGTCAGTCTGGGTTTACAGGGGAAAACTGCGACACTGGTGAGTGATGCATGTGATATATTACCGTATTAGTATGTACTGCCATTAAATGTGTGTAAAAAGTCTGCAGGCTCAAGTCACATTCAGTATGGAATCAACTCACTGAGGCACTTTTGCATTTGAAATCACAAACACTGGTAACTTGACTCTAGTAAAGGTTTTCGTCATTTTTGATGTTAGAATCCCCACAATCCAAAAGCACTGCATTTCTCATGGTTCTGTTTAATTATGACAAAGTCACTTGTTTTACGGCTTTTAAAAAAATTATGAACAGGGGATCACAAGACATGGTAACACTTTACAATTAGGTGTCATTTGTTAACCATTGTTACCCAAGTGTGACCCAAGACATTCTGCTCAACCCCCCACCCCCAGTGGGCACTGGTCCCCTAATTGAGAACCGCTGCTCTATAGAACATGAAACATAGGTAACATACTGTGATGCTGGGAGAAAAAAAAAAAACATTACTTATTATTAGGGGCTTTCACACTGGACAAACTTTTGCATTGTTCCTAGAACTATTGGTGGAAGCTCCCATTTTTTGGTCTGTTCACACCACAGGAACTAGAAACTATTTTATTTGTAGGAACTCCATTTGGGGAAACTTAATTAGCTTCTACTTCAGAGTAGGGTTTTAAACATTAGCCATGAGTTTTATACTGTGGTGCTTTGTATCGTGAAGCATGTCACCATTGATGGGAAGCATATGCTGGATCTTGATGTCTGTGGGACCAAACAAGCATCACTTACATATCTCATTACTGCATTGGTGTTACTTTTAACACCCTCCTTGTGGTTCTCATATGAACACAGAGCAGACTTAAAACCGGGGGATTTACTGTGATGTCTTGAAAGTACTCAAAACATCTCAAGACTGTTTTGTTGGCTGAACTTCTTGTCTGCCATTTTGAAATGTTTTGAAAATCTTAGCTTTTTAAAATGAATTAACCTCCAGACCATGCTAACTAAAAGTTCTTGATTTCTTGTTAATGGCATGATGCCAATCTGCATTTAAGGGTGTATCTCTGAAATGGTGTGGCATATTGAAATCAAACTTTATGTATGTCATTGTCGCCTCCCACAGACCACATAAATTTGATAACAGAACCACAAATTGGTCAAAAGTAATAATCAATTAAGTCACATTACAACTGCACTGTGTTTGGCACAGATAATTGCTGCTTGCAACTATTGTACGTTATATTCATTTTTTTTTTTTACTTCCTTCAACAAATACATCTGTGATATCATATAAAAATATGTTTTAGTCTGTCATGACTCTTTAGGAGTCTAAAGCCTTATTTTAGAATCTAATGGAAAGTGACAAATCCATATCAGATTTCTACAGCTTCTGAGTGTGTCTGCTTTTCCACTGGGAAGGAGCAGATAGTACAGCTTTACAGACACAGACATTTTAAAGAGTGCCTTTATATTCCATTGGAAGGTGTTTAAATAATCTACACATATGGTAACAATTCAGTGTTATATTTTGTATTGCCCTGCACTGGGTCTTTATGAGTGCTCTTGGTGAGTGAATATATCAGTGGATCAGCAGTAATCTGACATGCACTGCACTTATTGTTTAGTAGAAACAAGTAGTTGGTCTAAATCTATTTGGTCTTCTGTTCAGCACTGACAGGTGTCTCGCATCTTAACACCAAGGACATCACTGAGTCATCTGTCACTCTGTTCTGGACTCCACCTGCCATGCAGTATGACACCTACCACATCACCTTCACCAGCAGGGCAAGTACAGCACCACCACACAACGCATGATAAACATCATAAGCAAAGAATGTTAACTGTTATCTCCTCAAAAGGACAAATGGGTGAATAATAGCAGTAGATGTTAAACCCAGAAAACATGAGGTCACTTCATGGAATCAAAACGTTTTTCAACCTTTCAATAAGAATCACATTTTGCCGGATGCAGTTGGTTCTGAGATATTGAGCTTCAAAGTTTTTGCATTTCCTAAAGAGACCCTAAATGTATTCTAAATGTGCAATACCTAATTCCTCTCAAATATCTGGAACAAGTCAAATGCAAATAAAACCTTCTAATTGTTAAAAAGTAATTTTTCACTTGAAATCATAGGCCACTTACAAACTGCATTTAAATTTGGTTGCCAGTTCACCTTTTAGTGCTAAATCCTGTTCTGTGCACACACAGTTTAGTAATTTACAGGAGTGACTGCATTCTATTTCCTAATTAACTCCTGCAAAATAGAGGTAGTGACATTTACAGAAATGTTGTGTATGGAACCAAACTTAACAACTGGTTGTTGATGTTGTGGTCACGGGATTTCCGTCAATGAAGCCATAGTCAGGAGGCTGCAGTATGGCGGAGAGAAGTCTAGGGTCAACCCAAATGGTCGAGTGAGAGCCAATAGCAGTTTAGTACAGTTTGACAGATGTTATCACGTCTCTTCTGACTGATGTTTATTTTATTATCAGCAGCTAAAACAAAACTCACTAAACTGCCGGCTTCCTTTGTTTTGATAACTCCTGTACAGTATGTTGCTACTGTCAATTATCACAGAGTGAAACATGGAACAATCATTTAGGGGATTCACTCCTGCATACATAGCCATAAGGTTCTATCTTGCAAATCATTAATTGGGTAACTTAAACAGGGAAAATCTCTTTAGATCACCATGCTTTGTTCCTGTTCTTGTTTAGTTAATCAGCTTATCCACGCCATCTGTGTTCCTCACCTGTCCTGCATCTTCCCTCGTGTACTTAAGCCCATTTGTATTCTGTCCTGTGTGTTGATCGTTAATGTTTCAATGTTATTTTGGTACTTGTGTATCCTGCCTGTCTTTGTATTCGTGTTTAAATTAAAGTTCTCGTTCCAATCCAAGTTCTCATTGTCGCCTGCTTGTGGGTACACCGCACCCTGACAGAACGATCGACCAGCAAGCCGACAGAGGATGATTAGCCCAGAGGAAATCATTCCTCGTCTCCTAAATGGGCTGACTCCTCTCCCCGCTCCTCATGAGTGATGGCCTAAATCTGTGAAGCCAGTAGGCCATCCACAAGAGCCTGGCTCTCGTCTCGCTATTCGGCAGCATACTCCAATGCCCACACCGCGGGTGCGGCCACTGGTGGAGGCTCGACCAAAGTGCTCTGTGGGACCCGCTCTGTATGGGGAGCCATCAGTTCCAGATTTCCTGAAGCGAATCCAGATTTCCGTTGTTTTCAGTCCGTGTTGGCTGGGCCTGGATCCAGACGAGTAGGACTAGATGTCAATCCTCATCCCTGAAGATTCCGGTCCGCAGTTTCCCGATCCAGTCCCTGAATTATGGCCAGGAGTGCCATTCATGATTCCAGTTCCTAATTCATGGCCTGGAGTGCTGATCCCAAGTCCAGTCCCTGAGCACGCACTGCAAGAGTGCCTCATTGAGCATGCGCTGCAAGAGCGTTCCCCAGAGTTCACGCTGCAAGAGCCACAGCCAAGACAAGGGGGAAGACCCCCCTTGGATTTTTTGGGGGGGGGCTACT
Source organism: Enteromius trimaculatus (assembly GCA_032361065.1). NCBI lineage: Eukaryota > Metazoa > Chordata > Actinopteri > Cypriniformes > Cyprinidae > Enteromius > Enteromius trimaculatus. Next base: position 1,492,686 of record JAUMHP010000059.1, read on the forward strand.
CCGTCCTGCAGCAGCTGCAGGAAGTCCCTGATCCACCGTGGCCTGCTCTGGTTCCTGATCCACCATGGCTTGCTCTGACTTCCGATCCACCGTGGCCCACCAAGGCTCCCAATCCACCATGGTCCATCATGTCAGCGATGCCGTCAAAGAGAGTTGATCCTGATCGGTCTTCTTGTGTGAAATCAAAGTGCTGATACTTTGTAGATAGAACCTTTTTCTTTTTACTAAATAAAAAGTCCTAAAACTTACAAAAATGTAAAAAAAAAAATAAAATAAAAAACTTGGTAAAAATTATTTGTTAAATAAGAATATGTAAATAACTCAAGACAGAACCTTATAATTCCAAGATGATGATTTAACAAAGAAAATGTAGCAATGCCAATAAACTTAAAATAACGGAATGTAAAAATAAAAATTTTTTGAGGCCTTTTTTGTTTAGCTAGAACAGAGTGATGACAGAAAAGCACTGAGAGAGGGGAGCTTGTTTAGCAAAAGACATTAGGATGGGAAAAGCAGCTGCGCTGTATGTCAGTGCACTAAACACAACCACAAGAAATAAATAAAGAAATATGAATTAAAGAAAAGAAAGTTTTTAACAAAACCCACAGCAGTCCAAATTTAAATCTGGCGAGTGTGTTTTCCAAAGGAAAAACAAATTATTTTTTACATCAACATAAAATGAGCCCAAGCTGGCAGTGGAAAATTGAGCTATTTGCTTTGGATAGAAGCCTTGTTTTGATTTACAGCCTTTCGAATATCTAGTGCCCATCTCTACCTTAGCAACCATCTCAACATTACTGACACCACCCATTGCTATGAGTGACTACTGTATAAAAAAATCCAGTTTTGTTGGGGAAAAAAGAATCCATGTCAACATGAATGTGGAGTCAGTAGTTCTGACCGTTACTTGATCAGGAAGATGAAAGCTTCTGTAGGAGAGTTAACTGTAACTGAATTATCATACAGATTTTCTTAGCTGAGGGGTTTGTTGCAACCAGCTGCTGGACTACAGTGATGTTTCAGCTCAGTTTGATGGCCTGTTTCTGTCAGCAATTGTTCATTAAGAAACATATGCTATCAATCTGCTGTGGGGTGGATGATGTAAGCTCCATCAATGAGAGACTGCAGCAGGCTCATCAGATGCATTAGGAATGAAATGTGATGATGCTGTAATCTCTGAAATATCCCAACATGCTGAAACTCTTATTTTCGCATGCAACAGTATTTGAAGCAATTCAATGTAATCCACAGCTCTCAGACAGCTTCCTACAAAGATTAAAAACCCAAAAGAGCACAAGAGGACAAGTCTAATACTCATGTAAAGTCAAGTCATCTTATTTATAGAGATGTTCAAAGTTCAGTTTTATCAATCATTCAGAATGATGAATGTCCTTCTTCATGTTTCAGTCCCAGCTGGTCCTGGCATAGCTGAGGGCTTGTCTGGTTGTCAAGGCCTTCACTGAGAATCTGTCTCAAGGACTCATATAAAGGTCATGGTCTTCACTGTGGAGTTATTCCTGGATGCAGAATGGTGATATAAGGGTGACACAGTCAGACTAATATTAATGTAGATACCGTTCTTCTAATGATGTAAGTCAGGTTAAAGAGATGGGTTTTTAACTGACAGAGTGTGTCTGCCTCTCGAACAGTGTTAGGTAGATTACCCCAGAGTTTGGGCACTAAATATGAAACTGATTTTCCGGTCACAGGCAAAGGTGGGTAGTAACGAGTTGCATTTACTTGAGTACATTTTTTGTGTAACTAATACGTTTAGAGTATATTTAAAATGGGTAGCTTTACTCAAGTATTTTTTCAGTAAAAAAAGTGTACTTTTACGTCGTTACTGTGGGTGACGCTCCTCTCGTTACTTCATCTTAATGCTATACAAGTTAAAAATGCTTCAGTTTATTTCAGACTAGCCGTCTACATTTCTCTTGGCAGTAAACGGTGCCCATTCATAAATGATTCATTCTATTGATTCATTCTGTTCAAAGGCTTGATCAAACCAGTTGGCAGTGAACCAGTGAACTGGTTCGCAAATCATTTTGAAGGATTATTTCAGTTCTCTGCAGCAGGCAGAGTCAGCTGAAGTGGTTCTCACTCAGAGTTGTAACAGAAAGTTTAAGGACATCAAGAGCGTTGAAGACGTATTGTTTTCTAACCATGAAGATCTTTGACTAACACGTGTGCTGTCAACAATTCCACCGGCTACGTTCTATTACAGTACCCGATACCACTATGGCATTACCAGTTTGTTGTGCATATACCTTATATATTAAATACAGTGTTTAATTTATACATTAAATAAGCTGTCAGAAAGTATGAAATGAGCACCCGCCGAACCTGCGTTACGTTAGACTAAATTAATATTTACGCTTATAGACAGTGTTAACATTTTGCAGAACAAACAGAAGGTCCTTAAATGTGCATTCGTTTAGTTATGTTAAGATGTTCAGTAGCGTATTGTGAGGAGTTTTCACTCGTCTCCACGTCAGAGGTTAATAAATATAGCCTACTTAAAATATATTTTAACTCAGTGATGCAGATCAGAATTTTCATCAGGTGTTATTCCAGTTTTCAAATGAATATCATCTTTCCGAATTCATTCTAATATAACGTTTTATTGCAGTGTTTTGCTGCCTAAAATAAAAGGCTAAAAAGAACAGCATTTAGAGTAAATCAACATATTAGAAGGATTTTTTTTAAATTAAAAAATAGGCCAATCCCATGTATAATTATCATTTGAGGCTTAATACTATAGAAAAGCAAAAACAGTTTTTTTACTTAGTGTTTTTATCTTGTTTATATGCATGAATAAATATGGCATGCAGTCGCTTCAAACAATGGTATAAGCATCATTCAGTGTAAAAGGTAAAAATTGTAATTAATAATCGCAATTACATTTTGAAGGCAATAATTGACAATTATGATTTTTTTGTCATAGTAGTGCAGCCCTAGTGTGTGTATAATACATTTTACCTATATATCTAACTAAATATAGACTATGGATACTCAGTATATGATCCAAAGTAACTAGTAGTTTTTTTTTATCCGATACTTTTTTACTCTTACTCAAGTAACTATTCTGACTATTACTTTTACTTTTACTTGAGTACAGTTTTTCGGTACCCACCTCTGTTCACAGGCCTGTTTGGGGCTTTATAAACAATCAGCAAGACTTAAAAATGTATGCTATGTTTAATATAATGAGTGTGCCACTGACAGAACCAAACTAAAATGGTCATACTTCCTTGTTATTGTCATGTTTTGTGTCCGTCTGCCTTGTCCCCCCTGTCTCTGTAATTTTGGTTTAGTCCAGTCCTGTCTAGATTTGGTTTGTTCTTGTCATTATGTTCTGATTAGTTCATTTTGGTCACCTGTGTTTTACCAGCTGCCCTCACTTTTGCTCATTTGTTTCTGCATTCTGAAGTTTCCTCGTCCGCGCCTTTCTGTCCGCACGCTTCACGGAGAAGTGTTATTTGTGAGAAAAAAAAAACAAATCAGATTTGGGGCTCATTTACCTGCAGGGAGAACATAGTTTAGCGACCAAATCTGCCCATCTATGTTGTGAGCCTCAACATAGAACTAGTAAGTCAAGAAAGATTTGGGTCCTTTGTTATTTCGGTCAGGGACCATCCTAATCTTGACTGGATGGTGGTTGTATCCCTTTCCATCAGCATATAAGAGAACGAGAACTTGCCTAGAGGCATGGAGCATTCTGCAGCTGAGATACCAATAAATTGCATGGCAGAGAGACCAACAGATCTTTGTTAGCAGAGCTGCTAAGGGACATCACAGGTACAGCCAAATCCACTGACAACTCCCTGGAAAAGTGCAGGTGATTGCAAATCACAGTTCAGATGCTCCTAAATAGCCTGGTCTTAAGACCAGGACCCCTTTATAGGAGCAGAGCTAACTAGTGATGACTGGAAGAGGGTAGAATGCAGCTCATTAAAGCAACCAAACTGAGGAGAGCAAATAAACAAGAATCCAGTCTTCAGAACTAAATGGGCTACTGGATAGAGGACACGTCTCTCTCACCAGCCTGCTCAGCACTCAGTTCTCCTCACCAGAAGCATTAGCTGATGAGGGAATGGAAGTACAATCTTTAATTAATCATTGTCCTTCTTAGGGTGTCATCTAAATTATCCTAATGCAGATACCTTAAGAGACCACTATAGACCTCACAGACAAATTGTGGAGGTGCCGAAATGCAGTGTTAGCAGGGCAGATTGCCACGTTGATAGCATGCAACAAATACACAGTAAACGCCCAGCATGTCTACACTGCCTTTAGAGAAGCATGCCAAAAGAAGGTACGACGATCAGTCGGAAGCAGCTACAGATCTGTAGATCAATGTATATGGTTATATAT
>JAUMHP010000059.1:1524625-1535125 GCA_032361065.1 Enteromius trimaculatus
CTGAAGAAGCTAATCGATGTCTTCAAGATCACTAGAAAGTTACAGGCAGGTGTGTTTGATTAGGGTTGGAGCTAAACTCCGCAGGACACTGGCCCTCCAGAACCGAAATTGCCTACCCCTGATGTAGAGCAACAATAAAACAACAATAATGCAGAACCTGATTTTTCTAAGTGCGTCACTTTGTTGATCATAGAACAATATTGTGATTAACCAGATTTGAAGAACTGGTTTACAGTTTTTTGTGAAGTTTATGCTTACAATCAGTGTTTGGTGTTTATGCATCAGTTTCATTCATCTTTCATTCATCTATCTGATTTTAGACACTACTCATGGATAAGGTTAGGTGTAGAGATATGGTCAAAAATAAAATGTTGACGCAGTAACACATCAAACTCAGCAAAATCAGGATGTGTCAACAATAATTCATACATTTGGTTCTCATGTAATATTGACACTTGGTTCCAGTAATAATAATGAAACATTTCTAGATAAAAACTAATTTATGCCATTCCCCCAAAGCTGTGCATCTTATACATGGTATATCATACCAGAAGAAAAAAAGGGATTGTCATGCAGAATGATTACACAAGCTTTTTATTGATTATTCAGAGGAATAATTTAAAGTTTAACTATTGTAATGAGTAAACCTTACAAGCATCATTTCAGAAAGTGTTTTGTTTAGTTTTTTTCTCTTAAACAATATTGCGCGATACAGACAAAGATAGGATGTGGCCTGTTGTTGTAGAACAAATGATTACACATGGCCCAGCCGCAACAAGAAACCTGTTGCTCAGCTTTGCCCAAGAGAATTACTGTGAGAAATTACTTTTCTGGATTCTACCTTTTTTGCTGATCACATACACTATACTCCCAAGAAAAAAGCTGTGTTGTAAGTTGTGTTTTAATGTGTCGCTTAATACTAATCTAGACTAATAATATGGCAATTACTGCATTATCATATCGTTACCTCATAAACTTTAAAAAATACTATTGACATATTTGTATTGATTAATTGACTGATTTACACAGTTTCAATAAATCAATCTATTTTCAACATTATTTCTAACTCATTTCTAATATGTTCTGTGGTTACTGGAAACCTAAACTCATTTGTACATAGAAAACAAAGGAAAATATCTTATGATGACTGCCCTATATATATTTCTGAGTCACATCTTTCTGATATGTGTGATGAAATATGAAAGTTTCTGTATTCATATAGTTGAATCAAAGACTCTCAAAATTCTCGCTTCAGCAGCTCAGCTTGTTTAATTTGTTTTGACAGTCATTTTGCATCAATACGGATGCAGCAAATGCTTGATGAACATGTCTGGCTTCCTGATCGGGTGTAGGCTGTGATTTATGATGATGTAAATTATGTCAAAGCCCTTTCTATTGATTAGAGTGTTTGCTTGCGCAATTTGTTTAGTCAGCATCAAACTAAGACGTACAACAACTTTTTTTTCTTCATGTACATGTAAATGCAGAGACGAAACTCTGCAATTATGCCTCACAAAAGCTTTGCAAATGCAAGCGAAAACATCCTAATTAAAAATGCTTGTGTGGCAAGATTTGTGGTAAGAGCTAAGGAAACATACACATTTAAAACCTATGAAAATTATATAAACTGTATTGAGTTATTTTGGCTGGCTCTGAGATAATAAAAGTCTCACAAGAGCTGTGCAAATACTAATAAACACAGCTTTGGGTTTCTTTCAAACTTTGAAACCCAATTCATTAGCAGATTATTGAGATTGTAACATAACATACTTTACTACACACAAAAAAAAAAAAAAATGAAACGAGCAAGATAGATGGGCATAGTTTACAAACACTTCCATCAAAATATAATTATATCATAACATTTTTACAGGTCAGAAGTGCATAAGAGGGATGGGTGATCAGTCTGACAGACTGAACCTCTTGCAGTTGCTTAATATCAATAAATCGCTTCTGGAGATGGAGGTCGGACTCGGCCCTGACTATATATCTCCCCTGATCCACCCAGCCATGTGGCACAGATGCAACATTAATTATCATAAAACCGCTGGCCGTGCACAGGGACTTCAAAGTGCCCAGACGTCAATCTGAGCGTCTGCAGAGAGCCTCGGTGTGACTAATGAGCTAGCCAAAGAGAAACAACAGCAGTAGGACAAGTGTTGGAAAACCTTCCCCAGTGACACAGAATCAATAAAGCAAACTGTTGTCAGTGTGGGAGGAATATTTTTTTTTTTTTTTTTTTCTTTAAATAAATCTGGCCATTTCTTTCCAACAGTGCCTCTGATTATATAAGACATGACTTAGAATTGAAATGGTTCTTAAAAAATATAAAGAAAAAAAAAGCTTAAAATGTGATCACCATCAGGACATCCAAAGGGAAGATGAGTTCCATGTCGACACTTCACTCGTAATGTGAAAGACGCTATGGGCGAAAAAATTTTTTCTCCTAACAAGCCTTTTTTAATCACGGCCATTGGTTAGTGCAGTGCTATTTGGATAAACCATTCGGTTGACCGTCGTGCTGCGCCAACCAATGGCCGAAGCTCGTCTGAGTGGGCGGGACTGTGCATATATATAGCGAATATATAAATATTTCTTCTCCTTCATCAACATGCAACTTTGCTGTCTTTACTAAGAAGCCAACGCCGTAGAAAACGCCTTTGCAGCTGGATTATTTCCCCTGCCGCCATCCGGCGTTTATCACAGAAGAGCCAATCTCTCTAGAATACCAAATTTCAGCCCGTTCGACCTGCAGGACTCTCCTGCACATTGAGGACAGTCACAAGGAGTGCGTTTCCTGCCTCTGTAAGACCCACGCAGAAGCCGCTCTGACCGTTGCTGAAAGACCGCATTGTGAGGCACTCAGTCTTGCCACTCTCCTTGCTAAGATAGCGTCCTTTTCAGGGCGCGACTCCTGCCCCCAAGCCCTCCCGCCTTGCAAGAAGAGCATTCACGAATTGTTAACCAGCTGTTCACAGTCTTCCTATTTCCTAATCACCCTATCAAAGCTAAGAGACTTTCCCTTAAATATCGACTACTTCCTCCGCACTGCATCTTCTTTCTTTGCATCCCTCCGCCTCCCCCTCTGCTTCCATAAAATAAGTCCCAGGTGTTGGGTCTCCAGCCAGAGGAGAACTGGCCCCCACTAAGCCCGGCTTCTCCCAAGGTTTTTTTCTCCCTCGCAGATTTTTTGTTCCTTACCGCCTTCGGCTTGCTTAGTCTTGGATGTCCTGAAAGTGAGGACATTTGCCATCATTTTTCATGTTTGCCGAAAGTATTTCTGAATTTGAACAGTTTCCTGTGCAGAAGAAAGTACAACATTGTGCAAACATCCATACATTAAATATGTCTGTCTACTCTGTATACATTTTACAATCATATTAATTTATGAGAAATTATCTCCATTCCATATAAAACCAATCCAATAATCAGTGAACTCTGGCTTTAATAAATATTTGAAACTGTAAGGTCAAATATTTAAACCAAATTAAAAAGAGGAACCCTGCTTAGGTTGTCTGATATTTCATTAGTAAATCTAATTACTTTAAGGCCATCATTGTTTTTCCATGTCTATAGTATGTTGTACAGTGTTGTGGAAAGGGTTATAGACAGATGCACATTCTGTGTGTTTCAGTATTGCATTTTTGCAGTATTGGTTTATCGTGTTTACGCAGCAGACCTCATAGTTTACATGCCTTTTTTCTAGAGTGTCTTTAAAATTGTCTTTAATCCACACCATAAATCACATTAAAGTCCATAATTGGTTGAAGCACATGAAAGATGCCCTGCACCTGGGACGGCCACATCTTTAGGTTTTATCGGGCATTTCTGCTAATGAGATCGCTCTCAAGAGACCTTTCGTAATTACAATTATCTCAGGAATTAAACCATATGAACCTTAACTTGACCCATGATTTTACTTTTTATTTCTAAATGAATCAGCCAAGCTCTGCTGTTTTAAATTAAGAAGTGGAAAAACAGGCAAACCAGAACACTTTTACAGGTTAATAGAAGAGAATAGTGTGGTAAATGGACTATAATACGCTCTAATGTACAAATTTCATAGTTTTAATGTACTGTATACTTTTAATTTATTGAAACCATAATGATAAAGACTTTGTGTATATAAGATAAAATTGTGTTATGGTACTTATATTTCATTATAAATACAGTTTTCATACAGTTTTTTACAGTTTTACACTTTTTAGAAGTTATAGTAAACCAATGAATGCAGGTCATAAAAGCATAATTTCATCATTCTTTTTCAGAAAATCCTCAAATTTCCTATTACAGAGTGCTTAAAACTACAACAGGGTTGAAAAGTGACGTAACTGCAGCTTTATACAGAAAACATAGTGATTTTTGGGTTAGTATGTAACATTTATTTGATAACAATTTAAGAAAGAAATTTGCTTATATCATCCTGTTTTCAGTCAGATGTATTTAAAAGGTGTAAATAAACATCCATGAATACAATATTCAGTTAAAGTGCCCCTATTATGCTTTTTCATACATGATCGTTCATGCAGTGTGTCATGTAGCTGAATGTGAACATAAACTATCTGCAAAGTTGTGACGCTGACAGTGCACGATAAATAAAGTTATTGTCTATCAAAAACAAGAGTCGACTCACATTCGCCTAAACGTGTCATCAACCTTTTTGAATCTTTCTCTGTTACCGAGCCACGTCACAAATTGAAAATCTTATAGATATAAAATGCCACATGACCGGAAAGGCAAGCATAAACTGCCGGTTTCCTTAAATCTGTCCCTGGAAGTCTGACCTGCATCAAATACACCTGAGAGAGCTGATGAGCATTTTCAGAGTTACTAGAACGTTACAGGTACGTTCCAGATGTAGACAAAGTTCTTAATATAAGGATTGGTTCTGATTTAAATCAATAGCTCTAACAGAAAGACATATCTCAAAAAGATATCAGCGCAAACTCACGGCAATTTGTATGCATTTTATGAGTTGGCATTGTAGCAATTAAGTATTTAAACTATATTTTCAATCTCCACTATGTGTGTGCGTGTAAACAGCACATTAATATGGAATATAGTAATTAATGGCTCTAATGGTCTCCAGCACGCCAGTATAGATGTTTCTTGTAGGAGCTAGACAGTGTATGGTGACATGTAATGTGGTGTCCCAATTTTTAGATGAACATTTTTACCCCTAACCCTTGACACTCAAGGGACAAGAGGAAGGGTAGGTGAAGGGGTATAAAATAGAATTAGTGACAGACTATTTTAAAATTAAAATAATGAAAAATCTTACCTGAGATGCATGGTGTGTGGAAACGTTTATAAGTTAATAAGTGATTATTATGTTTAGTTAATTAATTTACAAGTTGTGATATGTTGAAAAGCACAAAAAATTTTGTTGTTTTTTTATTTAATAAAGTGTGTAAACCCTTTGTCTCATTAGGACATATGATATGTTGGGTAAAGATGGTAAACACATGGAGTAATTTAGCACTGTGCACCTCATGTGAACTTCAGTTGAGGGTAAAACTAGTTTAATAGTACATTATCAGTAGATCCCACACACTCCACACAGAACACAATCGTCTGTTCTAATGAGACAAAGGGTTTACACACTTTATTAAATAAAAAAAATAAAAAAAACAACATTTTTTTTGTGCTTTTCACCATATCATGACTTGTAAATTAATTAACTAAACATAGTAATCACTTATTAATCATTTGTGACTGTTTTGTAGATGTACATTTCATCATTAACTAATCTCTTGTAAATGACTTATAACCATCCACTATTCTAAAGTGTTACCAAACATAAAATTCAAACAAAATTTGAAATGCAATTCAGGGCATCCTGGGAATGTCAGTTTTACATTTTTTTTCCTAAATTTCACAGGAATTTAGCATTATCCATTTAACAGGTTAAAATAATTGTATCTTTGAAGTCAGTTAAAGTCTGTTTTTATTTATTGCATTTGTTTGTTTGTATTATGTCACATCTAAGCTTCATGAAATATATTTCAATTTGTGGAAACAAAATCAGAAAAACAGAATGAAATTTGGTAAACAAATGAAATATCACATTTTCGCCCCATACTAAATGTGCACTTCCTTAAATTCAAATACAAAGTGCAGTTTTACTTCACTCAATTACAATTCATTTAAAATGAAAGAACTGTGTTGGAAATTAAAATGCATTCTAATTAGCTCAAAACCGTGATGTGAGTCATTCCAAAGCAGTTACTTATGAGGTTCTAGTCTAGTGAAGATGTTGCTGTGGAAAGAAGCAGATGACAGCAGGGCAGCTTACTGAGGTTTTGGAATAGAGCCCTTGTGTGAGAGCCGCATGTGTTGAGATACTTGTAAGCAGCTCTGATTAAAGAGACGCTGGATGTCATTCTACAAGGCAGACCTATGGGACAGCTGCCAATAAAAGAGTGTCCCCAGGGCTGTTGAAACAGAGATAGCAGTCGGTAACTGACACGAAGTGCATGGCAGTAGAGGGCTTCTCTGAAGGACGGAGGTCGGAGTTGTGCGGAATTCTGATAAACATCCAGGCTGTCACAGTGTGAGGTGTGAATTGTTCGTGACTGAGAGATCGAATGCAATGTTACAGAACAGAAGGCTTTCCTTTTTCCATTTATAAGTAGCATTTGGACACAATTAAACCGATATCAGTGGTGTAAATTATCATTGCGAGATGATAATTATCACATGAGAATGTGAGACATGAACATAATTCCATATGAATTTTAAATAATCAAATGAATCATGGGATGTGCCCGTTAAGCAATGAAATTCATAACAACCATATTTAACATTAAAATCTCCTGAGATTTGATTACAAATATTATGCGAAGCACTAAGTAGATATTAAACAGGCTTTATCATTTTCTGCATGTTTTTTTTTGTCCATATCATAAAATAAGTAAATATTACCATATAAATGACATGTTCATTTACACAGCTCAAAAATAATTAAATTTATTGATATTGCAGTAAATTGTTTCTTCTGCTTGCTAATGCTGCATTTACTTGATGAAAAAAAAAATACAGCAAAATTGTAATAATTGTAATATTGTGAAATATAGTAGTTTTTGTTTTAGTATAATTAAAATGTAATTTATTCATTTAGTGATCCTTCGGTAATCATTCTTATATGCTGAATTTAGAATATTTTTTGTTAAAACCATGATTCTTTAAGGATTCTTTGATGAATAGAAACTTTAAAAAATACCTTTGTTCATTCATTCACTTGTAAAGCCAGTTTGTTAATTAATGTATGTGTTTATAATGTGACTCATAAACCTGGAGTAAAACCTGTAACAACAAAGCCTTTAAATGAAAGCTATCAAATGCAGCACTTAGTGCAAACAGAATTAGCTGATATATTACGCTATAAAATGTCCTTTCTAAAACATTGCATCTTAGCACTCACATAAACAAATGCATATGGTTTATTCTGACAGACACCATCAAAGTGAAAATAAGGTCTCTGATTCTCTGAAATTGCAGCACAAAAGAGCTCGGAGGCAGGTATACAGCTTTCCATAAAAAAAATAAAACACAGCCTTATCAGGTTTGAAACAGCCTAGACATTTTTATCTTACAGCTTGTGACAGAAAGATATGCTGTATTAAATGTCTGTGGACTTTTTTTTTTTTTTTAAACCAGCATGAGGATCAAGCTTAATAATGTTCTGGTTTAGGCATAAGCCTTGATAGGACTGAGAATGGTCTCTTTAGACGGCTTTATATCATTTAATATCTCAGTTAGAATCCATTTAAGATGTTTGTTGTCACATCTGTCAAGCGGGATCTTGTTAAAGCGAGTGATCAGCCTTGCACATTTTTGACTCTGTCAGAGAATGAAGTGTGGGTAATATCTTTAGCTTGAGTGCTACTCTGCAGAATTAAACATCAGTGAATTCACAGCACATTCTTACCTGGTGGATCCCCCAGAGTCAAACAAGTTTAGTTTAGTTATTACATCTCGTATTTACAGTACAAATGCATCTCCAATGATCACTTGTGAACACTCCTAAAGATGCAAATAAAGCAAGGCACTAGCATTGCCAAGACAAGTTCAGTTCTCAGGGAATACACACAACAAAATGTAGTGAAATCCTCAGTCTGCAAAAGCCAGAAATGTAAGTGTAAATGTGCCAAGATACATCAGCGTTTACACTCCAGTGTTTCTGACTATACCTCCCAATAAAGATGAGTGATTGGATAACAAAATGTTCTGGACATCATGGCTGCATGCGGGACATCTTTAGATATGATCCAACTGATATTAGTTCAAAATATTTATAAAATGCTTGTTTTATGCTTCCAATTAAAACGTTATGACTAGTGAATATTAATGCAGTGGTCTGCGTTATCTATCTATCTATCTACACATCTACTACAGATCTATCTACACAGTAACTGCTAAATTAATAAATGCAAATATATTTTATAATGCAAATATACTGATTGATTGCATGCATGCAACACATGAAAATATACAGTATATAAAGAATTAACATTATGCTGTGTTGAAGACAGTGTGTTTCTTATGGAAGCTTGTTTCCACCATTGACTTTTCATCTTGCGAATCTTACTTTTTTCTCAGAATTGCAAGATATTAACTCACAATTGTGAGGTCTGGTGGCCTTTTTAAAGTGGCCTCTTCCCTGGGCAATCCAGGACTAAAGAGCAATTTCTCGCGGTTGGTGAAGCGTTCTCCGGAAGAGCAAACTCTCCCTTAGTGCAGAGGATCTCTTTTCTCGGCATGGAGCTGGACTTGGTCGAAATGACTGCCCGCCTCACCAATGAGCATGCGCAGGCCATGCTGAAATGCCTAGACCTCAAAACAGCGGTTCCTGGGGTATATGGCAGCTGCATTTTGTTGGTTACACGATTGTGTCCAGAGATGGGCATGGCACCGTGGCACACTCTGGATTGGCATTTCCCTGCAGTGTCGCCAACTATTCAGCCCATGGTCCGACCCTGCCTTTCCTACGGGTCTTCCGACTGCTTTGGCATATCAATTTCCTCGAGTTGTTAGCCGTGCTTCTGGCCCTGCATCGCTTTCATCCATAATCTTATCGATATATTGAATTCCTTTATTCCACATGCAGAAACTATGTGTTTAAGTCATGTGCTCCGCACCCCCAAACATCTGCTTCAGTACATCTGGCAGCCCTGTGTGGCCCCCAATTTGGCCCAGGGTGTTGGGAAGGTTATGTGAAGATTCCTGCTGTCAAACTTGAAAAGTAAGCTCGCCTGTCTGTATATTGTTTACTGGGTATATTGACACATCTCACAACACCCCCCTTCTCCCTTTATAAATGAAGTGGTGGAAACCAGCTCCCATACTTATTGTACTGTATGATGAACTGCTTTTAGGTCTTCTTCAATCATCTTCCCCACTGATTTCCATTTAAAGTTCTCTTTGTTAACTGTTTCATCATATACAGACCAGTCAAAATATAGCATGTGTTTTATCATTTATCAATAATCATTTCAGAAAAAAAAAAAAAAAAAAAAATGTTGTAAACCTAAATGATCTATCACTTTTCAAACAGGCAGTATTTGCATTTGAATTGTGTTTTGATGACAGACCGACTTTATCATATTGAGCATCTTTAACAGTCATCCTGACAGTCCCCCGACCCATTAATACTGCCCCCTCTACTTACCTCTCCTGTCTCTGAGCTTGTTTCACCATAGTTGCATTACCTTAAATTGTATTTGTCTGTTTGCACTGCATGCTGGGAATTCCCACAGATTGTTGTGTGATATCTCGTGTGATGAAATCAGATAGATTGAGAGTGAGTCACTCACTTGCTCGGGTCGCCATAAAATTAATGAACTACGTCTGAATAACGATCCAGTCTTCCTCAGAGTCCCACCTTTTATAAATGACAGCTAAACTACTGCCACACTGGTGCAATATCTCAGCTCTGCCTCTGAGACTCCTACAGCATTTGGCGGTTGATTATTGTGATTGTTTTTAGCGTTTCTTATTAATGTAATAGATTATGATGTTGGTTCTTTCTTCATATAATAACTTATCTGTAATTTTCCACATTAAATGAAAAAAGAGAAACTGAATGCCAGATACTTAAAAAGCATTAGATCACAGCTTTGAAAAGAAATTGACCTATTCCTTTTACCAGTTTTTCCTATTAAAATAGTTTTAAAGCACAAATATGTAGTTTTGTGTATTTTTGCAACTTTGAAGCCCCCTACAGTTAAGTATGTGAAATTCACGGTTGTGTTTGTAGTGGGTAGTTGTAAATGTTGGAATTGTTGGTTTTTACAAAGCCCCTAAAAGGACTAATGTACGAAGACAGGGATATAAAAATATCAAATTTGGTTCAGAGTTTATTAATTAAATATATTTTTTTTATATTTTTAAGTCTAGAATATGAATGGAATGTGCAAAGTTTGCATGTTTGTTTGTTTTTCCCTGTAGATCAACATGGCTTAACATGGTTTATTACCACGTTGCTTGACTATACATGTA
>JAUMHP010000059.1:1563765-1574637 GCA_032361065.1 Enteromius trimaculatus
AGCAGCAAGGAACCAAAACCCCATCCATGAGAGAATGTGGAAAAAAAGTTGGGTCCAGTTCTCCTCTGGCCGGACGCCCAGCACCTAATTTCCAGTTCAATTTCAAACACGTTCGATTGTGTAAGGATTTATAGTGTGTGTGTGACTTATAGTATTCTGTCATGATGCGGAGACGAGGAGGTGTGCAGATTCAAACACAAAAAGTTTATTTTAACCCAAACAGGGTTGACAAAGGCAGTAATCCAAAAGCAGGCGGTCGGCAGTAAATCCACATACATGGAGAAAACAGGAAAACAAAGACCGAGATAAAACGAGATAAACTTCAACTGACATACAAACAACGAACCGTGAATACACAAAGATATCCAGGGATTTAAATATACATGATGATTAGGCTACTGGGTGGAGACTTGAATGAAACAGTATGACAACGAACAAGATGGGCGGAGACATGAGTGAGAAACCATTTCAGTGGACAAGATGGGCGGAGACATGAGTTCATTTGAAAAAGGTCCAGACATGAAAACAAAATCAGAAACACTAAGAGTTTGTTTGGCACTGGAGTGCTGTCCCGCAGCCCGAGCTGGCACATCCAGCTTGATCATCACACATTCTGCATACTGTAGGTTCACAGAGAGCCATTAAGACGTTGCGAGCCATATTGTAGCATCTTTCGATTATTCAGAATATACTATGGTGAAGTCAAGACTCCTACAATATGCTGGTTGCTTATGTATAACGGCCCATAGAAAGAGTCACTAAAGAGTCATCTACGTATATGTCTATGAATGGTGGCACATAATATCCCAACCTGATCTCACAGAAATTGTAATGTCCACAGACTCTTAACTAAAATTTCTGTGTTGGTATCACGAAATCGTCGAAAATTCTGTAATGGGATCACGGAAAAGATTACAATGTAAGTCAGTGACCAGTATCAGCCGTGATTCACGCACGGATAACTGGGATTCAAATATTGGGTAATGATATTGTCATTACTGGATATGAATTGGGGTGTGATGATTTTTCACTGTAAATGGTCACAACAGTTTTATGTTACTTTATTTATACATTTATGAGCATGTAACCCCACATCTGACCCTAAATCTACCATCTGTTAATAAAACACAAGATAAACCGGCAGATAAAGACATTATTTATTAAAAATGATAATTATTCAATTCTTCTGAGGTAAAAGGATTGATTTGTGAGAGAACGCGATCACCATTTCTCCATCTGTCATTGGTGAGCGTGATTTCACATCACATCCTTGTTGATCCTGGAACAACATTCTAATCAACCAATCAAAATTGAGGAATGCATTTTCTGGAAATATCTGTTGTAGGCTTATAATCATAGTTAGGTGCTTCTACACCCTTGTTAATCAGCTATCATTTCCCACTGATTTTAGGCATACAGAAAAAAGATGTTGATCCAGGATCATGTCTTACTTGGCAAAATCACATCCGCCATGACTCATCTACGCTGCAGCTGCTGCTTTTTGCACAAATTAAAAAAACGCCGGCAGAACAATCCTTACATCAGCCTTGGTTTTACATTTCTATTGGCTCTTGTGTGTTTCGTGATCGTGTCATGCTGTTGTGAAATACTATTGGCTTTTGTATGTCTTGTGATCGATTGCGTCATTCTACCGGACGAGAATGTCTTTTCAAATGAGATTTGAGCACGTTAACAGCTGGATAATTTCAGCGACTAAAACCTTGTATTTTACTCTCTTCTTCGCATAAAGACTTCAGAAAGACTTAAATTGCAACACAACTTGTTTCTAATGCTTTTATAGAGCTTATGGTCAGTTTTTTGCAGTAAACACCAGTGACTGCGCTTATATTGTCTGTGTGTGTTCAGAAGTATATTGTTCAGAAGTAGGTAGGTTTAGGGTAAAGGTGGGGTTAGGTGGTACAATGAAAGTATACATGAAAATTAATCTGGTTATCCGTGCGTGGATCAGGGCTGATGCCTGTCACTGACTTACATTGTTATCTCTTCCATGAGCCCATCGCAGAATTTTTGCTGATTCCGTGACTCTAACACAGTACATCAGAGTCTTGCCCAGATTCAGATAGCGTTGATTAATAAAGCAGAGCGCTTAACTTTGTGTGGGTAAACATACTTTGTAACCTACACTTACATTTCTCTGTTGGATCAATAATTCATTGCCTGCGATGATTCTTTCATGAGACTTGCTGCACATTATTCATGCTGGGCTGCAGAAAGTAGGACACATATAGAGTGAGTGAGCTAGCGCTGCTAGCATAAGGATGAGAGTATCGCTGGAAACTCACAGGCTTCAATCGAGGGGGAAGGGTGCACACTCCAAGACGTCTAAATTAGAGAGTTAGCAGGTTTGTGGTTGACACAAAGATCGAGCAGGGTAGCTGGAGAACCTTGGTGGCCTACATTTGCGGTACAACCTGAGCCAGGAAGAGGAATCGACTGTGTGTGGGATGAAGACATCTCAGGTGTTGAATAAATGTTCAGGCAGCAGTTTTCTTTGCTGTCGTTAGCTCAAGGGCAGTGTGTGTTCAGGAAAGGTAACAGCACACACATCGTGCTGTGAGAGGTGATTCTCGGGAGGGAGTGAGTGTACGATGGAAAGGGAGAGAGAGAGACCGAGTGATAGGATGTGATGTTTTTGGGCTGTAACAAGTGTCAGAAACCATCTGGTTTTATAGTTGGTGGCGCAAGATGCTGGTGTGGAGAAATAATATATAACAACCAAGAACCACAGCAGGGGCAAACATTTCTGCAGCATCTCTGGTTCCATTGACATTAAACAGATGAAACAGGAAGACAGCCTAACAGAATGCATTGACATTCCAGGCATTGTTTTGTTTGGGCCTCACAGAGACCGCGTAATTGTTGCTGTACAGTACGTAGCCTGAATTACAATAACCATGTGCTTATTGTTATGAATTTATTTTGTGTTCCTCTAGACCAGATGGCACGCCCACAGTCTGTTCACTGCCACCTTGTGCATATAACCAACACAGCATGGCAAGAGGTTGTGGAAAACGCAAGCTCCAATCAGATTGGCTGACACACTGTTTTATGGGGCATCAGTGGTTCCAGAAAGGTCTTTTAACGTCTTTGAAACCCTTTTGACTGCACAAAAGATTGCTCATGGTCAGTGTTCTTCAGACAAGAAAAAAATCTGGTTCTTCATTGGAAGGTTCTTTAGTACAGTTGTTCTCAATTGCAGTCCAAATTGTGTTTGTCTTTCTGATCTTTAATTTTTAAGAGTATACTATGCGACCATTAATTTATTAATTTATCATTATGATCATTATTTATTTTTATTTTTTACTTTTTTACAAGTACTTTTTACACATTTCTTCTGTGTTTCATTTACAAGTGTTTGACTTTATTTATTTATGCC
Source organism: Enteromius trimaculatus (assembly GCA_032361065.1). NCBI lineage: Eukaryota > Metazoa > Chordata > Actinopteri > Cypriniformes > Cyprinidae > Enteromius > Enteromius trimaculatus. The sequence goes on from JAUMHP010000059.1 coordinate 1,567,163, forward strand.
ATCTATTATATCTATTAAAATATCTGTTATCAATTTGTCTTCATGTGTTTTCAGGAGTCTTTTGTGCCTAAGTAGACGGCCAATGTACCAAATTATAACCGTTGTTAGTTAGGTCATTAACAACAATTATACATCTAAGTATATCCATCCTTACACAGTAGTATACATTATATACAACATAGCATAGCATCACAATTTCCTGTTTTGAAACATGTAGCTATATTATAACCCAGTTCTGTATATAAAGTTCCATGTATATGTCCAGCTTTATCCACATGCAAGTATTCTTACATAGAGTGATATATACTATAAAGCATTTCAATAGCTAGATTGCTTGTATGTGTGTAACTATAGTATTGTGCCAATGTAATAGTTCAACTATCAACTATATGACATGAAGTTAAGGTATTATAAACATTAATGTTATTATTTTCTGTAAAGCTCCATTTAAACAGTGAGTATTGTGAAAATACTGTAGCAATGCAAATAAATTTGACTTTACTTTATGGCCTGAGTAAATACAATGTGGACCAGACTTCTGGTTATGTTATATACTGTAGTACTACTGAAGGTCCTACTGTCAGATCTCGAATCCTCATAGCTAGTAGTTTCTTTCAAAATCACATAATTGTACAGTGTACGAAGATGCGAGACACTTATGTTGTCTTTGTTTCAGCTGTAATAACGGATGGTTATATTCTAGTAGTCCATTTAGAGCTGAAAGGGCAGCAGGATGTACTGACCTTTCTTACACTAATGGTGATTTCTCTCTCGCTCTCTTTTACTCTCTCTCTCTGTCTGACAAACACTCAGTGGAGTGCAGCTGTTCCCAGGGGTTCAGAGTCTACAGGAAGTGCCCTTAGAAACACGCTCTCTGCCAATGAAAGTGAAGAAATGTGTTTCACAGGTGAGAAACACTTGAGATTAGTCTGCCTGATTGTTGGGAAGAAACACAATGTTTAGAGTTTCCCATGTGTGGTGTAGTGTGGGCTATTGTTAGCACACCTGCACTTTGTTGTCAGGGAGTGTTGTTTTGTTCTTTTCCTCACCTCATTAATGGAGAGGATCAGGACGTTTTCATTCTTATCTATATGTCATGTGCTGTTATTGTGGTTCAGACACAGTTCAATAACATGGCACTGCATATCACATGTGTTCTGCGATAAAGTGTCCCATGTCTGGTTTATGCTTACTATGGCAATTTAATATCATGTTGCTTGTAAAGTATCCAATTATGAACAGTTGTTGGAGTATGGCAGTATAATCTTAATATGAGTATTTATTTATTTATTTATTTTTAAGTTTGGTGGATTCTTCCTAAAGAAAACCTCCAATAAAACAATGTTCACCATAAATTCAATAATAATAATATTAATAAAACCTATAGCACTATAATGTGGTGTTATGTAATTCTGGTGACTGAATGTAATGTGTACAGTATGTTTTTATTCAACTAGCATGCATTAAATGGATTATATGTGCCAGTAAATTATGAAAGCTAGTTTCCAACATGGGATGAAACAAACAAACAATGTTTTAAATTTCTATTCATCAAGGAGTCCTGAGAAAAGAACCACATTTTACATAAAACTATTACCATTGATTCGTAAGCAGCAAATCAGCATTTTAGAATGATTTCTGTAGGATCATGTGACACTAAGACAGGAGTTATGATGTTGAAAATTCAGCATTGCATTGCAGAAATAAATTATTTTTGAATATATACTCACATAACAGGCAGTTATTATAAATTGTAATACTATTTTACAATATTGCTGTTGTTTTTTCATGTAAATGCTGCCTCTGTGAATATAAGAGAATGGTCTGGTCTGTTATTCACTCAGAGGTATTGCGTTAGATAAGTGTTTATGTAATTATTTGTTAAGTATTTTTAGTGCATTTAAACTCATTCATGCCTCATACAATATTACATTTTACCATAGTTTACAAAAGCAAACCGTTGTGATAATATTTCAAAATATTACTGTTTGACTTTAATCAAATAAATTCCACCTTGGCAAGTATAAATTGCTTCTTCATTGACCTTTTGAACAATTGTTTTTATCTTTATAATCACTGTCCTCACAGTAAAGTTCCAATGACCGCTGTTATATGGTTTTACAGCATTTTACAGTGAAACCATTTGTATTATCTTCCCAAACATGTTAAGGTCTACAAGATCTTAATAGTCCAACCTTGTTTGTGTGGTACATCGTGTTTGCAGCGCCTCCCAGAAAACAAAGCCATAAAAACAAAGGAAGTATCAGTTTTTCATGATCAGATTACTCTTATAACATTTACAAGATGATAACAATCGTCTCCATATCGACATGCACTCAGACAGTCTGATGACAGGGAGTATATTATATGATGAAATAATTGTTTTCATAAACAAATTAGTCCCTTGAAATGGATACGGTGGCATAGCAAAGTGGAGAGTTCACTTTTACTGTAACTGCCTGTCTATCTCATTACAAAATTAGATATTTATATTTATAAACATATTATAAGGTAAAAGAGACTTTATCCACTCTGATAAGCCTATAAGGCTGATTTCTGCTTACCTTTTTTATTCTGTGGCACACCAAAGCAATTTTTGCTCTTTGTAATCTTTTTTTTTTTTGCCTGAGGACAAGTTCAAAGTTTTCTCCTAAAGCTCCATTTATCACCATGTCTACTTTAGAGGTCAGAGAGCCCTTCAGAAAGAAAACACCCCTCCCCAAAGATACACTATGAGGTAATGGATGATTTGAAGGCAAATGTCAAACTCCCTGTCAAAGATTTCCAGAGGTATTTGTTAGATAAGAAGTGTGTATGGTCATTAGCACATTACAGCGTGATGCAATCACACACCAGTGATGATAGACAGATTCAAAGAGCCGTATAACAAGCTCACTGTAGACAAGTTCTTTCAGGATCACTAGCATGTCTTTTCTTATGTATGGCTGTCTAATCATAAATCAGCTGTCCTGTTAAGATGCTTGATGAATACAGATCCTGACCTTTTTCATACGTGTCTATAGAAGTGCAGAGAGTCTGGTTATCATTTTCACGCCTCATTGGACTTCAAGGAGAAATTTCATCCCATTTCCATTCATTACAAAGCAATTGAAGCATTATAACCGGTCTGTACAAATTTTGCTGTGGCCAAAAAAAAAGAAACAATAAAATGAAATAAAATAAAATTAAAAATAATTAATAATAGTAGTAATAATAATAATAATTCTGAAAATAAATAAGTAAAATTATATAAAAACCTTCATTATTTAATCATTGCAAAAAAAAGGCTCAGCAAAATGAGAATTACAAAGCTACCAACTAAAAAAACAAAATTAGCTATGATTTAACTATAACTGAAATAATTTAATTTAGTTTTATTTAATTTATCATTATTATATTTAGTAATATATTATTATTTTTATTACGAATAGACAAATTAGACAAAATATTTACCTAAATTGTGTTTTTCGTTTTTCCTTTATGTATTCATTAATTTATTAATTCATTGATTTATTGATTGTTCATATTGTTTAATATAGTGAGGATCTCCCAATAGTATGTCTAAAAAAATATTTAAATGGTTTGCTCTTTCATTTTAAATCATATAATTATATTTGATATTTACCTTTTAATTTTTTTTTTCTGAAGAATCACGCAAAGATAATCAAGTAAACCAAAGCTGCTTTAGTTCAGCAAATATCTATTGTGAAAATGTTACTAGCAATATCATAGTTTATTTAATAATAATTTACTAATAATGTATAATTAACGTCATGAAGAATTATTTGATAAATAAATAAATCACAGACAAAAAAACAACAACAAAAAAACCCCAAACAAACAGAAGTTGTACAAACAGACATCAACAAACAGGTTGTACAACAGATCTTTTGTTTGTTTGTTTTGATAATTTTGTGACTTTAGAAATCTATGCATGACGTATGACACAGTATAGGCTTTATTGGGTTAAAAAACCTTCTTCTAACCCACTTCATAACCCAAAGAATAACTGTATAACTATAAGTCATCTAGGTTAACTTACAATACTGTTGTTTATCTAAAAAAACCCACCCAGCCCAACTCGTGGCATTCATTTGGAGCAATGACTATATATATGTGTTCAACGGCAGTCACAAACAATTACAAAATACTGCCCTATAAAATAAAATTAAAAAATAAACCTTCATTTTTCCATCCATATTGTTTAATGTCCTGCCTTAAATAACTCATTCCACGCACAATAAAGTCGATCTAATTTTCGGAGGCCTGCAGCTGAACTTTAGAGGTGTGTAACAGGATTCGGCCGTCTGCAGCAGGCTAATCACCTCACTGTGGAAGCAGGCGGTCACATGGGGAGAAAATGCCTTTGATGTCCTGCGTGCGCATCGGGGTCAATTGGCATCACACTCCCACAATTCTCTGCTAGTCCAAATGGCAAAGCTGGTGAACACACAGCAATTCAGCCTTTCGCTTTTAATAAAGCTGTCAGCGATGACACAGCCGGCCGGGTCTGTGTGTGTGTGTGTGAGTGTGAGTGCGTAACTTCTTCCTCTCTCTCTCTCTCTCTCTCTCTCTCTCTCTCTCTTTCTATCTCTCTCTCTCCCTGCGATCGGGAAGAGGGGGATTATGGAGATGATTCTGTGCAATGTTATAGACTGGGGAGCATTGTCTTTTTTCCTCACAGAGCAGTCTGCAGCTTTCCCCCGGTATCATAAATGCCTGCACTGATGAGCTGTCTCTTTGGGGTATAAAAAAAAAACACCTAACAAAGCTATTTTAGCTCAGCTGTTAACTAGATGTGGCAGGCTTTGGCAGGAGGAAACCGTGGCATTTTTTCCAACTCTATTTCTTTCTGCCCTTTCAAGTTTTAATTGCCCTTGCCCTGCCAAGTGCAGCCAGATCCTGTGCCAGTGTCACAAAAATAGCAATTACACAGCATGTACATGGCATTTTGCATATCATTTTAAATAATCTGAGGGTTTTTTTTTTTTTTTTTTATGTGTGTAGATGCTAAAAAAGGATGAATTACAAAAATCACATAATCACTAAAAATGATGAAACAAATGATGACTTACTAAATATATAATAAAATATATGAGATATTATGTTTGACAAAATATTTAATTTCTAAAGCATATTTATTTGTTGGCAGATTTTCATTTTACATTTTTGGCAACACTTTATTAAATATTGTTATACATTATTAGCATTATTATTGCAAAACTTTGAAAAGAGTTTTGGTTAACTAGTTAACATAAATTGACAATAAAAAATCTTAAAATAATAAATCTAAATACTAAATATTTAATATTTAATTCGTTCATGAATCAACCAACATTAACTTAGATATTATTCTTGTTGTTATTGATGTTCGTACTTACTATTACTATCGCTACTACTGCTGCTACAACAACAACCACAATAATAATAATAATAATAATAATAAAACCATTTGCAAACAAGAATACTATATATATATATATATATATATTATGACATATTGTAAATAAATAATATGTATAAATAACTACAATACATTTTTATATATTTCTAAATTGTTTAAACATGCAGTGTGGTGATTTAGTAAGCAGAAGTGCATACAACCATTTCAAACATAGCCATAATCATAAAAAGAAGGACATTAGGATTTTTCTTTTTTTAATGGTATTACTGAAGCAATTTTAAAAGTGTCTTGGGTTTAATAAAATAATATAGTAATATAAACGTGATATGATTATAATACAGTGTTAATAATGCATTTATTACATAGTTATAAACAGTAATACCATCAATGAGTTTACTGTTTATAGTCACAACCAGTGGTGCTTCATAATCCATATGCCACTAATGACATTGTAAGTATTTTGACAGGCTGAAGCGTTGTGCAAAGCAATGATGAATACTCTCATCAGCTAAGTCTCCTCATGTTTCCAAATCCCTGAGGTCCAATCAGTGTTGTGGGTCGTGTGATTAGAAGAGTCATACGCATGTGTAACCTCAACAGCCACACACGCTTTCAACTTCAAGTTGTTTGTCTATACTGTAGCACAAACAAACACAGAACAGCCACACTAACCCACCCCGGGTGGTTGGTGGTACCTAGGGGTAGAAAAGTCAGGAGCGTTGCGGTGTACTATTGGGATGTTTCTGAGTAAGACGTACAGTATTCACACACACTAACAGACGGGCTTGCCTTTTTAACATCCCACTGGTCTCCTCCCCCTCTCTTTGGACTAAGAAGATTTGTGGTTCAGACAGCTGGGTATGGCAGTTCATGGCCCAAACCAACCCTCCTCAGCATTTACCAGCAACCCCAGACGCGTCTCTGAGTAATTATCAGTTGATAGATTGGGATAATATGCAAATATCTGCTCACATCTGTGATGAATGAACTTTATAGCTACATTTTGGAAATGTAATATGTATAATGATGCAACAATTCCTGCACACAGTGCACACGGAATTTCATAGTGTCTTTGTGACCAAATTCATATGTGAGTCATATATGATTATTCACAGTCAGTGGTTCAGAGATAACACACTGAGTGCTGTCTACATCTATTATTCATTCCCACCCTACACATGTTGTTTATGATGACTTTAATTAAAGACAAAATGTCTTTGTGGCATTCTTTCAGAATAATGAAGCTCTGAATGACCCTTATATTAGATGTGTGCCTGGTAGTTTTGGGGATTTTCACCTTCCAAGCTGAAGCACTTATAAGTTAGACTACATTACTACATATCACATTACTGGCAATGATAAGGTGAGGTCATGTTACCAATATTTATTTATTTATATATTTTTATTTTTTTGCATGTGCATTGTCTATTGTCAGTAGTGTAGCAGTGCTCACACCAAAGTCACTGTCAAACCAAGCAGGTTTTTGTTGATCAACGTGACAAAGTCACGTGAATGAGTCACTTCAACGCTGAACCTATTACAAAATATTCATGGGGAAAATCAAACGAGCAGATTCTAACTGAAATGAATGGATTTTATCTGCAAAATGTCACTAAGCCATGGTAAATGTTATGCACAACACTTGAGAAGACTGAAAATTCTGAGCATAACAAGATGATCTCATAAAAAACGTAAAAATATTTATTTTTTTTGTGAATGCATATGATTTGGCTTGTAGTAAAACATTTTATTTTGAGAATAAAAGTAAGCATTTGCTAAATGACTAAATGTAAATGCATGAAAGTCCACATTTAAACCTAACTCTCAGTAGAGGATGAAAAGATCATGCACAATGTACAAATGCACTTATTCACCACCATTTTACCAAACATATATTGTTTCAAAGTGACGAGAGTGTGTTATCTGTAACTTAATATTTCATGTGAAAATATGGCAATGGAAAAGATCAATGGACTTTACAGTTTTTCTCAGTCGCTTTGGTGCATTTCTCACTAGAGTACTTACATTTGCACAAAAGTTAATGCATTTCTCAAAACAATTAGTGCAAACT
>JAUMHP010000059.1:1687449-1705375 GCA_032361065.1 Enteromius trimaculatus
GTGTTCACTGCCTGCCAGCCGTGTTTGTCCAGGTGTGTGTAATTAGTCCTTGTATAAATTCAGGCCCCATGTCCCATATCTTTGTCGATTGTTAACGTTGCATGTCAGTTGTGGATCTCAGCATTACTCGTCGCGGTTTGCTTTGTTTTCTTGTTTTTGTGAATAAAAGTCCTGCCTCTGAGTCCTGACTGACTGGTTTAAGGAAGCGATATCGCGAGAAACCACAGCCGTTTCGTGACATAGTACACCTCTTGAGGTCAGGGGTGTGTGGTTTACTCACACAGCTCTTCCTTGCCCTTATAAAAATATATACTTTTTTTTTTTTTTTTTCAACACTGATTTTATATACATTACTGCACGTTTCGCTGCAGTTTCAAAGAGAAATGTCCACTGAGGAGCTAAAACACAGGTCCAATACGTGAACCATTGCACATTTTTGTTATGTTGACAAGTAAGTAAGTAAGTAAGTAAGTAAGTAAGTATTGCTGTGTTTTTTTTTTATGTTGCTTCAGTTACATATTGTGACAGTTCCAAATTCAAATATCCCAACACAGTCTCACGAGCAATGCATACGAGGTGCCAAATTTGTGCCAATTCGTACTAATTCATACGACCTCACTCAAACGATTTCGTACAATTTGTCAAAAAACAATGTGATAAGTAGGTTTAGGGGTGGGATTATGTTTAGGTCATTCGTACAAATTCATACGAATTGGCATCTCATAAAATACGTACGATTTAGAATAATCGAGTGAGGTTGTACAAATTTGTACGAATTAGCCATCTCATAAAATATGTACGAATTGCCGTGAGATCAGATTTAATATCCGGGGACTGTCGCACACAAGTTAATGCTCTATCATGTTGGAAATATGCCCTACACCAGATCCAGTCCTTAATCTTCTCGATAGTGTTAACAAAGGCAAAATGAATATCAAAAGGCATTTGTTGATGCATCCTTGCCATTTTAACTTTTTTTTTTACGCAGATTTGATTTGTTTTGTCAAACTAGCTATACAGGTTTTGAACCAGAGCTTTCGAACACCTAAGTGCAATGTGAGCTACCGAGTAAACCATCTTTGAAAACCCATAGATATGAAGCTGAATATGTGTGATGCTAACAATTAAAAGCATCAGTTTTCCAAACTCCTAGCATATTAACATTGTTCTGAAGTCACAACATGATGTTCTTTAAATAATTTTGTGAAAATTGTGCTTTATTAATGAAAACTCTGTAAATTTGTGAAACTGAAAAGGCATGGCATTTCAGTTACCTTATAAACCCATTTATGGTAAGAAGAAAAACCATTTATGGTTTAAAACAAAAGGATTTTATACTGTATCTGGATCCATTATGATTATATTAGTGTGATGCTATTTATAGAGATGAGCGATGCTAAAAGTGTTTTTGACCTGCAACTTGCTGTCAGATTTTTCTGTTAGACCACAAATCTATGATTATTGCTTTAAAAAGTCCTTTCTCAAATTACATTCTGATGGTCATTACAATAGCTGAGCTGATGTTTCCCATCACATCGCACACATCCTCGTTTAATGATAAGCAAGCATGTGACTCTTCAGTGTTGAGCTGTTGTGGTATGAGAGCTGCTAACCTGCCATTTTAACAGTCCCTCTTTAGGGTGGTCTCTCAGCTACCATTATATCCACTGGATAAAATGTATCCATTAAACATAAAAAAGCTGCCGTTTGGAGGAAACATAAAACTCCCTTTCCCTGCCGGCAAGGGGCTACTTTGTAGGTGTAACCATACAGCAGTGGATCAATACTAATGGGAGCATGGTGTAGCTTACCCATTTAATTACACCTCCATCTCACTGCTATAAACAAACATGATAGTGCCCCTAAAAGCGCTTAGTCTCCTGCAAGAAGATCCCCAATACATGCGCACACGCACACAAACACATCTGCCTGTCTCTTGTCTCTGGAGGCCTCAGCTGTCTGATACAATAAAGACTGCTGCCTCCTACTGGTGCAGCACTGAGTGCTTGAAAATTGCCTGGAATACTGTTATATATCTGTTAAAGTACATTTAGTAGCGATGTGACAACTTGTCCCAACCTTACATGTAGTACTTTAATAATGTTGGTCGGGGTCGATTTCCCCCCACTTGCCTCCCACTTATTTCCCCCATATGACTCCTTGCTGTTGGACCTATACATTTATGCCTATGTGATTTTAGTTATACTAGTACAATGTATGATGTTAGAGTTAGAATTTAGAGGATAAATTTAATCCATGAAAATATTTCAGGAAAAAGATTTCAATAATTGGTCAATTAATTAGTAAATTAATTACCAGCTTTGTTTTTTGCATTTATAAAAATTGCTTATTTCCACCCTCCTATTTTGAAATAAATAAAACTGAATGCTCAGACTTTTTTGGAGCACTCAATATACAATAATTTCCTAAAAATTTCATAATTTGATTATTATGCTAAAAATTGTATAATAGTGTAACAAACCATTAAATTACGGATAATCATTTATATAGTGTAACTAACTTATGATTATATACTTATTGTATTTTAGGAGTAACAGAACTAACTAACAATGTACAGTTTTTACTGGTTAAGGGAATCTGAAGGTTTCCATTTTATTTATTTATTGTTATTATTAATTCATTAATTTATTATTTACTTATTTATATTTGATTGATAGCATGAACATTTTTGAGGCTCTTGGTGTATTGAATATGTAAACATTTAAATAATATGTCTTCATTTACTAATTTTGCCTGTTGATATCATTGCATTGCAATGCAATATTTTTAACTTACAATGTATTGTTGTTAAAGTGTAACTACTGTACCTTAAAATTACATACTTATTGTATCGTAGCAATAATGTAGCAATAAATTAAAGCAATACAATTTTAAAGTATGCTTGTTTGTTCATTTGTTTATTCATTCATTTGTTCGTTCATTTATTCATTTAATTTATTGCGTGCATTTATTTATTTATTTTTTTTGCTTACTAAAAACATGAAATATTATAGCATAACTAACGTTGCAGTACGGATAATTGTTTTACTGCCAGCAATAATGATAATAACTTTTACTAGTTATTTTGAGTAAGTTTATGTAACATGCAACATTTCATTATATTATTTTCATTTTATTTTATTTTCAGACATTTTTTTTAATCAGCTGAATATCACAAAAGAAAAAATGGTGTTTGTTAACCGTGAGTTAATGACAACACTATTTTTAGCACTTGACTGCCTTACTCAATCTTAGACTTGAAAATAATCTCCTAAACATTCGAAAAGCACTTTATATGCCAATGTCTTCTTCCACTGACAGTTTTCTACCACCTCAGTGTTTGCAATGCATTAGCCAAGCATTGACATCTGCATTTTAAGTAAGGATGTTTGACATTTCTAAGTTTTCTACCACTTTAATTTGTACTCTTGGTGCTCGTATTGGCATAAAATTCCCGCATGAGATATAGTATAGAAAATCGCATTGCAGAGCTAGCAGTTGTAAGTTCACGATGTGCAAAACTATCTCAAAGCCTTTCTTGAGAGTAGGTATACTTTGAATCACTGCATTTGGTGTCAAACAAATATAAAACATTTAGGATTTGCTTTGGATGTCTTGCATAAAGCACTTCTTAGCCATTCAGTTTGACCCAGAAAAGCGGATGTGTTCGGCTTCACAGTCCCAGTTGACTTAATTAGAGAGCATCAACTCCTGGTTGAACTCCATAACCTTCAAATCATCGTTTGCTCTCCTAAGTTCTGTGTTTTCCCTCTACCGCGTCAGAATCTCTCCTCTGTTGTGAGATTCATTTCTCATGCTTCTTAAGGAGCAACGTCTTAATCTAGTCGGTCTAGTCTTATGTCAGGCAGATGGAACACTGAAGTTAAAGAGAGCTGAAATAGAGCGACCAATTAGCAGACATTGGGTCGACTCTGAGGAGAATAACTTCTTAATGAAATGCTGGCTGTGATGTCTGAAGTTACACGAGAAAGCACGAATACTGAGAATTCAGAACAAAGTGTTTTCTGGGTTTACACTGCAATCTAAAGCATCCTTCACACTTCTGGGAGTTCACCATAGGGTGAGATATTTGAAATGAAATAGGCTATGTCACAATATTTTCATTGGAGCTTGGTTATTTTGAGATCTGCAGGCTGCAGGGAGAAATATTCATTGCTGCTTGAGGTTACAGCGTGCCAAAAGCTACATAGCGTCCGTGGATTTCACTCGAAACGTCGGGATTCATTCTCTTGAAGTATCAGACACCATATGGTGGATGAGTTTAATTAACCTACTTAATATTCGGAAAATGTTGGATTGAAGTCCACCTGAGTATTCCCAAAGGTCTGAAAAAATTCCCAAATCCAATTCCTCTGAATTTAAGAGAATCCGTTTTTCCCAATCAAACAAATAAAAGAGCTCTAAACCTGAAAATGTCAGCCTCTCAGAGTCTTATATTTTGACCTTGACAGAAAGTGCCAAGCACTCGGGGATGTGAAAGTCAGTGAGTTTTCAATATGGTGCACCAGCATATGGTATTCAGCTTATTTGAGTCGTAAAGCTCCAGTGGGATGTTGGATCCCAGCTGCTCCTGAGGTGTTTCCTGCATCGTGTCCTCGTCCATGATCTCCAGCCGACCCCAAACTCATGAGTCTGATGGTGCGTTCCTAAATTTGCAACTGATATATTAACATTGACATGTAAGATTTTAGTAGAAACTTTTATTCAAAGTGACTTACAAAAGATGAACAAAAGCAGATTCTATTCTGCATACAAACATCTGGTACATCTGTCCAATGATGTCCACGCTATATTAAGTAAATACGACACTATACAGTGCATTAATGATTGTGCTATTAACTTTCCAGCAAATAAATTAAATATTAGTTATTAGTAAGGTGTTATTTATGGCATGTAAATACGTTTACAGAGCAACAAATTAATTAATTACTGGCAATAAATTAAGTAAGTGTCTTTAAGGTAACAATATGGACAGAAAAATGCACTTTTATTCAGCATGGGTGTATTACGTTTATGTTGTTATGTGATTTTTTGGTTGAGAATCTATCTACATTAACAAATGAATTAACAAATAAAAAAGTTTTTCATGATAAAATAAAATAAAACATAAAGAAAATGTCCCAAAAACTATACACCAACATTAATAATACAATAAAATGCTTATAAATATATATAAATATAAAATACTTATGCTGTCAGTTACTGCAAAAATGATCATATTTGAAGATTGTTGCTGTTCAATAGAATTTCTATATGTGCAAAAACATGAAGCTGAATCACAACTTTCAAAAACATATTGCCATATTTATTACATAAATAAATAAATAAAAAATAAATAAAAATGACCAACCCCAAACTCTGGAAAAGTAGTGTTTATTCTATAAATCAGTTATGTATTTTATAGAATTATTACTGATGTATAAAATAATGTAAGCATTTGAAGCAGACAGAAGATATATACTACACAATACTGAATATGTATATCGGTATACAAGCAGTACAGAGAAAATGGACCAACCACAGTTGTGTCTCCCCTGTTTGATCCACTAGATGGGGCACAAAAGCAGGAAGTGTGTCATGTGTCTGTGCCATGTGAGTGGGCCTGAACTGCACTGGAGGATTATTACGCAAAACCTGCTGAAAAAAAAAATGACTCACTAATAATAAATGTGCCTCTAAGATATAAGAAATCACTGATTAAAAACTCTTGACATTGTGTGCATATCTAAAAGATCCCATTAAATTGTATGTGCATGCTTCGTTCCAGATAATTGCACAGAATAAATATGAAAAGCATCTTTCCTTTTGCTGCATGTCCTAGTTTTTACGAGCCGCCGTGAGCTCTCAGGCTGATCGGGTCACTTAAACAGCGTTTCACTGAGGGGCCGTATAAAAACAGCCATCCCAGGGAACTCCCATGCTGCCTTTTTGCAACTCCCAGGCTGAGTTAAATGATTCTGCAGGGTGTGAGGCAGCTCCACAGGATGCCAGAAGGTCTCTGTGTTTCAGTTTAGGCTGCTTGCCTTTGTTTCAGCTCCTGCTTATAGCAGGAACAACTGAATTGGTTATTCTCTGAGGCATATGAATATTAAAAGGTCACATACTTTGTAATACAAAGAAACAGTGAATATCACGTCAACACAGTCTGGAGTCGCTGTCCATAAACAAACCTGAATTATTTACTGTCTCGGTCAAGCCAAGTGTAACTACATGTTAGTTTAAATGCTCTAATGAAGCATAAGGTTTGTTGTGTTTGGAGAACAGTCTGGTGACCTTGGGAGGCCAATTTTGCTGTTGTTTCCTGATTTCTGACACGTCTACTGGCCATAAAATGATGATATATACTCCTAATCAATTCTGTAAAAAATCTTTTCAAACACAACTCTGTTCATAACACATACTGTACAGCTTTAGGAATCGTGAAATACAATTGTGAAAGATAAATAATGCTAATTTATCTTTGACCATAGAAATAAATTACATTTTAACATATATTCAGTGAAACAATATTACTTTTTTAATCAGATAAATTTAGCTGTGCTGAGCATAAGATACTTATTTCACAAAACAAACAAATAAACTGGGACCCCTTAATATTAAGTGTCCCTAATAACAGTGTACTTACATAGTAACTAGATGTGTATCTAGATGTGTATGTAGTATGTAACCACAGTGTAAGTACACATTGCACACAGTATCTACAGCTGTAATATTTCTGTAACTACACACATGTAACAACCCTCAGAATGGTGTGTTCAAATGTGTAACAGGACATTGGTAACAACACTTTTTTCACTTCACTAAGTAGTCATGTAACAGGAATTGCATAGCTATATTTAGTAACAGCAGTATGTATAAGAGTAACTGGAACAGGGGGTGACCAGGGGTGTAGTTGGGTAGGTTTAGGGATGTAAAGTGGGTGGAGTTGTTGCACCTCTGTAATACCAGTGTATATACATGGTAACTCCTCAGAAACTGCACACTTAATATAAAGTGTAACATAAGGGTTTTTACATGTGTGTAGTTACAGAAATATTAGAGCTGTAGATACTGTGTACCCGTGTGTACTTACACTGTGGTTACATACTACATACACATCTAGTTTCTATGGAAGTACACAGGTATTAGGGACACAATATAAAGTGGGACCAACAAACTTACCAACGGCAAACTTTTGACATGTGTATTTTAAAAAGAACAAAAACATTTAAATGTCTAAATGTTTGGAGGCAAAAACATTATTATAAAGCACATCTAGGGAAACATGAAGAAAGGCTTAGTGTGATGAAGTTTAGTGGTTTGTGGAAAAGATAGGAATACGCTGTCATAATGGGTGGTGGTGTAAACATCTTGTTCCAAAACACAGACTCCTTCAGGCTGGCTTTCTTCAGAGCCACACTTAAAAACATGGATAAATTCCTTTAGTAGAAAAATAGACACTGTCCTCTGAATTTGAGCCAAGTTCATCTAAAGTGCAAATGTGGTCCAAATAGACCTGGCGGGGGGGTTGTTCCATAAAAGAAGTTCACCAAACAAGCCAGGTTTATTTCAGTTAGTCTTACTTATTGTCAGTTGATTTGGTTCAAAAATAAGACTAAGTTACTAAATTATTCCACCAAGTCACTCCTGTTACGAAGCAGACGGGACCGCAGGTGGTACGTTGCAATACTATAAAGTTTATTAACAATGAGTTAGTCTTCATCTGTTAATGAGATAACAGATGAAGGAGGGAGAGATGACAGGTGAGTAATATGGAATTTGATACAACTGGTACAGTAGCACAATAGTAGATGAATGACGACTGGCATCTTTCTTGCAGGCATAATGGAGATGGAGGAGCTCACACACACACAGACGGAGACGATGCCACTACGGAGACCACAACCACACACCACAGACGCTGGAGGGACGAAGAGGGAATTCCTTGGAACCTGGGGAGACAGAAAATCGAGACAATTTTGCAGTAGATGGACATTGCTTGAAAGTGCATTATAGGTTAAACTCATCTTATTGTATCCTAAATGACAAAAAGATTAGGTTACAAGCACAACGAATCCAATATTGTGTTCCCATCCAGATATACAGGAGTCCATTTGTCAGAGGATGTGCAGTTGTTTCCAGAATTATATGGACAGACAATACTCCACTATTCTATGGGCATACAGCACATTCTTTGACTGAGTAACTGTTGTGTGGGGAAAGTCATGCTCGGCTCTGTGGATTCGGAGAGAGCAGGTGTACGGCAATGGTGAATTACTCCTTTATTTGACACCGCTCACATATTTCATCTTAGTAAGTTCCTGCCAAGCTTTGTGGCCTGACTTTGAGGCTTGAACTCTGGCATGTCAGCTGGTCTCCCAGGCTAACTTCAACTCTATTTCATTGATTTTGACTGAAGTTGGGGAAATCTACTTTATGTGCCTAGTTTTGTTTAGCCAGACTGCTCATATGAATATGATCCTCATTGGCCTTAATTCTCCTTTCACACCGTAATATTTACAGTTGAGTGAATTCCATTCATTTCAGCATGAATCTGTGATCATGGGATTGAGTGAATGTGAAGGATTTCCTCACATAGATTATAGACTGCTCATGTTCACATTTGTTATGTGAAATTGCCACACTCACCAACGTTTTTTGGTCAGTTGACTTTGAACTTGAGCTCATTTTGTGGTGTGAGTTTTCATATGAAGAGTGACCATGCAATTTTGAAGAAGGACATTAATATAAATTCACCCTGCATAAAGAGATGTGGTATGACATTTATTGCAGAATTGAGCCGAGGAGACTTTCATAAGTACCCCAATGATTATCAGTCCTGACCATATGAAACTGTTATACCCATACTTTAAGAGAGATTGAACAATAAACTGGCGTGATGTCATTTCAAACAAAATAAAACTAGATACAGTTTCTGAGACATACTGTTAGCCTATGGTTTCACGTTCCATCGTTATGAACACAGTTCTGCAGTATGATATTTGGACATCATCAAGAAACTGTTGGGCACAATAAGCAAGCTAACATGCAGTTTGTTCTTTATGGTACATTCCATTTAAATATGTATCCATTTGAATTTAATTTGTTTGTTAGCTCACATGATACTGCTTGTAATTTGTGAGGTGAAGCGCCTTGATACAAATCCCATTAAAAACTACCATAAACAAAACAAATCCACTTATAAGAAAGTTTAACATAGCACAGTTGCATCAGCGAATGTGCTTTCACATCACACTTTATCCTTACGTTAACAGGTTTAGGGTAGGTTTAGGATTGAGTCGATTTTCCAACAATTAAGCAATAACCTTTTAGTGTAATTTTTTTTAAAATTATGAACCACTGCAATGCAAAGTAATAAAAACATGCTACATTAGTGTATTGAATGTGTTTTTTGCGAAACTCATGGAAGATGTCACTTTGAAATTTCGGCGAAACATGCAGTATGATAGGTGACTAGACTGAACTGGAGAGCCGAACAGCAGAGCTGCTACAAACGTACACGTTGCTATGGTCAGATGCTGCTGTCATTTAGTGCTTTTTTAAGCAGC
The DNA here is from genome assembly GCA_032361065.1 of Enteromius trimaculatus. Lineage (NCBI taxonomy): Eukaryota > Metazoa > Chordata > Actinopteri > Cypriniformes > Cyprinidae > Enteromius > Enteromius trimaculatus. Next base: position 1,697,019 of record JAUMHP010000059.1, read on the forward strand.
AGCTATTTGCAAAGTGTAAATAGCTATAGATTGTATTTACACTACAGAATTTTCTACGATTTATACTGCTTAATCCAAATAGTGGTGATTAGCTGCACCTCAGTATTGTAGTACATTATAAAACAGTATGCAATTATAATGTACTGAAAGTAAATTATGATTTAATTCAAATTTTTAAATGGATACCATCTTATTGGGACTATATATGTTGCAATATATGTTGTCCTCTGTGGCGCTGTCCGGCCGCCATCAGTGGGAACCATCGCCTGAGTTTTAGTTTCCTTCACTTCCTGCACGGAAGCCCGTGCAGCGTTCGCGGGGTTTCGCCTTTTTAACGCTGAACTAGGAACATCTCAAAGTTTTGCTCCTTGTGACAATTCTGAGCGTTTATCCCTGTGATTATTTCTGACGGACCTGATACCTACCTGGGGTGCGTTTCCCGAACAATGATGTAACTCGCTGTTAAACCACCATAGTACAATGCATTTTTTTGGAAACAAACTAGCTACACACGACTGTTTCCCGAACACGGTCGCATCTCCACGTTTGAACCATGTTAGTTCAACAACATAGGGCCATTGTTAATGATGTCACACACATGTTGTGAAGCTATACCTTCTGCTATTAAACTGATTAGAGATCTCCAAGATGCTGCTGTATTGAACATGACACATATTGACTAATTTATTATTTTTGTTCACTGTCATTTTGTTTTATTTGATCTTTGAACCATCACGGGTTCCCTCATACGTCATTCTCTGAGGTTTCCTTAGCCTTTTTTGCGCACTTTTAAACAATAATATAAAGTGACAATAAGGTCTCTCTCATATAAGGTCTCTCTCATATGCTCTTTACTTACTGGACGGGCTCTGGATTGGGCTACCGCACTGTGGGAGGGACAAAGCATGTCATTTTCAAGCTATTCGGATTTCCAAAGGAAATTTCGTGAGGTGTTTGATCATGCCACCGCCGGACGTGACCCCAGCGAAGAAATACTGTCTCTAAAACAGAGAACCACACCTGTCACCGAATTCACACTGCACTTCTGTACCCTCGCAGCCCAAACATGATGGCCTCCAGAACCCCTGAAAGCCCTGTATCGCAATGCCCTGAACTGGGAACTCCAAGCTGAACTAGCCTGCTGGGATGAAGGTAAAACCCTGGAGCAGTTCATGGAACTTGCGATACAGTTGGACAATCTGATCCGCTCCCGACACCCCAGACCAGCCTTCCCTGTACGTCCACTCACCCCAGCCAGTACGCACTCGAGCCCAGAACCCATGCAGATCGGGAAGACTCACCTCTCTGAGGAGGAATGGACGAAGAGACTGAGAGAGAACCTCTGCCTCTACTGTGGACAGCCAGGACACATATCCGATTGTCCAGTACGGCCTCCTCGCTCCACACCCGCTCGGGTGAGTAATGGTGTTCACGAGCACTCCATGACACTTCCAGTTGTTGTTGTAGAGGGGCAAAGAATAACCACCACTGCATTCATAGATTCTGGGGCTGAGGGCAATTTTGTTGATGAGTCATTTGCTAAAAGTTGCCATTTACCTCTGTTTGCATGTGGACCACGGGTGGGGGTTGCAGCCCTAGACCGTCGACCATTGGGGACCGGAAAAGTCACCTACACAACCCAGGATCTGAAGCTTCTAATCGGACCCATGCACTCTGAAGTCATTTCCGAGACTGAAAGCATGAAAGCCTACATTCAGGAGGAGTTAAGCAAAGGGTTCATCAAACCATCCACGTCACCAGCCTCAGCCGGGTTTTTCTTTGTCAAGAAGAAAGATGGCAGCCTGAGACCATGCATCGACTACCAAGGCCTGAACGAAGTAACCATTAAGTACTGTTATCCTCTGCTTCTGGTCCCCGTGGCACTAGAACAACTCCACAAGGCAAGATACTTCACCAAACTCGATCTTTGAAGTGCCTACAATCTTATCAGAATCCATGAGAGCGATGAATGGTAGACGGCTTTCTCAACCACCACTGGGCACTACGAATATCAAGTGATGCCATTCAGCTTTCCAACAGTCCCTCTGTCTTTCGAGCTCTGATTAACGACGTGTTCTGGGAGGAACTGAATCAAACAGTAGTAGTCTGCATCGATGACATACTCATCTATTCCAAAACCCTCACCGAACACATCAAATATGTCCGTCGTGCCCTGCTTCGACTCATTCAACACCACCTCTACGCCAAGCTTTCCAAGTGTGAGTTTCACCAGACCCGTGTAGCCTACCTTGGATACATTATAAGCCACGAAGGGGTAACCATGGATGAAGGCAAGGTCATGTCTGTCCACGAATTGCCATGACCCAAGACCCTGAAAGAGCTACAGAGGTTCCTGGGGTTCGCACATTTTTAGCGCCGATTCATCAGGAACTTCAGTCAGGAGGCAGCCCCGCTCACGGCTATGAACAAGACGGGAAACACGACTCTCCTCTGGACCCCACAGAGTGACAAAGCCTTCAAAGATCTGAAAGCATGCTTTACTACTGCACCCATTCTCCGTCACCCTGACCCAGACAAGGAGTTCATCGTGGAGGTGGACGCCTCAAGTACAGGAATTGGAGCAGTACTCTCGCAGAAGAGTTATTTATGAGTTATTTATTTCCCCCTATTTTTTTTTAATTTTAAGTAATTGCCTTTCAGGTGTGATATGAGATTTGAAAAGTTCAGCAAAAGGTGGGTTTGAACCTGAGTCCATTGTGTCGAAAACACTTTATCGTCTTCGCCACTGGAACTTCGCCCAATCACAGGTTGTTGGACAGAGTTACCGTAAATAGCCTCTGCCAACAAATCAAGCTATTTGAATTTAGTGTAAATAAACACTACGTTTTTATCAGTGGTAGTAGTTCTAGCAGTAGTTGTGGTAGTATAGGAAAGTAGAATATATTTGCATATTAATCTAAACATAGCTTACAGCAGTAAGTGTCTCGTTGGAGAGTCCATCAACAGTAAACACTGCAAAGTTTTTTCAAACATCGTTAAACGCCAAAGTCAAGTCAAGTCACTTTTATTTATATAGCGCTTTTAACAATACAGATTGTAGCAAAGCACTGAACATTATCAAATAGGAGAATAGCGTGATGGTAATGTATAATGACCAGATTAAGCTATTTATTTATCAAATGCAGAGACGGTCTCTGTAATCAAATTGATGATAATCACTAGAAATTAGGTGTCCCTAAGCAAAGACAAGATCTTCAATATGAATATGAACTGGATTAATGCTTGATGATTTGGGGTTTTAGCCAACCTGGTATCATAAAAATATGTACCTCTGCACACTTTTGTGCAACACCATTTTTACATACCTTACTGCGCACTTCGCCACAGTTTTAAAGAGAAATGTCAACTGAGAGGTGCTAAAACACAGGTTTAATATGTGAATTCTGGCACATTTTTATTAGGTTTATATAGGTATGTATTGTAGTGGTTCAGAATTTAAATAACTGTGGACTGTTGCTAAGTTGCTAAGTTGATGCTCTATCAAGTTGGAAGTATTCCCTTCAACAAATCCAACCCTAAACCTAGTGTTAACAAATGCAAATCTGATATAAAAATACATGGGTTGATCAGACCGTGCCATTTCAACTTTCTGTTACATAAGTAATTGTACAAAAATTAAATTTTAGTAATTGAAAATCTGTACATTTTTGTGAAAAGGAATGAAAGGTGCCATAGTTTTACTGCCTTTAGTGTTTCTTTCTTTTGAAAACTGCATTGATATGTGCTTGTCGGTATGCATTTCATGTCTTGTTAAAAAGTGCACTAAGGTCTTTATGCCATGAGACCAGGTAGGTTTTAGCAATGTGTTTGCTGGTAAAAACTGTTATTAAATTATTTGGTTGGTGTTGGTTGTGTTTTAAGCCCTATCCACACAGAAACGGTTAATGCACAGAATTTCTTTTATCATATAGGAATTTCGCCCAGATGGATCCGGCATTTTGGGATAGTGAAACCAATTATTTTAATTTTTTTGATAAATCTGAAAATGTCACCCTTTCTGAATCGATGATGACATCAGCCCATATCTCTGCCCTAGTCACACATTGCAGCATCACTTAACAGCAACAAAAAAAACATAAACAAATTCTGAACAGTTTTTATTAACTAACATTAGCACAGATGAATAAATATACAGAACTTTAAATATCGTGTTCAATGTTAATGTCCATAGTCAAACCCTTCTCTGCTTTAAGTGTATCTCTGCGGCAGAATTATAGCGCCACATGCTTGTCTGGCATGTATACTACATTGTTTTGGGTCGGTTTCTTGGTTTTGTGTGGACGCTTATATTTCTTGAGATGAAGGGGTTGAATAGGGAAAGCTCTGGCTTCATATGGACGTAGCCTTATATTGATTTTAAGAACATTACCTATGGGGCATTCTGAGGTGCTTAAGGGAAGATGTGCATGACTGTGATGCTTGTTTATACAAGATTCTGAGGCATTCCTATTAGTCTGAAGCTGCAGCATTTTTGTCAGTTGTCCAGAAACTTTATAAATAGTCTGCAGTACCACTGTACTTTTTGAAGTAGTGTTGTGTGAGGTAAGGGCTTTTAACTTCCCACTTTCCTCACACATGCCAAACTTTCTTTGGGTGCAGACAGGGGCTCCATGGAAATGTAGTCTGCTGTGTTAAAACAACTGAACCATAATGTTGCCATCTTTTTTTGGAATAGAAAAGAAACACAGGAGAGGATGATGCCCTGTCAAAGCTTGCCAGCTCATTTTTGGATCCATCTGTCTTGTTTAATAGGGACGTCTTGCTGCCATTCATGCATGCTTTAGAATCCTGGTTCAAATAACAATTATGTGCAAATACGATACAAATGACATCAACTGGTGGGTCAGAAATAACTATATTTGCAGATAATATAATATTAGTGAAATAAAAGTCTATTTTACTAATTATTTATTAGTTAGCTACTAATATTTCTTAACACAATTCAAACTAAATGTTTAATGTTTCATTAATTTTTTTATACATTTTATCAATCATGTTTTACTCATCTTTTGCCATGCTTTAAAGACATATACTTATTTTGATATATTAACTATAATAAGAAGTGCTCGGTAATAATTTTAACTAAAGTGTTATTTTCTTTTACATTTTAAATTAATATATTTTAGATGTACTAAATTGCTACTTAGTCATGGTAAACATGTAATTCCAAAAATTTAAATTCCAAATATTAGTGATATTCAATTTACAAACTGACATTATATTTTAGTGTACCAAGGATACATTTCAGTACATGTTTCAAAGAACATACCGAACTAAAACATTGAATTAAAACGGGGCGAATGAAATGGGGCGAAAATCTAATTGGAAAAATCAGCAGGGAAGTAATTAAGTATTTCCAATTAAAATGCAATGTTAGGATACTGCCTGGAAGAGGACGTGTGTCTATATTATCCTAATACACAGCGAGGAGTAGAGTTCGAGTGGCTAAAGACTCTTCAAGGACTACAGCTGGAGATTTGCAGAAAATAGTTGAGTCTCAGAGTCAGAAAACCTTAATATTAAAAATAGGGTTTAAGAAAAATCAGGTTTCCTCCTCTATTAGGCATTAAAGGAGAAAACTCAGAGCTGTTATCTTTGGAAAAGGACGTAACAAGAATTAGGTGCCAATAACTATGGCCAACATGTATAAAAATATTTCATCATGAGTTTCTCTCCTTATTTTCAATTGTTTTACTTCAATGATAGGTTGGAATTTTGTTAATTTTTTTCATTGAAAGATCAAAAGGATACACAGTGCAGATTTATTTTCACACCTTTGCTCAGATTTACCAAGGGCGCCAATATTAGTGGAGGGCACTGTATAAGAAATTAAGAAATATCACACACACTCACACACAGTATATATCTTAATAATGATTTGTTCATGTTGGGTTAAAACCAGTCAGATAAGTCAGAAAACTGCAGTATTTTGGATCCTCTTGGCCCAAATTAATCTAAAATTCATCCCAGATTGCATTAAATATGGGTTAAATAGGAGTTAAGCAAAACCATTTGAAAACCACTGCTATAAAACACATTTTGTCTGATTATCAGTTATCAGTATATTTATATAAACAGCTGAGATCAGATTAATGCATTTGCAAAAGAACACAATCACAAGCGTGATTAGTTTCACCAGCTCATCGCACAGATCAGATACTGAAACCAGTTATTTCTGTGACGTTTCAGAATGAAAGGCCACTGTTAAACCTAATTGTGTATTGGCCCTCCAGCATTAGCCTTAACCTTTTTCTTGGAAAGGCTTGATCAGACAGGCAGTCACACAGCTCACTTTGTGAATAGATTTTTTTTTTTTTTTAAGTTTCCTCTGAAATTCAAAGGTCTTTCTTATTTTAACAGATGTGGGCAGGCCTGTAGCCGATCATTCCCAAGTGACCCTAACGCGCACTTCCTGTCCAGTAAGCTTACACCCAGGAATGGAACAATCCCACTTTGTACCTACAAGTTCAGTACTAAAATGAAGGGCTTTTAGTCCCTTTTAACATATTTCACTCTTGCTTGATTTATTCCTTGTGTCTTGGTGCAGCAGAAAGCCCTCATTTAAACCAGTATTTTTTTTTTTTTTTTTTAAATTAGCCATAAGCCAAATCCATGGAAAAATCCAAATCCTGGAAAATCCATTTTAAGCTAGTAGCTATGTATTGGACACATGGAGGCTGGTTATTAGCTTGTAAGGTCCACAAATTGGCCCAAGGAAGGCGTCCAATGGTGGGTGAAGCGTAAAGTTGTTACATTTAGGTCAAATTTAAATCTGACTCCATTTTATTACGACCTCGAATTTAGGTTGGAAAGCAAATCGGTTGTTTATCTATTTCTAATTAGTATTCTTCTAACAGTATTTGATTATTCTAGTTAACTCTTTATTTTATATTCACTCGTTCATTCGGGTGCTCATGACGCTAACAAGGATACAACCTAATTTACTAGAGTCAGTAATTGCAGAGTAAAACAGAATAGCATCAAATGTAACAATGTATTATCAGTCAGGTAAATATGTATTATGTCAATTGCATAGCCAATTTAAAAATATCAAATCATACAAAACATCAAATTCTCAAGGATTAATTTAAAAGTAAAATGTGCATTACATATGAAATACAGAGTCGTAGAGACCCACATCAAACTATGGGCTTTCTGACTACAGAAATCGCTCAACCTTTTTGCAGCAATCCTTTAAATACAAAACCAAGATAAACATCCCCCAAATGGAGGAATATAACAAGAATTGTAATTTGCATTATAGTTTACACCTCAAAGTGCTATGCCTCAATGAGAACAGAAGGTAATTTACCTGGAATGACCAGGCGGAGGGCACATCAATGTATATTATCTCTGAAATGTTTAAATGTTTGTTTCCCTTAAGTTTACTTCTGTAGAAATGAGACCATACCGCTAGTCACACTGAGACACTTCAAATGATAACAGACATGACTGTTAATTCACTTGCATTAGCATTTTCATGTAATCGTTTTGAGCAGGCTGAATAGAAGGAAAAATGAAGGGTTCTTCACCTCCACTCTGAGGGTTGTCTAGAAGATATTCTAGTATATTCTGTATATTTATATTGTCTGTTTGTCAGGAGATCAAAGTATCTGAGGTTCCTTATTAAGCATTCCTTTTTAACCTTATTAATTATCCAAATTAGCAGGAATTAATGTCTATTTCACGAGTTCGCACTTCCTCATAATAATTAATAAGCGTGTTTGGCATGCTGTCCAGGGGGGTGAGCTGGGAGCTCGGCGGAATCCGAAAAGAAGGCAGAGAAGGGAGGGATGCGTAGCTATATGGAAGGGAAGTAGACGAGGGTATTTAAAGCGAAGGCAGACGAAAGGGATTGGATAATGATTAATACGCTGATTAGAGATAATTCGGAACCAGCCGTGTCTAGCGTTCGTGCATGCTCCTCCCGAAACTTTCTTTACAACATCACTTAAATGTCATGGAATTGTGTAAATATAACAGTTAATTAATTTCTAAATTAGAAATAAATACTTCAATGTATTATAAAACAGCTTGTCATCTGTTTTTTTTTTTTTCTGCAGAACTTATTTGACATTTCTGACGTTGACATGTGGTAAAATGGTGGCTTTACCACAAAATGAAAACGCTTTCCACTATGACCAGTTGTTTACATTTATTTAAAAGTCAAATGGCCATTTGCCACCCTGTGGTGAACAGTGTTTAATGATTCTGCTCATGTCTGTATTTCTGATCTCTAATGTGAATGCCTTATTGGGGCTCTGATGCATGAATTATGAAAGCCTTGGTCAAGATTTTTTTCTTAAGTGTTTTTATTTTTCTCAGGACATGAAAAA
>JAUMHP010000059.1:1764405-1787443 GCA_032361065.1 Enteromius trimaculatus
GATTCAGGGCTCTCAGGCATAAGACCCCAGTCTGTCGTCACGACATAACGTCATAGTGACCGACAGACAAGGGAACCAAGCTTTCTGGAATACACCCCAGAGAAACTGTTTTGTTTGTTTTTATTTTTATGAATGGAATAGAATAAGAAGCAAGTTAATTAATGAAGAAAGTTCAAACCGTATTGGGTAGTTATTACGTGTCCATGTAATATCAGCTTGAGGGTATGAATCAACCTCACAGATGAAAGTCGCATTATGATCCAGAGAGGCGTCCACTGTCTCAAGCAGTGTTGTGATTCTGGGTGCTGCAATAGAGAAGGAAAAAAATATTTTTAATCATCGGATCATAACAAAAATTGTAAGTAATTAACTGTATGCAAAGTGGTATGTTTTATTCCTCCTTCAGTAATCCGGTTATGAAATAAGACAAGAAATGCTTTTTACCATTTGACCCTGAATAATTAAAATTCAGACATTGTAACGGTTGTGAAACTATCTTTTCACAACAAAATATTTCACATTCTGAGCGCTGCTTGGCACACCACATTCAGCTGAGGGTCACAAGAAGAACACTTTTCTAATGGAAAGCACTGTGTGAATGCAGGCCTGATGTTATTCTATGAATAAATCCAGCTGATAAGAAATACATCCCTCCTATGACTGGGGCCAGACTGGACTTCAGGTCTCATTACACTAACGTTTTTTTTCAAAGGTCAAGTGGTAGTGCCATGTTTATGGGATGTCTATATATATATATATATATATATAATGCATGTTTATCGTGTTAAATGTCATTGCACACCGATTCTGATTTTTTTACTCAAAAATTGCTTTGAAAATTCTGCAAAACAAATTTTCATGTTTGTTTTTTTTTAATACCATGTCTTTTTGGATTTGCGCTATAATAATACCATGGCATTATTTGAACTATTCTTTAAAGCATTTTCTACCCTGTGAATGTCATGCAATTTATTGTTAATGAATCATTCAATCTAGTAAACTACAGCAAAGCCTATATCTATTAAACAAATGTATCTAATCTCATTTTATTAACCAATATCTTTGATGCTGACATTTAATGATCTGCTTCAACCATACTATAAGCAAAAATTACTTCAAAAACTAACTACTGTGCTTTAGTGTTTTTTTGTTTGTTTGTTTGTTTGTTTGTTTTTTATTATTGCTGAAGAGTATTGAACTTTCTTCTGTATTCTTCTTTACAGATGTGGATTTACTTTTTCTTCAGCATGAGGTTTATTCGTGACACTTTGGTGTGAAAGGGCTTTTACATTGGCTATAAATAGAACTTCTTTTATTAAAAACAAACACTCAAGTTCGGCCCATGTTTAAAAAGTAATGCAAAAGTAACATAACACATTATTTCCCATAAAAAGTTACTAAGTAACGTAATTAGTTACTTTTTTAGGGAGTAACACAATATTGTAATGCATTACTTTTAAAAGTTACTTTAAAAGTAACACTAGTGTCTAATAGCATCGCTGTACCATGGCACCATCATAGAATTAGAAGCAGGATAGGTATACTAAACCAGGATTCTTACCCCTTATTTTAATCAGCATGCATTGTTTTATTGCTAATAGGCAATTGAATCTGAGTAAACAAGAGGGCATTTGGGAGCAGTTTAGAATATCAAAACGATTACATTTAATACTGATGAATAGTTACGTATTATTATATCAGTATTGGCAGTGGACCGCGCTTACCTTCAACACAAAACATTGTTTAAAATGGAGTAGAAAAAAAAATGAATAGAGTGTAATATATAGGCTACAGCAAGGTTTAATCTGGCCATAGAAGAAGAAACAGAACAGGGGTTGCCTGATATTTAGAGAAGTAATCCCCGAAAAAGAGCTTCCTATTTTCTAAATACGGAATTATCCGTTAAATGTAATACTCAACCAGGCAACCATGTGGCCTCGCACTCTCTCCACTCTGGATAAATGCGCTTTCTTTCTGAAAACATCGGTTAGCTTGCAGTTTAGATCTTCACTTTGATATTCAGTTCTCAGAAAAGTTTAATTTATCAAGTGTATTAGCGAGAAAGATAGAGAGAGAGGCAGGCTGGGTGTGTACGTATGAAGTACCACCGTTTGGCTCGTTTCTCTAATGGTATACATTCTCACCAGACGTGACTACAGACCTTTCCTCACAGAAACCGGAAATACGCAATCACATTGTACAGTATGCAGACTTCCTGTGTAATGTAAACACAGCAAAAGCTAGGTAATGGTAATTTAAGAATGGAGAAATTCTATAAAACTTCCCTTACTGGTTTGCCAAAGTTCACCTTTGACGACTTGACAAGTTGAGTTGTTGAGGAAACTCTGTAACAAAGTGGAACAAACTGGATAAAGGACATAAATGTTACCCCAAAGAGTTTATCCATAACTTTAAAGGTGCGTAACGGGACATTCTAATTCGCTTAAAGTGGCTTACACACCTAAAACCTGATGAGGGAAGCCCAAAATGGTGTCAAACCTTCCTTTTAATAATCTCTAACTATTGTCAAAAGAATGAGCCCATATTCAACAGATAAAATGAATAATATAATGTTAAGCGTTTTCTCCCCCATAGAAGTCCATTATAAGAACACAGCTTTATAACACAGCTCCGTTTATCCGGGGTTTAGGATAACCCTGGGTTAACAATTTCAAGTGTGAAAAGCCCTATTATGGACTTCTATGGGAAAAAAAAAAAAACGCTTAACGTGATATTATTAATATCAACAATAATATTAATAAATATTAGCAAATTATTAGTGTGTCTACTTAGACCTAGGGCTAGGGTTATGTATGGATAGGGTAGAGGACATGTACTTTATTAAGGCAATAAAACAGTCATGGTCGGGATGTTACAAACAGTACGACATTCGCTGTCTGCCTTTGGTCCAAGTGAACGTCTTGTGTGTAGCAGCTGGCAATGTCTGTGTTTATGTTCGTGTGTTTGCATGTCATAGTATCAAATGTGGTAGACGGGCAGGTTTTTGTGAGGGCTAGATGCTACCCGTCTCAGAGGAAAAACGAGGAGCCTCATAAACTAGAGTTTTACGTCTTCCTTCTTCTTTAGCAGGGAAGGAGTGGAAAGATAAATAAGGCTGCTTTTGGGCATTGCAAGAACAGCCAGGTACGCTACAACAACTCTTGCTCGATGCTTGCGCTATCTTTGTTGTTTACTTGGTTACCGGTGTTAGAACATACCATACCGACATACCGGGGCGGAAATACGTTTACACAGCAATTTCCGGTGCAAAATGCAGAAGTTGTGAGAAAGGTCTATTCGCACGTAGTTGGACACTTGAACATTTTGAATTTACTTGCTTCATTCATGAGGTAAAATTTTTCATGAGGTAAAATTAGTTTTGTGTATATCTAATAGGCAAACTTTGGTTTAATGAATATAGTATTTATTTCCTTTTTATTCCTGTTTCTATTAAAGTAAGAAGATGTGTCGTACAGCTCCTCCACATACAGCGACAATGATTTTGTCCTCCATAGTTTCGGAATTCTGCCTCCGCTTGCTAGCAATCTCGTCACTACTAGAGCAAGCTCCTGATTGGTTAACGCGGTGCAAATTTTCGCCAAAGTTCAGATTTTTCCACTTGAGCATTTTGCTCGAAACGCACCATTTGCTCCGCTTAATTCACGCGAATCATGCCGCAGGATGTCTAATCACGTCTTTGTATTGACATTAAAATGTAAATAACTTGCGCTTAACGCTTCATTTGCATCTGGTGTGAACACAGCATAACAGTGAAGCTGTGGCTTTAATTCCTTTCGAAACAATGATGTTACCATGTTACCTTGTTGAGAAATGTAATGTAAATTTTGCGCGATTAAGCTGTTTTATTGATAAAATTTTGGAGTTTATGTCGTTGAATGTCTGTGTACAGTACACGCGCGTACATGATCCGTGTAAGTTCATGTCTGAGCATGTGGCCATGAGATTCACTGAAGACTCCGCATTAGTTTAGAACTCTTCTAATTTTATTTTATTTTTTAAACCTGTTGAGCATTAATGTTTGCAATGATAACTTACCAGCAATATACTGTAAAGATGTTTTCTTTTATAATAATATTAGAAAGAGTACATTCGAATATAAATTTACTAGAATGAGTAAGTTACATTATTATTTATGGGCTTAAAACTAACATGCAAACATTGACAATTTTGTATTTGGTGAGGAGTGCTCACTGCCCAAAGTAAACATGAAACATATGCCATTACCTATATTGTACTGGTATATAATAAAGAAGGCCCTTTGTAATACAGAGGTCAACTGCCTGCTCTGCTGCCAATAGTTGGCTCTATAGTGTGCAGTGTTAAATAAACAGCTGTTTTACTAAAATGTCCTGACTTTGCTGGTGATGCACAGCCTTAATCAGTATGTGTATGAGTGCTGTGTTGTTAGCTTAGCAATATGCTATCATCAGACGACTTAAATGAGTCTGTTAAGTAGTGCTATTTGTTTGCTGCATGGACTTGGAGCCTATCTAGGATGTTGTAGTGATGTGTAAGGCTCTGTTTCATTGCATACTGCGTATTTATGCAACTAGACGATTTAGGATTTGGAAGAGAACCAATGTTTGTGCACATGTAGCCTATTTCATGAGTAACATTTAGTCTAATTTTAATTAGGTACAGCAAGATCAACACTTTACTATTAATCAAAGATAACTCAACAGTTAAAGACATTTCAAGTAAACTTGATGTCTGTGATTCTGGATATTGCAATTTTAGTTTTGAAATGTTTGCTTTTAAAGTTACATATGTTTGTGTTAAGAGTCATTAAAACAGCATTAAACATCCACTATAATATTCGAGGTCAGTTTGTTGCACTTCCTTTTCTTTCTGCCTGGTAATAAATATTTTAACTGGAGTTTTATTGTTTAGTCTGGCACTGTTATGTCAAGACACATCAACTCCAGGACGTTCTCGTCTTTATATTTCTTTTGCAATCACAGTTGTATTGTTTTAGATATTTCTTCAAACATGAGTTTCTTCAAAGGGAAATTTGTCAAGATAAATAGCCTGCTCGAATTCTCAGAAAGACCGGTTTTCTAAAATTTCTCCTTTAAGATCTTAAAGCTCCTCTCACATTCAGACAAAAATTGATGCACTATTACTGCACTCAGTAATGCAATTACTGTAGGTCACATGTATGACGCTTGTGTTATTTTCGTTTGTTATTCAACTAAGTGACTTTGTTGTTGCTCTCCAGTGTTTTTGTTTGGTTGTTTTTTGTAGTGCACTGTACTGTATGTACTATTATATTTTGAAGCATGTTCATTCAGTCACAGTTCTGTTCTATGTATATGTTGTTTGCTAACGATTTTATTTTATGTATTTAGAATTGTCATTTTCAGTGTCCATCAATAGAGAAAAATGGACCAAATGGTGTAGTTATGTTGTTTTCTGGCAGGAGCTAACAGGGCCTTGCTAACCAGTAAAAGCAGAATTAAGCTGGTCTGCCTTGCTGAAAACTGCACAAAACCCCTTTAAAACCATCTCTGAGCACTTCAGTTAGGTTCAAGCTCTTTTCAGGAGAAAATGCAAAGTTCTTGAATTTTTACGCCTGTTTTCTCTGGCTTGTATGCAGTTGAGTGACAGCCGTGAAGCTGGAGCCTCATTAATTTACAGCATGACTGTGCAAACCTCGTTTGCTGTCGGCTGTGTTTTCTCACGGGGATGCATTAGCACTCCGTAGAAACACAACCTGATAAATTTCCAGAGTGTGAGTCAGCGGATATATCACCTGTTTCTTGCAAGAGCTTCCAAGGACATCATCATCCTGATCTGTTAGCGACAGCTCATGCTTGGAGTTTCGTGTAAGAGACTCACTCTCTACTTTAATGTAAACAAATTACTTCATTTACAATAAATCAACTGTTCTTTGCTCCATTCATTTGGAAAAAGTCCAGGATTTGTTTTGATATCTAATGCAATAACATTCAGACATTTTCAAGTATGGAAGTTGGTCAAATGTGTTGGAAGTCATAGTTTGTAAAATACTGACAAGTTTTTTGTTTGTTTTTTCAGGAAAAGCCACTTATGTGTGTTCTAAGAAATGTTATTTAAATATATATTTGTGATTTGCTTGCTTGCTTACTAACTAACTTACTTATTACTTATTTATTGACTAACATTTTTATGAAAACCTTATTTTTGAATGGACTGAACTCTGTGTGAATATTAGAGAAAATATGAAGGTCTATTTTTCAATATTAGTAAAAAAAAAAAAAAGAAAATGTGATTATGTTTTAAGAACATAATTGACAACCTGAATATTCTGAATATTCTTCAAGGTTCGTTAAGAGAACCTTCACAGAAAGTTAGTAACTTCTGAGAATGTGTAATTAATGTTTTCGCTATTTTTGCTAAATTTGGTGTTTTTGTTCTACTTCACTATTGTCCTGCACTTTCCTTTGTGAATGACATTTGGTGTGTTACCAAGAATCACATTCTGTAAGCAAAGGTTTATAAGGAGCGTTGCTCACTGACAGCCAGATGATGTGTAGAACAGCTACTGTCGTCATTCATTTGATTGAGGTAGTGTGTACGTCAATATCAAATTTATACCTCACCATCTGATCGCATACCATTTTAGCATCATCTATTGAGAGTGCTTTTCATCTGGTTTGGTTCCAGGATCCAAATTTTGCTCTGGACATGGAGTGGTGACACTCTCAAATGTAACCTACATTAATGCAATCTGGGTCATATTTCCTTTGACCTTTCAAAGGTCAGGTTTTCAGGATGTCAATGTTGGCATCTGCCTTCCATCTACCAAGATACAGATGAATTTGTGCCAAAATTTCATAGAGTTTGATTAAACGCAACCTTTGCCATAAGCAGCAAAAGACATGAGAAGTGTTTTCTTATCAGTTCTTAAAGAGATAGTTGCATAAACGTAGCCTTCATGTTAAGACAGTGTCTTAAGAGCTAGTCTGACCAACTAGCAGTTACCCAAGAGTAATCTGTTTTATTTTTACTTACCGTAGACTAATATGTGCTTTTAAGTAAAAAAAAAAACAAAACTGTTAGCTGACTTAACTATTAAGACTAGTCTTAACCTTTTATGCAACCGGCCCCAGATAAATACAGTCGGAGCGCCGTGTGGAACAGATTTCATGATGGATGGATGAACTTTTTTGGGCTTTAAAATCTTGACTGTTTTTTTTTGCCATTATAAAGCTTGGACGAGCCAGGACATTTCTTAATATAACTTTCTCTTTGAAATGTTACAAGCTGTTAGGATTCCTAAACTTGTGCTTTGTGATTGGCCAAATACCTCAAGCATGTGATGCCGTGTCCCGGCGTGATGATAAAGAGGCATGGTTGTATCCGTAGTTACTGATTAGAATGACTCATACATATCTTTTTATGCATTGAGTTGCATCACACCTCATAAACATTACCATGTCTACACTCTAATATTTGGCTTGAACTGCTCTGGAATAGTATTGTAACACAACTTAACCACTGATTTCTAGTTGTGTCCTCTTTTGGAAGAAGAAATCAGAGTACCATGCCATAGTCTGCAGTCTAAATCAATATTCTCCATCTTGACCTTTTGTAAATTCTCTAAATCATGTCAAGGCGTTGCTGTGTTTGCTCTATGTAGAACAATTGATTGTAGCATAATGTCCAACACCAGCATACCGTACTAACGACCTCATCAGTTATTTGAAGATGTCGATTAGTAAACACAGGAGTGTATCTCAGGAGAAACGGTTGGCGAACAGTGTATCCATCTGGAGCTGTGCTTACGCAGGCCCCTAAAATCATTATAAACATTTCCAGTTGGAAGATATTGAGGTTCAAAGCTCTGAGGTCACAGCTATGCTTTTCAGTTCTCCAGAAGTCATATGTCACAAATTATAGCTCAGGCTTGACATGGCCTCACAGTTTAAATCATAAATACACAAATCAAAACCCATCTGTCAGTGCTTCTGAGACTGATACTGTAAAGCCTTATAAATTATTACACAAATGCTTTTCTCAAATATTCAAGAAACCAAACTATTAGAAATGTTTATTCATTGTGGGTGTGAAGACGGATGTTAGGCAAATAAATAATTTGACATGATTTGGAAATTATAGGTTAGCATTTGAACATGATATGCATATTGTGGAAGGAACATGCTGGAAATTTTCATCCTTTAATCTGTGATGACATGAAGTTATTGTTATTGATGCTATTATTATTAATTGTTATGAATTATTCATAATCATTATTATAAATATTATTTTTTTATTTTTTTATTTTTATTTTTTATAGCTGAGTAGGGTATATGTGTCAATGGAAAATTGATTTAACACCTTAATACCTTAGGTAAACTAATTTGCTCATCAGAATTATCATTTCTGGTTGATTTTAGAAATAACTAACTAATTATTATAAATAAATAATCAAGTGAAACTAATTTTCATCTGCTATTTTTTTTCTTTTTTTTTACAACATGCAAAACATGCACAATTTAAATAAAATAAACTTACTTTATTCTGTAAAAAAATAAAAAGAACTTTGCAAAAAAGCACTTAAGACATTTTATGTTACCCAAAAGCCGAACAGTTCACCACTTGATAAATAGATTTTTTTTAGAATGTTTTCAAGTCCGTTGCTGTATATTTAAATGCTTTATTAAATGTAAGTAAATATTAAAACTAGAGTGTAAAAGTTGAACATCCATGTTATCCAGCTTGATTTGTGAACGTTCCAAAAGAGCATCAATAGAATCAACATTGTGACCTTATTCATGTCACTTTTTATTTTTCTCACTTTTATGCCAAATTCTCCAGCTTTATTTTCATTTTAAATTAGACACAAACCTCACTTTCAATGAACTGACCATATCCCTGATTGTAGTATCTCAATATTCAACAAACCGCCTCACTTCACCACGCGGCTCAAGCTTGCTCAACATGAGAGAGTTATTCACAATCAGAAGCCGTGACTCACCTCTCTGGAGCCCTTCACTCAGGCTGAAAAACGCCAGAAGAACTATCAGTGGAATGTTTTTGAGAACCTTCATGTTCACCTCAAAACGTTCTGCTTTGAATCAGTTTTAAAATCCATTGGTCAGCCTCGTGTGGAAGCTGTGAGATGCAGTGGCAGCAGACAGTAGAGAGTGTGTGTGTGTGTGTGTGTGTGTGTGTGGCTCAGACAGGCCCTCAGCTCGAGACAGACAGGGCCAGCTGCTGGATACGCTTACACTGAGATGAGGGGGACGAGATGCAGAAAGTGTCAAGAAAATACCAACAATTCCATTTTTATAGAGAACATGTCGTACACATTGACAGGGTGCTGTTTAATATCAAATGTTTGTATATTTCCAGCACTGCCAAAATGCAGATTGCATGATGGAACTGTGCAGATAAAATTAATAAATGTGTAAATGAATTACTAAATAAACAAATAAATATTAAAGTAGATTTTACAAGAATTGTTTTTTTGTTTTTTTTTAATTTTGAATGTTTAAAGAACAGTTCTTTTGTTTCAAACTTTCGTGTTTAATGCAGTGCATTTGTATTTGTGAAAATTTACTATTTAAAAAATGTATCTACCCTTTTTTTCTCTCTCTCTGTGCATTTAATGAACGACTGTCATATCACTAGCACCAGTCAATGTAGAACAAAAATAACCCTTCATAATAACTTCACAAAAGTTTATTTGACAGTATTTTCAAATTTTGCAGTTAATTTGGGATTAATGTTGTAAATCCACTACAACTGCTAAATCATAATATATATATTTAATATTTTTCATGTTTCTCTGTGAGTTGGACAGCCCTCAGAAACACACGCTGCCCTCCCTCACTCATTGCAATAGCATGACAGGCACAGCCTTTGCATTCAAGTCGCCCTTTGTATGGCAGGACCCACCTGTTGTTCACTGTCCCGTACATGCTGATTTATTTTAAGCTGGAGAGTGACATTTCCCAAAGTGACTGTTTATGTCCCCATCCTCTGTGTTTTCACCTTGTACGGTTAATTGTGTGTGCATGATGCAAGAAATACAGAGAAATGTGCTTATTTTCACTTTTAAAGCACTGATGTTTTGACAGGTTTGTGGTGATGTTAGAGCTTACAAGGTACTAAAAATGTATGCGTCATATAAGCCTA
Source organism: Enteromius trimaculatus (assembly GCA_032361065.1). Taxonomy (NCBI): domain Eukaryota; kingdom Metazoa; phylum Chordata; class Actinopteri; order Cypriniformes; family Cyprinidae; genus Enteromius; species Enteromius trimaculatus. The sequence continues at coordinate 1,774,549 of JAUMHP010000059.1, forward strand.
TATTTTATTGTGGGGCGGCGGGGGTGGATAAAAATGGAAGTAAAGAGCATGTACAAACATGAATTATTCTATCCTAAAAGCACTTTTTTTGTCTCCAATATAAAATTTATACATGTCATGTATACCAGATGGAATGTTTATATATATATGTGTGTGTGTGTACAGTAAATAAAATGTTGCTCTCTCCTCCAAAATGCACATCAAAAAGACATAAAATTTAGATTCTGCACTATTTCTAAATTCAAAATAAAGTACGGCACTTGTACGCTTACTAAGGCAATTTTGTGGAATATTATTATTCTTTTCTACTTCAGAATATTAGAATATTTTCTCTGCATTTAACTGATTAATAGAAGGTTCAATAGAACATCAAATATTAAAAAAAAAGTTATTTTGTTATAATACAAATGTGTTATTTAATGAAAACGTTTGTAAAAAGATATTTATATTGGATATATGCATCATTGCGTAATAATATTATATCATTTAGTTCTTTCTTTAAAAGAAAAAAGGCCTCACCGACCCCAAACATTTGAATAAATGAGGTTTACTGCAAGGGCAAAGTTAGGGAGGCTGAAGACAGCTGAGATTCCTCAGATGTTCTGTCCGTAACCCTAACAGTGTCACCCAGAGTTCTGGCAGACACTGAGATATTGCAGCCAGTGATCGGCCAATAAGCATTCAGCGATACAACAGGAGTGAAGTATTCAGTGTTGCAGTATCTGACAGCAAACACACCGATCAAAAGTCCAAATAAAGGCCTGTCCATCTCTCTATCAGGTTCTAAGTCACTAAATAAATGAAACACAAACATTTCGACTCAGTAGGCTACCGTCATTTCCATTCCTATAACTTAAGTTATACTGCCATCTGTTGCAGAGTCAGAGAAGAGCCTCGACACCATGAGGCACGCATTTCAGTAATGGCCCGTTTCTATTTAGCAAGCCCTGAGATTTCAAAAGGCATCCCGGTCCGCAGCGTGGACTAACATGAACCGGCTCTACGTTACAAAACTGATTAAAGTTTGTACATTATGTAAAAGTGGTTTCAGCGTAGTGTAATGCAGCAACTTTCTAATTCATTCTCATGCATTCCTTAAGCAAAAGAAACATGGAGGTCGTGTGCGAAAGAGAGAGATTTCAAAACATGTATATTGCAAACCTCTGTGCAACGTGTTGAAATAGTGTGGAGCCGTGGCGGGGTCTATAACAGGCTGGACAAAGGTTAAGGGTCAAAGTGCACTTGTGTTTTGTCACTCTTTATGAAAATTGCAGCTTTTGCAACTTTTACAAATAGACCACTGAAAATTTAAGATCAAAGTTTTATATAAAATCTGTAGAAAAACTTGCGTGGACGTTAGTCTGGAAGGCAAGATTCCATTGTTTTAAAATAAGTAATAAATAAATAATTAAAAATAAATAAAAAAAATAAAATAAAAAATAAATAATTAAAATAACAACAATAATAGCAGCACATATGTAATATATGATGACTATATTTAAATTGTTTTATGCTACGTTGAAATAATCATATAACACTTTCTGCATACCATATCCTTTTTTATTTAATTTAATATGTATATCTATATCTATCTATCTATCTATCTATCTATCTATATATATATATAATTAAATTAATTTTGGATTTTTAGGCCCTTAACATTTAGGCAAAAACTGGAAGCACAGTTTGTGTGAGGGAAAAAAAAAAAAACATATATATAAACAATTAATCCACAATAAAAGTTTTGCCTACATAATATATGCGTGTATAGTTTTTACAAATATATATACAAAACACATACAGATATATAATATTTATACATGATATAAAATACGAATATATAAATGTAAACATTTTCTAAATATATAATGTATGTGTGTATTATACACAATTGATATGCACAGTAAAAATATATATGTAATATAAACTTTTATTTGTGTACAATAATTCTTGAGCATTAAATCGGCTTATTGGTATGATTTGAGAAGACTGGATTAATGATGCTGAAAATGCATCACGTGATTAAATTACTTTTTAATATTTATTATAGACATTTAATTATGACAACCCTAGCAGATACGTCGCTCTGTGAGTAATCCTCAAATGAGTCAGCGTGTAAAAGACTTCCAAATAAGGAACAGTCAAATAAATCATAACTTAAAACATTTGTTATCAAGATCTGCGTCACTCCTAACGCAAACGTCCTTCCTGTTCCGCCCATACATTCAAAACGAGCAGTTCATACCTATGGGCGTGTTCATACATTCACTGCATTGCCAGGCATTCCCACAATGCATTTAGAAGAGGTGAGTGGATCAGGTTACAGCGCAACATTGCCGTAATCACCAGAAAAACACCTGACAAGCACTCAAGCTCCTCGATCAGTCCCGGGCTCCTCTTATCCGACCCCACTCTGCTGCTCGGGAACAGATATGTGACCCCCTTCCTGGTAAAGTCCACTGACACTGGATCTAAGCAGACAGCAGGTGAGTGAACTACGCTCTGAGAGACAGAGTGTGTTTATGTGCTGCTGCAGTATTATGTTTAAAGAGTGTGTTGATGCAAGGAAGCTTACATATGCATGCTTCTATCAACTGACTTGTGTGTACTATGAGAGTTTTAAAATGACCAGGGGCACATTATGAAATTACTGAAACCTAGGGAAGTAAGATGTGTCAACTTGTTACGAATATTAGCAACATACATCAAAATCTAAAACAAATTGTAGACTCCACTGAAACTGAATTGTTTTTCAGTTTCACTGATTTGATTGGAGAGTTGTTTGTTTGAGTGCATTAGCCCATTAGCCCAGCCTGACAGCCTTATTTACATACAGACACACAGCTTTTGTGAGTCAAAATCCTTTGAAAGCTGTGTTTGCCGCAGAGCAGGATTTGTTTCTGTGGTTTTTAGAGAGCGTGCTCTGACTTGAATAAGCACCACTCCCTCTAATGAACAAATTCACTGAATGCTTCAGGTCCGAAAGAGGGAGTAAAGTGAAAGTACAACTCAAACAAACCTAAACACACAAGTCCAGCAGGCTTTTTTTCAGTGGCCTCGGGCTTTAGTGTTTAAAGGGAAAAGCACAGCATTAGTTTGCTAATTACACTTTAGCATGGACCACTTCATCTGCCTTTTTTGCTCAAATACCTGAGATTATTAATGTAGAGTAAAACGTGTTTGGACACATCTGAATAAATATCCTGAGAGCAGCCTTGACTTGAACGTCTTTGTGATTTTTGAGATTTGTAAAAAATATTTTTCTTTGTAGATTGGATTGGTTTGTTGAAATGAATGCTGGCCAGACAACTTCTGTTGTTCAAACTGGTGCTGGAAAATCTTGCTCCAGGTCAGTATTATTATATATTTCATAGTGATGTCAAACACTTACAAAAAGTTTACGAAAAGTTTTTGTTTACATAATATATGAGTGTGCACTGTGCATATTTGCTATGTATAAATACAAACACATGCATGCATATATTTACGAAAAATATATTATATTTATGTTATACATATAAATGTATTTCCATGTATCTATTTTTATTATATATACTATATGCATGTGTATTCATATACACTTAATAAATAAACAGCACACATATTATGTAAATCACATACTAATACACTAATCACAATATTTTAATGTGTTGTATTTTTATATATAATTAATTTAATTATTACAGATTATATTCCTTGTAGTAAAAGGAATATATGTGATACATTCCATGGTAACCTGAGATTCAAAATGTATTTTAAACCTGGAAAGGAATTTTAAAATTCAAAAATAAAAAAAAATAATTAAAATAAACTTGCTATCCTGTTAAATTGCAATGAGAAAAAAACAAACAAAAAAAACCCCGCATGATATAATAATGATAATAATAAGCAGAAATAAGCATCCCACTATAGACTTTTTGGATCTTATTATTATTATTATTATTATTATTATTATCATCATCATCATTATTATTATTATTATTATTATTACTGCTGTTGTTGTGTAAGACATAAATGAAGAAAATAATATTAGTGCTGTCAAACCATTAATTTCTGAAGTATTTTATTATTATAATTATTATTATATATATATAATATGTGTGTGTGTTATGTATCCTGTCTCTTTTAGTTTCCTTTTGAGTCTTCCTTGTTGTATATTCCTTATCTATATTTGGTAGTTCCGTTCTCAATGTGATTATTAGTTTATTAGTCTCCCCCGGTGTTTCCCATTAGGTTCCTTAAGTCTGCTTGCATTTATACCCTGTCTGTGTGAGTATTTCCTTGGTCCGTGATTAACGTTACTTTATGTTATCCAGTATGTTTCTATGTCTAAGTTTCTCCTAGTCTCCTAAGGATTGTTATTAAAAGATTATTGTTTTGTTACCCCCCATCTCCGTTCTGAGTGTGTGTAGCCTACTTATTATTCTTATAGAAATACAAAGACATGCACGTGTATGTTTAATGAAAATAAGTTTATACACACACACACACACACGGAGCAGTGGGCAGCCATTGCTGCGGCGCCCGGGTAGCAGTTTAGGGAACGGTGCCTTGCTCAAGGGTCTCACTTCAGTCGTGGTATCGAAGGTGGAGAGAGCACTGGTTATTCACTCCTCCCACCTACAATCCCTGCAGGACCTGGGACTCGAACCCACAACCTTTGGGTTACAAGTCCAACTCCCTATCTAGAAACTTTTATTGTGGATGCGATTTATCATTTTACAGCATTAAATATTATATATTTAATGTTCTGATACGTCTGTCTCTTAATATGCATTTTTTTAGGGCTGAGTTTTTCACTATACTGAACACCTACAACTGCTTTCTTAAAGACAAATCACACCTGCAGCTCACTGTTCAGGAGGTAACAGCATTCTTATATATTTATGGGTGTTTATGCATTCGTGACAGCAGTGCGTTCAACAGTATGTGCCAGACTTTAAGCCCATGCATGATTATAACTTGCCAAAATTATCATTTTGCTGCCCCCTGCTGTCAAACGCTGAGCACTGTCGTGTCTGCTCTAACAGAAAGCAGGGAAGGTGACATTTGAAGGCAATCTTGTCATTTCCTGGGGAGTGAAGAAACCCATTCGGTTACAAATACAAGATGAGAAACTAATTTTTCCAAATGAGTCTTCAGTCAAGTCACCAGATGCCATCAGTCCACTTGGAAACAAAAGGTTAGTTTTTCTTTCTTTCTTTCCTTTTACTGTCAATTTTACTGCTGTTGCATGGAAAAGTTGTTTCAACCTTTATGGAGGACTATTACTTAATAAATAAATAAATACAACTTTTTGAAAGTCATTCAACTTGTTCTTCAGACAAAAAAACAAAACCTTCACACAAAATATGTTTACAGTAATGCACTCGCCATGCAGTGGATATATATGAGGAAAGACATTACAAAAGTTTAAAGCACCCAAGAAAAAAACTCATGCTGTCTTCAGTTTAATTTACATTTGAAATGTACTATTTGCCAGTCAGAAATAGGTGGATGTAGAGGGAAGGGCATTCTAGAAAGCATTTGATTGGACAACATGATCAAGTGCTGATGATGAGTCATCATTACTGTTTGGTTTATTTTCCAAGAAAAGAATCACAATAAGCTTTAAAAAAAAATCTGCTTACATTTTATTCATTTGACCTCACGGCTAACAGCAATGTAGGCTTCAAATCCCCATCTTCATTTTCATTGATTTAAAGTTTTTGCACAGACGTTCTAAAACATTTCAAACGATTACAACTAATATGGCTGAATGTACGTCTACATCAAACAGAAGTCTGTTCATAAAACTTACTGATGAATGTAGTGATGTTTTAAAGGATCCACATTTTGCTTTTCAGCATCTTGATCAAAAAATACTTTCTGCTGATGAACTGATGATCCCACACTGTAAGAAAATCTGTAAAATTTACGGTAGAATTCCACCGTAATAAATATGGTAACAACATTTTAGATTTCAAGGTTTTAAGTTACATTTACAGTCAAATACCGTAATTTATTTAACTAATATAATATTAATATAGCTACCGACCTACTAAAGTACTGAAATCTGTTTCGTACGTTTGAAAGACACTGATAAGATCCGAATGCTGGTGGTGATAAGTAAATCATGTGACGGACCAAAGCCCATCAGAAGCAGCTTTTAAATATGAACATATAAAGAAGGTGCTGAGTGTCATTCACACAAGCACTAAACACCATCATGGTGCGAAGCATTGCACTGAATTATGGAATATACATTAATTTAACAACATTTCATCTGTCACACAACTCTAATAAACAGAACTAATTAGGGGGAAAAAACAAAGAAACAGTTATTTAAAAAAAATTTTTTTTACCTATTTAACAGGTTTTAAACTTAGCATTTTGACAGTTTTACTGCTAAAATCACTGTTTAAAGTTGTTTAAATTAAGTTCCTAGCAATGCATACTAATCAAAAATACATTTGATACATTTACAGTATAGGAAATGTGCACAATATATTTATGGAACAAGATCTTTACATAATATCATAATGTTTGGCATAAAAGAAAATGATTTTGCTGTGTACATTGAAAGTGGTGATTACATAATCTAAAAGCAAAGCACACAGTTTGTGGATTACAGCTTCATTCTTGCAGCACTGGGTCATCACTCTGTTATGTTCAACAGACATTAAGAAAACATGTTAATTTCAAGTACTCATATCGCTCACAGCAGTAGTACAGCCTGGATATTCTCGTTTAAAAAGCGCAGTTGCAGCCCTCAACTGATGTTTATGTTGTAATGTTTTGTTTTGGCCTGAAGCGCCACCCCTCATCTATCTCCCAATCACAAAGTCAGTAGTGTTTCGGCATCCAGGTTGCCTGCTCTGCATTAAGTGACGCGGCTGCAGCAGCTACAAAAAAAATGTCTAACATTTCCAGTACGAAACCTAAAAGACCTCGCTATGAATAAAAAATATGGTGTGACAAAGTGTGAAATAAGACAAGGGTTTGCATTGGAGAAGCGTTTGAACGATGGAGACGGATAAAAGCAGCTTATCTGGCAACCTCTTGTCAACGGGGAGGGGAGACACCGCTCAACAGTATTTTGAAAGTGATTGCACTACCAGTTTTGGCCATTTCTTACATACGGTTCCTTCAAATCTGGTTCTCTCAAAAATACAAGTACTAGGAAAAACCAAAAAGATCAATGCCACATAAGAACCATTATGGTGACAGTAAAGATTTTATTTTATTTATTATTCTATAGTTAAGATTATTATTATTATTATGGTACAAATAAACATTTAGGGCTCTTATGGATAGTTAAGGCTCTTTTTTGTTTAGAGCTTTATTATTATTATTATTAGGTACAAATATAACCGTCTCTTCACTGTATTATGAGATTTGTGACTTTAGCTTCAAAACAGCATTTACTTTAATATGTTAAATTTTCTCTTTTTTTTGGATGTGATGAAATATATAGGGGAATGACCCGATGGGGAGAATTTGATGATCTTCATCATATTGATGAACTGGAAGAAGCTGAATCCACAAAACCTGACAATCCACCTGAAGGTACTGTGAAATTAGTACTATATCAACATATTTTATCATATCTAAGTTAATACATTTAAAATCAACATTACTTTAAATGCTGTAGTCTGATTACCACGATAAAGAAATGACCTTGCATCTTCAGTTAACACTTTTCTACAACTCTCTTTAAGACTACATTGAATATGAGAGCAAGACGTTAAGACCTTCCCGACATGTGGCGATCAGTGAAGAAAGTTCAAATCTAATCCGTACTATGAGTGATGCTTCGCTGGTGAAAATGAGGGTGAAGAGTAAGAAGATGGTGGAAAGTCAGAAAAACAGAAACCATCGCTTCTCCATCAACGGACACTTCTATAACTACAAGGTCTGTAGTTCAACTATACCACATGCCAAGCTTGAAGCCAGATGTAAAAAAAAAAATAAAAATCAATAGTACTGTCATTATTATGAGGCTGGGACAAAGTGAAATACAAGTAGGAAATAGAACAGCTGAAAAACAGCTGAAAAACAAATATAATCACAAAACTATAATCACATTTAGTTCTATAACACATCGCTCTACAAACTGAGCTGAAACACCCCTGAATGGTGAGGCAGATCCTGTTGCTTAAGGAGCGCAGTTCTAATATACGCTCTGATAGGTCGCATTTCACCACTACTGTACAAACAAACTATATGGGCGTATTGGTTGGAGGACAGGTTGACCATTAGGATTTATTGTGGTTTTATTAAGCCACCAATAAAAAGTAAAAGATTACCAGCAGAGACCCAGTGGGACAATTACAGTTTCCATTTAAATGAACACAATTCCCATTATAAACAGTAAACATTACAAATAATGTGATGGATTGTTTTTTTTGTTTGTTTGTTTTTTTATTCTTATTATTCAGCAGAGATATCGACATGATTCACCACATCCAAATGAGAAGTTTTTATACAAAACAATACAGATGGGTGTTGAAATTTCTGGGGGAGATTTACTGGAGATTTCCCGGATCAGGATCAGGATTCCTCTGGACCATCCGACTCAGTATGCGATTCAGTTTGCCCGGCGCCCTCCCAGGTTCAGCAGCGTCTACTTTACGCCAGTGAATGCTGCGGATGCCCCTGTCTTGCGTTCAGAAATTGTTACCCTCTTAGCGAAGGGAGCAATAGAGCCGGTCCCTCCAGCCGAGATAAGGATGGGGTTTTACAGCCCTTACTTCATAGTGCCCAAGAAAGGTGGTGGGTTACGGCCCATCCTGGATCTGCGAGTCTTGAACCGAGCACTTCACAGGCTCCCGTTCAAGATGTTGACACAGAAATGCATTTTCGAGTGCATCTGTCCCGGAATTGGTTTGCAGCAATTGACCTGAAGGACTTTCTTGGAGTTCGGCCCGTGGATTCCCAGGTAACTCTGAGGCCTGGCGGCCTGGCTCCGTGCCCAAGGTTTAGAGACCAAGTGGTGAACCTCCAAGCGCTGCCCTAGGAGGAGGCAGACCCAGCCTTGCTGCTGTTATGTCTCGCCCGAGCACTAAGATGTTATGTTGACCGGACACAAAGCTCCAGGACCTCAGATCAGCTCTTTGTCTGTCACGGAGGCTGGCAGAGGGGGAATGCTGTCTCCAAGCAGAGGATGGCCACTGGATACTGAATGTCATCACTCTGACCTACCAAGTACAGGGTGTGCCCTGCCCCCTCAGTGTACGAGCCCACTCAATAAGAAGTGTGGCATCATCCTGGGCGTTGGCACGTGGCGCCTCACTGGCAGATATTTGTAGAGCTGGGGGCTGGGCAACCCCTAACAAGGATGCTAGATTCTATAGCCTTCGTGTGGAACTGTTGTTCTCCTGTGCTCTCACCTCGAACAGGTAGAGGCACTGGGTGGCCCGGTTTTGGTCGGCTTGGCAAACCTCTCCAGAGTGTCCAGTAAGTAGACTCTGTCGAGCTCCTCCATTCCCCTTCGGCACCCAGATGTTGTGGAGTATCTGGCACCAGTCCCTTGATGCGATGAATCCTGTGAGAGCTGCTAGAGGGCTGGGTCCCATGTGCGGAACCCTTTGAGGACCCCATGTAGGTACTCCACGGTTAAGATCTAGAGCCGTGTTTCCCCAGCTGTCCTGCCATCCATGAGGGTTTCAATCACCTCCTATATTCCATATGCACTAAGATGATGTCATATGCGTATTTGTCTCTGACCTCCTATGGGAAGGCTGGACTTCCGCACATCTTCTCAGACATCCCAGTGTTCCAGTTACTGATAGGTAATGCTTGTACAGTACTGGTATCTTTTGGTAAGAGTCCTGGCCTAGAGGCCAAACACTGGGGGCTTGGGAGACTCCCACGTGATGCTGGGAGGGTCAGCTTCCATGGCATTTTGTTAGGGATCGCTATTAGTCGGTCACCGACGTGACTCGAAGTGACCAACTGAATGGGATCATCTTGGTTACGTATGTAACCCTCGTTCCCTGAAGAAGGCTTGGCTCCTCAGCACAAAAGTTAACGAGCGCTACATCCGCTGCTTGTTTATAACGCGCTGTGATCAGCTGCCGCGTATACCAATGTCATTGGCATGTTTTCATACACGCAAAGTAGATTGGTCATCTCGAAGCGAGATTCCTATTCGTCGGTCACCGACGTTTCGTCTGGTCTAGTTGAGATAGTTATCATCAGCATAACAGTGGAAACTAATCCCGTATTTTGTAATAATATTTAAGGGGCAACATGTATATTGAAAATAGCAGAGGACCTAGGACAAATCCTTGTGGTACTCCATACTTTACTGGTGATAATTGAGATGATTATTTAAATAAACAAAGCTGTAGCAATCGAACAGGTAGGATCTAAACTAACTTAAAGTCTGCCTTTGAGTACCTGTATAATTTTGTAATCAATCTACATGTCATGATCTATAGTGTCGAATGCAGTACTAACGTCAAGTAAAACTTGCTAGTTGTAGCCTTGGTCTGATACCAAGTATTAAGAAGCAAGTCATTTGTAATTTTAACAAGTGCAGTTATTGTACTATGGTAGGGCCTGAAATCTGCAATTCTCAACACAGTCTCACAACCAATTCGTACTAGGTGCCAAATTCGTACTAATTCGTACGACCTACGACTCATACGATTTTGTACGATTGTCTGAAACCCCTAGCCTGGGCCAGCCCATACTTCCTTTGGCGCTACATTCATTTCGCGAGCAAAGTTAGTCTGGCAAAGCTGCTGTTTTACAGCATTTCTGTTCCCAAAAAAGTGGGAACCAATGAGAAACGAGCTCCCCCTGCCCCACCAGGGACAACTGAGGCGGGTGTAACGCGATGACGCAGCAGTTCTGCGACCAAAATTTTCTTTTGAAAAAATTTCATGACAGCTTTTCTTTGAAAATGGAGCAGAAGTAATAAAGTACGTAAAGACATTTTCCTACTGCTTTAATGAAGCTAGCTACAATTGTTTATGGTGGATTCAGGTTCCGTCGCTACGCATACGTCATCAGAATAAGTGGTCTGATTGTAGATTCGGCCAGTAGTATACAAAGGCATCTGATGGACTCAGGTTAAGTCCTCCTCCCAGAAGGTAGGTAGCTTGGTCAGACTAAGTTCTTATGAGCTTAATAGTCACGGAAGCCAGGCTATAAAACCCCATTACGGGGACGTTTAGGAGCGGGGTTAGGTTTAGGTTTTCTGTTTCGGTGAAGGCCATCAGCATGGAAAAGTGTAGGATGCTCCCAGAATATATTCCCTTTTCTTTTTTTTTTAAAGAGCAGTTTTGTTCTTAATACTATGACAATAACCTTTTGTGTTAAAGCATCTGGCTTTTTTAAACAGTTAGAACTGTTATTTTATTTAGGGCTGAACAAGCTCTAGTTCACCCATCAATTGTCATTAATTTACAAACATACTTTCTTGGAATACAAAAGGGAAACTTCTGACCACTTTGAGGTAATATTTTCCATACAATGAAAACAGCTAGAGTAAATGGAGACTTAAGTTGTTATATTAGTTTTGAGTCTTTTTTAATAGCTTACTTAGTCATTTTGTTTTTGCAGACATCTGTTTTCACGCCATCATTTGGCGCCACCACAAATGTGCACATTAACAGCAAGATGACAACACAAGAGGTCATTACACAGCTTCTTCAAAAATTTAAAGTAAGATTTATTACTCACAATTTAATATGCAAGCCTCTTTAGGATTTTATGTGTTTGTTTTCTTCACTGATTTTATCCAACCTTAATTTTTTCATTTTAAACCTATTTTTATTTTTATTTTTTACTTTTTTATTGCAGATAGAAAACACGCCAAATGAATTTGCCCTGTACTGCATTCATCAAAGTGGAGGTATGAAAGATTGCATATTCAGTTTTTTTTTCACCCTAATTCATTCCAAAACGTATGTTGAAAAATTAGCTTAAAGCTTAATTCTGTTCTGATTGTAATAGAGGTCATTTTCAAGCATTAGAACTTATCCCAGAGCTTAAATTTAGTTGAATTTTAATTCCAGAGGCACTTTTCTGATTATTATATCCATTATTCATAGAAAAGCGAAAGTTGAGCAGTTCAGACCTACCACTGTGGGAACGTCTACTACAGGGACCATCAAACAGCATCATGAAAATGTTCCTCATGGATGCAGACGAACAGGAAATTAGCCTTGATGTAAGTCAGGCTCTTCATACATTACAAAAATGTGTTTCCTACTCAAATAAAACTAAATTTATGTCTCGTTTCTGCTGATTTTAATAGGTAGCTCAGTACCTCAATTTAGAGATGCCCATTTTGAAGGTAATTCTGCAGAAGCTGGAGGAGCAAGAGAACCAAGAAGTACAAAAAATAATCTCAAAGTAAGTCAAACTTTGTAAAAAACAATTTCTGCATTTGTTTTATCATATTAACATGATCAGTTGTGTTACTTGAAAGGCTTTCATATATTTTATTATTTATATAATTGTTTGTATTTTCTTTATATTTATATATATATATATATATATATAGATATCAAAAGGAACGGAGTGTCTTGTTGCAGTACTTGAAAAAAAAGATGCCATTCAAAACAGAGACCACTGTATAAATGAAGGCTTGGCAACAAGAAACTGTTTCCAACTGTTGTATAATCAACCACAGAGTAAAAAGAGAAATGGAAAATTAAATTGAAAGTGAGCCTTCAAGCCAGGCATTAGGACTGAGAGATGTTCAAAAGTACATATTTGACTTTTCGTGCATAGTTTTACTGTTAAGTTTGTGGTTATAATGTATATAATGTAAAATAGTTTTCACATCAATTGAATTACAATATTTATCATGTGAGAAACCAAATAAAATATTTGATTTGCAGTTTATTTGTGAATTAACTGTTGCTCTACTCCTACTGTGTGTGTGTGTGTGTGTGTG
>JAUMHP010000059.1:1793631-1817605 GCA_032361065.1 Enteromius trimaculatus
CCATCCCATGTCATATCTGTTTTGAGGTTAGCAATTTGAGCTAAAGCACAAAATGGTGAAAAATGTCAACTCTGTTATTGTCAGCTTTGTTAGTGTTTTAAAAGTTAATGATAACAGAGTTGACAATGAGTAAGAGAGTCAAATGGCCCCTGTTCTGATCTGGGTGCTCAACTCTGTTTTTGTTATCAACTCTGTAACCATTGATGTTAGCTCTGTTTAAAGTTTTGCTTTAAATTACTAATTTTTGTTAAATTTTATTGTTTACAAATTGATAAGAAACCGATTAGCCTAGCTAGTTATTTTACAACATGCAATTTTTTACATTTTTTGAATGTAAGTAATCAGTCTTGGCAACTTTTTAGTTATATTTATAGATATGTAACTTCAAAACATAAATTCTACATCTTAAGTTGAAAGTTGAATTAAAGGATGAAGAAATAAGTTATCTTAGGCAAAACAGGGTTTAAACTGTGTCAAATGTATTAAATGTATATATTTGACCCAATTTGTAACAGTTGACAGATTTATCTGTCAGTACATTGATTTACTTTTTGAATCTTACAAGTTTAAGATGGGCAAATATACAAAATATTAAATTTGAAGTGTGTTCTATGAAAATAACAAAGTTGAGCAAAAAAAGAAAATGCAATTTTTTGTCTTTTTGTCCCCACAATTCTGGAATGAGTCATATAATATAACATTTGTGTTTTGTGATATTAAATGGTGATGTTTAAAATTGAAAGAGGGAGCCTACAAAGCTGACCATCTGATCAAAAAAGAAGAAAAAAGTTAATTTTATTTTAATTAACCCTAGACATTTGTTTATTCTTTCTAACTAAGCACCTAGAGTACAGGATGTGTGACAGTTTAATCAGGCCTGACAGGTCAAGTACTATAAATAGTGAATCAATAGGCTACACTAAAAGAGTGCTTGTAAAGAATAGCGTGACAGGTAGTCTATAAGAAAGGACAAAACAAGGCTGTAGATGTTGTAAATACAAGCAATGTAAACCTTAAGGCCATAGTAAAAAATCATACTAGTGTTATACATTAAAGCAGCCTTTTTCCAGAATTCATATAAAAATAAAATGTTTCACTAGAACAACACATCTGACTGAAGAAACAATGGCATGTTCTGTATAAATCCATGTATTCACTAATTTTAATAACCCTCTGGCGCTGATGTCATTTCAGTTGGACTCGGGAATCAATTCAATGGAACCGATTCAGTGATTCGCGAATCAAGCAAACAATCACCAAGGAGCAAACGGTGCGTTGTCAGACCGGTGAGGTGAATGAAATGAGGTGAGGAGATTGTCTGCGTTAATTCAGTAGTCTTGTGATTTAATGCTATCCGCGGTCATGTGAGTACAGTACCGGTTTAGGCTTTTATGTGAATGCTGTTATCTCGGCTAATAAATGTAACGTTAACGCTAGTCTTTTACATTGAGCAGTGAATTAGCTGATGAGCTAGTTAGCTGCCAAGCTAATGCTAATTTTGTAAGAACACCCTTCGCACGGCAAAGATCCGAATATAATACTGATTTATATGTTCTTTTCAACGTAAAATCACAATTGCAATGTTGTAAATTTGAAAAGGCTTAAAAAATTACATGCGAAATATCTCAACAGCACGAGTGACATTGTACCTTTATACAGTAGTCATATCGAATGTTTGTTTCTTGGCGTTATATAATATAACGTTAGTTACACGTGTGCCTTTTGTCGCCTTTCTCTTCAAATGTATTTCTTCATCAAATATGTCAGTTTTTGTATATGTCCTGTTGCTAGTATTCTTATGAATATTGAATCTGTTCTGAAGATGTCATTATTATTAAAAGATTATGTACTCATTATGATTTGCTCTGTTTGTTAATCAGTAGTTTTAGGGCACTGTCTTCTATCCTTAGCACGTTAAACGATATCACATCAGCACGCTTTAATTTGGGTGTGTTTGTGTATTTCAGCAGATCCGGCTGCTGACCCCTCCATGGAAGAGGCCAGCGATGAGGGGCTTTTACTCCAAGCTGGACTCCTCATCTCTGGGCATGGCGATGCCCCTGAACTTGGCCGTGGAGACTGAGAAAGCTCAGGCCCTGCTTCAGACCTTCAGCACTGCCTCTTTGTTAGCCAGCACAGGCCTGGGTGCGTTCTGCTTCCTCGTCGACCACTTTCTGACGCTCCCCTTCCTCCAAGGCCATCTGTGGCTTAGGGCTGTGCTCGACAACGGCGTCCACGGTATCATTGGACTCTGGTCATGGGCCATCGTCATCGGGTTAAGGAAGAAAAGTGACTTCTATGAAGTCGTCTTGGCTGGGTTCCTGGCATCTATCATCGACCTGGACCACTTCTACATGGCTGGATCATTGTCGCTCAAAGTGAGGCCTTTTTGCTTCTTCCAGTAGCATTTGAAAGCTGATTATTGCAATTTTTTGCCTTTTGTTTCGGCACTTCAAATCTTTACAATACAGTTCATAAGGCAAGGTCAGATGTGCAGCAGTACACCTGTAGAGACCGTAATTATGGTGATTTTTATGAAAACATTTTTTAACTGTAATCACAATGATGAAAACTGATAAACAAAAACATGAGACAATACCTGTTTATTTGTTTGTTTTTTGCTTTGCATTGCATGTTTTTGCATTACAGTAGTGAGAATTAGGTAGTTAGAAGATTTATTAATTAAAATATATTTACATTTAAATTTAGAAATCCTTACTTGATGTGAAAATCTCGTTATTATTATTATTATTATTATTATTATATGGTAATAGTAAAAGAAAAAAAGTCAAAGCAACCCAACTGCTGTTTGGTTCATATTTAGATAAAAACTACAATAATAAAAAGGGGGGGAGGGGGTTGGGGGAAGCATTTGTCATTTACTAACCTCATGTCATCCCAAACATGAATTCATGAATTTCTTTTGTGCTGTGGAGTTAAAAATAAAAGATTATTGCTTTAGTAACTGCTCTGATAGATTCAGTGCATTCAGAATAATAGAATAATGTCTAATATATTTGTGTTTTAGTCGATATGGTAACACTTTACAATAATGTTGTGTTTGGTAACATTGGTTAATACATTGTGAACTAACATGGATAAACAATGAACAACTTTATTTTCATTAACTAATATTAACAGAGATGAATAAATAGTGCAATAAATGCATTGTTCATGGTTTATTCATGTTTTTTAAGGACACCTTGTTGTAAAGTGTTACTATATAGTGTTGACATGTTTGCAGATTTATTTAAAAAGAAAAACTGGAATATCATATGGTCCTAAGTATTCACTCTTGATCTAATACAGCCATGAGTCTTTTTGTGAAAGATGCAACAAGTTTTTTACACCAGGATGTGGGCTATTCCTTCTTGCAGATCCTCTCTAGTTCTGTCAGGTTGGATGGTACCTGCCACCACCGTGCTTCACTGTTGGGACTATTTGAAAGGGTAATGAGCAGTGCCTGGTTTTCTCCACACATACAGCTTAGGCCAAAAAGTTCTATCTTGGTCTCATCAGACTCATCAGAGAATTTTATTTCTCACCATCTCTTTTATTTCTTCACAGCTGGACTCAAATGAAGGTGTAGAACCATCTCTAGGACCTGAGTTAAATAAATGAGTGTCACAGCAAAGGGTCTGAATACTTAGTACCATGTGATATTTCAGTTTTTCTTTTTTAATAAATCTGCAAAAATGTCGTAAATTCTCTGTTTTTCTGTCAATATGGGGTGCTGTGTGTACATTAATGAGGAAAGAAAAATAACTTGTTTCATTTTTATGATTTTAGCAAATGGCTGCAATATAACAAAGAGTGAAAAATGTAAGGGGGCCTGAAATACCCACTGTGTGTGTGTGTGTGTGTGTGTATACACACAAGATATTTTAAATATTTCTGTGATTTTTGATCAGATTACATCTTGATTTTCTTTTTTTTTGCTGTTTTTTTTTTTTTTTTTTTTTTTTTTTTTTGAATAGATTATAACAGTAAAGCCATTATTTAAGCCAGTTAATTTTTTGCTGATTATGTGTTTTATGTCTGCTGTAATTATGATTATGAATTATAAAGCACATATTAAGTCATCAGATATGGAAATATAGTTGTTACTTAACTTTTTCTTACCTCGGGTCTCTACCCTACACTTTTTACTAAATAATAATCGGAAAACAGACATAATTTTATATTTTACAATTTATTCCTGTTATATTGTTTATAATGAATAGATAGAGGAATAGTAAGAAAGAATAGAGAATGATGCCCCAGGTCACTAAAGACCCGAGGTATGTATTTTAAGGGTTGACTGAATTGTGTGTATTTGTGCAGGCTGCTGTGAATCTGCCACACAGACCTCCACTGCACTGCTCCACCCTGATCCCAGCGCTCTGCTTCTCCTTGCGCCTCCTCATGTGGGCCTGCCGGCTCAAGGACTCCTGGTGCTCCCTGCCCTGGATGCTGTTCATCTCGTTGTCATCGCACCACATCCGCGATGGCGTCCGGCGCGGCCTCTGGGTTTGTCCATTTGGAAACACGGCACCCATCTCTTACTGGCTGTACGTCACCATCATATCCACTCTCCCTCACCTGTGCTCTGTGCTCATGTATCTGACGGGCACCAGAGACATGATCTCTACCAAACATGGCGTTGCCATCGACGTCTAAAACACTGGCTTGATTGTGGGCTTTTTTTTTTTTTTTCCTCTCAAAATTTGGCACTGGAAAGCTTTCCATTAGGTCTTCTCTGCCTCATTGCCTTTCCAACATAATTCGTCCTTGTTCCTTGAGAGATTGGCAGTACGTTTGATAATATTAACTACTGTGGTCATTCAGGTATCAGTGTGAAATCAGGTTGTATTTACTGTGAAGACTGTGAATATTTTAATATGTATGATGTAGATTAGGGTTGGGCGATTTAAAAAAAAAAAAATAAATAAATATTTTGCAGCCTTTTCATACAGTATACTATATATATATATTTGATATAAAAATCCATTACAGAGCAAATAGAGAAATTATACTATCAGAATTGTATCTCTATTTTGCAGTATTTTGGCAATATTTATTATATTTATTAATGTATAAAATATGGTTCAAAGTGGAGTTCATTATGAAAATATAATTTCTGTATTTGCTGATCTGGATTTAAATTTTCATCGTTGACAAGTAGACAATATTTAATGATTGTTAATATTTGATCATTTGTTCATATGCATCAATATAGCAGTGTAAATAATAAACAACATACTAAAATGCCACACTTAAGACATTGAAAAATTGGAGTGATTAACAAATAAAACAAACATAGTTAATTTATTTATTTATATTTAATTTACTTGCTAATTTAAGATTGTTTGGTCATATTAGTAAGTTTAGCAAAAAAGGAATGTTGCCAATAGTTTTTTTTTTTCTGGTAACATTACCAACTTATGGAATACACCCTTGTGTAACTCAATCTCATGGTAATTTGATTATTGTATGAGGTGAATAATTCGTATGACTTTATCCAAATTCTTACGATTTTTGCTAAATCGTATATATTCTAAGAGTTGCACAATTTGTATGATTGATTTACACCTGACCCCGCTCCTCACTGGAGTCTAGACAAATCGTACAAAATCGTTCAAGTGAGGATGTATGAATTTTAACGAATTAGCTACCTTGTAAAATACGTACGAATTGGTCGTAAGATTCAATAGCATTCCTGTTGAAATGACTGGGTTTCACTCATGAAAATGTGTGCCACACCAGTGAACGTGACTGCACCTTATTGCCATTGTTGCTACTGAAATTCAATGAAAAAATATTATTATTATTATTATGAATTTTTAAAATAACATGTTTAATAACTAAATAAAAAGTGATTTAAAATCTAGTGCGGTCATTTATATTACCAACAAAATGGAAGTGAATGTTGGATATTATCGCCCAGCCCTAGTTTAGTTGGTCTGAATTCACTCTTACTAACTTTAAAAGCTTCAGCATTGTGTCGTTACATTTAGCTTAGTGGTGTAGACTTGTCTGTTCAAATAATGCCATTTGATTGTGTTTATTTTCCGAAGGAAGCCACAGACACGAGGCTCGAGTCATGATGTTGTGTGTGCAGGAATAGGCATTGAGAACGGATGTGTTGATGGTCTTTGTGCTTGTGTATTTACAGTTGAGGATCACTGTAGGCGTGCTTGAAGGACATTTTGCTCTCTGTAGTGTATTTAAAAAGCATAAAAACACTGGTAGGTCTAGTTTCACTTGGAAAAGTCTTGAAGTATAAAACTTTTAAAATGGTACGGAAATTGGAAGTAATTTATGTTGTTGAAAAAGATTATTGCTGCCTTTTTAGCCACAGGCTTTGAAATAACTGTAAATATGACTTCCTGACTCTAGCTTTATTTCCACACCATTTATAACCTTCACGTGGTTTAATTGAACTGTTATTATGTCTCTTTGTATGGACTGCAATTTCACCCTCAGGCTCAAGATGTAGATGAGTTTGTTTCTTCTTTAGATTTGGAGAAATGTAGCTTTACATCACTTGGTTACTCTGCAGTGAATGGGTGCCGTCAGAATGTCAATTATTATCGATAGAGGAAATTATTTCAGCTGGAAGCGAAAGTTTAAATTCTGCAAAACATCTTTATTGATTTGTTTCCACTTCTCGAGATGTTAACTGATGGACTGGAGTGGTGTGGATTACTTGTGTATTGTTGTAATGTTTTAATCCGCTGTTTGGACTCTCATTCTGACGGCACCTATTCACTGCAGAGCATCCATTGCTGAGCAAGCTATGCAATGCTACATTTCTGCAAATCTGATGAAGAAACAAACTCATGCATCTCGGATGCCCATTTTAAGCAATTGTTTATTCTTGAGTCAACTATTTAAGTTTTTTTTAATTTTTCAGTTGTGTGCAATCAGTTATTTTAATAAATTGATGTCAAGTTAGCAACCACAAAGACATTTTTTTTTAAACTGATGTTGGGCCACAGATGAATTAAATATTATTTAAATATAAAAAAGTTGGCTTTTTTCAGGTCAGTTTAAATCAGACATTGTTCAATATTAGTGTTTACATTACAATGTATAGTTGATTTAGTGTTGCATATGTATGCTACCACTTAATAGTTTTGGATGTTGTTGGTTAATAATTTCAATATTGTATTATACTCTAAATGTTTTTTTTTTTTTTATATCTATGTTGCCCCATTTCGTCTAGATTCACTATCCAACCAATTTCTGAAATGTTGCTTTGATCAATGCTTAAATGGGCACAAAACTAATTCCCTCTATTATACACAAATGTTTTTATGGACTATAAATTGTCATGTGTTTTTAAACTTTTGACTTGTGGTGCATTTGTTTTTTAGCTTCATCAGGAAGCCCTGATTTACAGCAGTGGACACTTGTGTGCTTATATGCTTATTTTCCGAAGCAATGATGGAACTGTGTGTTTATTTATGTATGGTAATAAGGGAAGAAGTCTTAAGTTATATTTTGGTTAGATGCCTAATGTTTAATTCAGTTGTGTTGGACTTTTCAAGCCTGCAGAGGGAGCTGTAGACCAACTCCAGCCATGAACTTTTCTTTTTTCATGTCCCTTTATAAATTAATTTTGTTTTTGTTTTTTGTTGTTTTTTACTGCATATATTTTTGTAAATATTTATTTGTTTTTACGCAAAAATCACGATTTGTCAATAATGTGGTGTTGATGCATAGTGAAGAAATGACTGAAACATTTCTTTTTTTATTTCTGAAAACTCACTAAAGTTTCACACACACAAACACACACACACACACAACTGTTTCTATGGCTTTCTGTCTTTTGATCCTTCTGATTCATTCCACTTTGAAGCCATATTGAAGTTCTGATGTACTTAAGTTTCACTGTCTTGTCAGGCATTCATTTAGAGAAAAATAAATTATGTTTGCAAACAGATTTCGGAAGGAGCATGTACAAATTATTAATCACAGCTGCCGCCTTGTTCCCCAATCAGCCTATTATCTGATCATCCTATCAGAGCAAACCCCTCTTCTCCGACATCTCCTCCTTTGCATCGCTCAATTCAGCATAGTTTTTACCTCGTCTCCACTGCCGAACCTCTGATAAATCATGGTGCACCAATAGCACAAAGAAATGTGCCCCGGGGCTGGAGACACAACCACCATCACTACAGTGGACCGCCCCCTGCTGAAGCATTGCACCCAGCGCCTTGGATCGCTTCAGCTGGACACACTCATTACCACTTCAGTAATACTAACCTCACTCCTTCCTGTAACCAATACAGGCTTCCCTTCTGCTGTCACAGCCCACCCAAGCAACCTATAGCCAGCCATCGCAGTGGCCAGCTTAAAATGAATCCCAGCTCTGTTTCTCCATGTAGCATCTGCACTTACTCATTCATTACCTCCACCTCGAGCCGGAGCATTGCACCCACCAGCATGGACCACGCCGAGAGAAGAGAAAGGCTTGTCACAACAGCAAATACAAACCCTTGGCCGTTGGTCTTCAAGTTCAGACCAATCTAGGACCAAAAAAGCTCTCCAAACCCACCCCCGGACCAAAGTCTGTCCAACCCTTGACACTTAAGGGGTTAAAATCCCTAGAGCTCATAGTCCACCATGCTTCCAGCTCGCTCCCCGGACAGCACGCCAAACATGCTTATTGTTACTTACACAGGGAGCGAGCGGCAAAGCCTCTGCATCTTACTTTTATGGGCTGACAGCAAGCCTTCCAGCCCTTCCTTCGGCAGTCCTCAATGATCTCCTGGTATGGAAGGTTACCCTGCTTAGGTCCATGTCCAGGCCTGTCTGAAGTTTGCCAGGGACCATCTGGATGATCCAGAGGAGTTACGGGAGAAAGTCCTGTGGTCAGATGAGACCAAAGAATGGAGTATCATCCCAATAATACCATACTTACAGTGAAGCATCATGCTCTGGGGGTGTTTTTCTGCACAGGGACAGACTGCACTGTATTAAGGAGAGGATGAACAGGGCCATGTATTGTGACATATTGGGCAAAAACCTCCTTCCCTCAGTCAGAGCATTAAAGATGGGTCGTGGCTGGGTCTTCCAACATGACAATGACCCAAAACACACAACCAGGAGAACCAAGCAGTGGCTCCGTAAGAAGCATATCAAGGTTCTGGAGTAGCCTAGCCGGTCTCCAGACCTAAATCCAATAGAAAATCTTTGGAGGGAGCTGAAACTCTGTGTTGCTCAGCGACAGCCTCGAAACCTGACAGATCTAGAGAAGACCTGTATGGAGGAGTGTGTGCAAACCTGCTGAAGAACTACAGGAACCGTTTGACCTCTGTAATTGTTGTTTGACTCAAGTGATCAAATACTTATTTGATACAGTAATTCCCAAATACACTGTTAAAAAAATCATACAATTATATTTTACGGATTGTTCTTTTTAGATTCTGTCTCTCACAGTGGAAATGCAGCTATGCTGAAAATTGTAGACCCCTCCATGATTTCAAAGTAAGAGAACTTGCAAAATCACAGGGTGATCAAATACTTACTGACCTCACTGTGTAATGTGTACAGTATATATGTGTGTGTGTATATATATATATATTATAAAATATAGAAATTATTGTTTATCCAATAATTTTGTCCTGCTGTCCACAAATAGTAAAAAGTTTAGGTTGTTATTACCTAAAGACAATAATAATAATAGTTGTTGTTGATAATCATATTATTTAAAAAAATATTTCTAAATGCTTTGTTGTGTTCGCAAATACCCCTCAATAAATGAGAAAAAGTTCTGATTATTATCATCCAAAGATTATATATTGTTATGATTATTATTAATACTAATAAGAATACTATGATGATAAGTGATAAGATATATATAAAAAAATTCTAAATATCCTGTTGTCCACAAAATTACCATGACCAAAGATTCAGATTTCTATTATCAGAAGAAAAAAAAAAGAAAATAACAATAATTATGTAATAAATAAATAAAATAATCTAAATATCCCTTTGTGTTTACAAAACCCCTATCAACAAATAGAAGAATAAATATATATATATATATATATATTAGCTAAAGACAAAAAATAAAAATAACGATAATTTAATGTAATAAAATGTTAAGTATAGTATGGTTATAGTTATTTAATGTGTTAAGACAATGTTTAGTGACTTTTATGACTGAGAAAAGTAAAGGTAAAATGTTTGTTAAATTAGTGAACTTTAACAAAACCTTTACCTTCCCTCAAATCCTTTAGGAACGAAAGGCTGTTTTGTATCTTGGCTTTATTCCATTGCCCAGATGGTCAAAACTAACCCGATGCAGTCATTGACATAGTTTGAAACCCCATCCACAACTTGATATGCAGCATAAATGATTAAGATGAACATGTAAATATTAAGATTATGTGATTTGAAGTCAATATAACGTTTAAATCCCCACAGACTACAAATGGCCAAACTCAAATATTAGAGGTATATAATTTCAGCAGAGCCTTGGACGAGTAACAGTACTGGAGCTGTAGAAATTCAACAAGCTGCTAAACCTGACCTGATTTTCATGATTAAATATTTGTAAATCTGTACGAGTGATTGGAAGTGACTTGCTGAACTTTCCGCTGCAAACAAACAGACGGTGTCAGAGAAGAGAACATGACCAATCTGATTTTCTAAAGATAAAATAACTTTTATTTCACAAAAATAGACAGAGGGATAATAAAACAGCTTATGTTGTACAGAAAAATATATACTATGTACATTTACTGCAGACGCCTTTGTGTTCGCCTTGCCCTGTTTGACACGCAACAGTAGTACAATCGAACAAATACATCTGGGTTTGACATCATGCATGCAACATTATAAAAAATGCAGAGGAAGCGGGAAATATGCGTTTACACTCCAAGAACCTGTTCTGCTGAAGTATAAAGTCTCTGTGTCCTGCCAGTAACAGATGATTGCAGATCGATTGGCTTGTTTGCTTTGGTTGGTGTTTCTGGAACCATGCGTCAGTTTCCTTCAGCGCCAGATTGAATTGCTCTGATGCAAGACTTGATGGTCAGTGTGGAGAGACAGTAACACAGCCGTTAATGAGCGCATTTACAGATGCAATCATACCATAGAGCACTAAAAATAAAAAGAAATCAGCTGCAAGATATTTAAAGCGTGCTACAGTGTTCAGATGCTTTGCTGAAGCCATTCTTAACTGGTCATGACCCAAACGTGCTCAATGGGAAAAATAACATACAACAAAACCAACACAACAATTTCGCATGTAGCAATCGCAACACGCTAGCAGAATTAGATACTAAAGGGCATAGCATACAATAAAATAAAAAAAATAAAGCAAAATGATGAAATATTAGTGGAGTTTATTTTTATGGCTCCCAAAGTTACAATTTTTGTCTTGTGCCTCAGCAGTTACGGCTATTTTAAAACATTGCCGTATTTGAATTTACATTTCTGTTTACTTTGTAGGATTATGCTGTAAAATAAAAATAAAGTTTAGATTATTTTTAAAGTTTTAAAATGTTATTATTATTATTATTATTATTATTGTTTTACAGCATAAGGCGTGAATTATAGAATTTATAGTTCTAATTAATTTAAACAAATTATTATAAATTCTATATAAATACTATTTAGGCTTTATGCTGTAAAAAAATAAATACAATTAAAACTGGACAAAACTGAGAAAATGTTACTAAAAAGTTCTGACTAATTACTTTTTTTTCAAATCAATTTATCCACAGGCTTGGTATTTGGTTTTGGAACTTACAGATCTCTAGTTTTTTTGAGTGATTTTTTTTTTTTTTTTAAATCACACAATTTGTGGATAATTTTAGCAATGTTCACTCAAAAACTGATTCAGCGATAAGCTGATGCATAAATCCCAAAATCATCAATTTTGTGGGAAGGAAATTGTTGGCGTATATCCTGTGTGAGCAAGGTCAGCAAGTTTAAGTCCAACGCAATAACATTGAAATAGCATTTTTGGAAAATCCTTTCCAGGTCAAAATGATGGGAACACATAAATGTGGGTTGGATGTGCATTTTTAAAAGTCCTGAGTCTAAACCAGCTGTAAAGCAGTGATTTATCTAGATGCTACCGATCATCATGTCAATCAAATCCATTTTTCAGCCTACAGTACAATGAACATACTTCCACATGCAGAACGACTTTAATCAAAGCAGGGAAAGAAGAATATATGACCGGCTAAGCCAAGATAGTCTCAAATATGAAAAAAAACAAGACCTTTTCTTTTCTTACATGGTACTGCGGAATACTACAGAAACACAAATCAGGCAAAAACATAAAGGCACATGAACGGCAGGAGTTATGAGCAAATGGTGCAAAAATGCATGAAGAAATAAAGGAAAAATACCTGCCAAACATCTTCAATTATCAGAATTATCAAGAAGAAACGATCACAGTGACATCATTGCTAAAAAAAATAAAAAATAAAAACCCAGTTATTTTTAAAAGAACTTTTGGTCTTTATATACTATTGCTGTTTTCAACAAGAAACCCAAACAAATATAAAATTTGGTGCAAAAGCCAGAATAGGAATTTATTCCATGGCTTCACAGACAAGGCTTAAGTCTACTGCTTCAGTTGAGATAAACTTGCACGGACTGATCTTAAAACATGTTGTTTTGTTGTTTTACGTCAAGATGCACACCTAATGATTTTTTCATAAAAATTACTTCAATGTCCTATTTGAATTATGGCCTAATCCTGTTTTAGGCTAAGCCCTGTCTATGAGACCAGGCCTATTTTTTATAATATGATATTTTAAAAAAAAAACAACATTTGATAGATTAATGGTACCTACAGAAGCTTTTTTCTACCAGTGGATAGGGGGAAAACACACAAACAAAAATTAAACAAATTAAAAAAAACTTTTTTTATAATGTTTTTTTTTTTCTTTTCACAATTTTGACACAATACTTCTTAAAGTTCGAAAACAGAAACAGAACTGCAAGATATACGCTCCCATATCTGAGGAAATAAAACAAAAAAAGATTGAAGGATATCTTTAATTCTGAGTTGTGGCATTACTTTTTTTTGTGAAAACAAACAAACAAACAAAACAAAAAACAGAACTGCAAAATTAAAAATTTAGAATTTTTAAAAATTCAATTACTTGAATTAAATCCCCCCCCCTTGGATAAAAACAAGCTTCCATAGATGCATATTCCAGACCTGACTTTGTCTTTCTTTGGACAACGTTCCTTATTTGTTAGTTTGTACCTATAGGTAGGATATGCATACTACAATCTTATAATTCAATAAAATCATATATTTTAAAAGAATTACAAAAACGCATGCATCGAGCTTTATGTCACTGGAGAGCAATGAACAGAACAGTATGCCGTATACAAACTATTATACAATATAACTGCATAAATGTATAACAATATCGTTTTATAGATGAGCTTCAATAGAATTTAATATTGTGAATATCTACTAGCTTCAACATAGAAAACAATCAGCTTGAATCACTTTACACACGTGACACTGTAAGACTGATTTACATTCATGTCTCGATTCAATGCGGAGAAAATGCCGGAAAAGTCCAGGGAAACGAAATGCATTTATTGCATTGAAGTCCTGTTCTACCGAACACCAGTGGACCCAAAGCAGCGAGTTCGTAAGCGTCACTGGCGTTTTCTGTCAAGACATGATCTCTGAGGCTGATGTCATAATGAAATGTATTTTATGGGAGTTTATTACCGAGAACTGGATGCTTCAGATGCCACATCTGGCTGGGAACTAACCAGACGAAGCCAATCAGCTGCAGATGTGTCCACCTGTTCAGAGAAGCGGCACTTTCTGAGAAGAAATCTCGCCGTTAGGAAGACAAAGCAGTCTTTGTCTCTCCACAGAAAGATGCAGAGACAGCCAGCCTTCTGTCTTCCAAAGATAGCAGCTCTCCAAAGGTTACAGAGTCTTTTTTCGCCATAATGCCCGTGTGCTGCGTGTGTCCAGCCAAATGCCTTTTCACAGCACTGCGTGTGTCAGAAGTGGAGTCCAGTGGAGTGAGTGCGGGGAATATGGGAAGGATAAGAGCGATACAAAAATATGTTTTTCATTGTCCAGGAATCTGCTGTGAAGGGAGAAGAGTGAAGGAGGGAGGAAATCCTGGTGTTTTTCCATTGCGTTGTGCTACATTGGAGACTGTACATGTTCACAGTTCACGGGACTCAGAGCCCATCCTCTGAGAGGTGGATTGTTGGTAATGGAGTCTGTCAGTGGTGCTGATTCCCTATACTGATGCCCTATGAGGGCCAAACTGGAGACGTCCAGCTTCTCAAATCTAGAGGTAAACAACAAAATTCAACTCTTTTAGAGCTATATATCTGTGGCAAAACACAGTGTGAATTCTTAAAAAAACAAAAAACAAAAAAACAAGGAAAAACTACAGTTCAAAATTTTAGGACCAGTTAATACATATAAGATGTTTATAACATCACTAAATAATTAGCATATTAGACTGATTTCTGAAGATCAGTTCAGCTTTGATCATAGAAATAAATTCCATTTGACTATATTTTTAAATAAAAATAAGGTATTATAATTATAATAATTATATTTCCCAATTTTGCTGTATTTTTGATCAGATTTTTTGATGAGCAAAGAGACTTCTTTCAAAAACATAAAATATATGTATTGTACTGACCTCAAACTTATGAACAATAGTGTGTTGTATATATGTATATTTGTGGTTAATTTTATATTTGCTTGGCATTTATATTATCCTAAAACTTCGGTTTAACTAATAATAATAATAATGTAACATAAATAAATAATATAAAATAGAGCATGTATAAATAAATAAACAATACAGAACAAAAATTAAAACGGCTCACACAAAAATACAAATTTTATAATCATTTATCCACCCTTATGTCTTATGACGCATGAATGCTGTTTTATTTTTACATTAAAAAAAAAAAAATGCCATAAATAACAGCATACATACTTGGACTGACATGAGAGTGAGTAAATGACAATATTCATTCTCATTTAACTATTAATTATTACATCATGTGGGAGAATCAGGAAGACTGCAGACTAATATAGAGCAGACGTCGCTCACATAAATCATCATGTTTACATCTTCACATTTTCCCGCTTGAGTCACAAATTCAGATCTAAAGGCCAATGAGCCGGCGCAAAGTTCAAAGCGAACAGATTCAGTTTTTTGCCAGACTAATTTACAACATTCAAAGCTCATATAAAGTAGACTGTAAATCAGCTATTACTGTAAATGGATCGTGTGCTATAAACGCTATAAACCGTTCTGGTCCTAATCAATAGCTTCAGGCTTTTCATATGAGCTAAATATGATTGTCACTTCTTTTTGAGAGCTCACGTACGACCTCATTCATACAGCACCAGCAAAACTAACTTGTACCAAATCATAGACAACACAATGCCTATGTAAATTCAGTTCCATCAATCACTAAGCCCCGCCCCTTTCTTCATGTTACTCACTTAAATGAACAGAGTGAGCCATTTCTACAATGTGATCGCTGTTTTAATGTAAACTCTTTAGCTGCTATCGGCATTAACATGACATCAACTGATATTTTAATCACTTAGTGATTACTAAGTTATTATAACTTATTATTTAAAAAATAAGTGTCTATTTTGAATTATTTGGCTTAGGTAGGATGCTAAATAAATACAGAGACAGAGGTATTTGTCTTGACTCGTTTGTAAATTACTGTCTCCACACCAGTCCTGCGGTCTATCTGCGAACCACATTAAACTCCTCTACACACAGAGAGCGCTATTTAAAAGCAGCGACTCAACAATAACATAAACAACACACTCGCCTGTTGACGGCGGTTTACAAACAATAAAACATCTCAAGTCGCTAATATTACTTATTCGGTATTATCGGATTAAGAGGTTTCTTGAGGCGCAAGAAACCATAACACTCAAGCATCAGCAGTGACTGATATATTCCATACACACCCGAAACCAACTTTTAGGAGATACACTCCCACATGTATATGCTGCTCTCACTCTCCAGATTTGCAGTGTGTATGTGACCTTTCGACGGTTTCCATTCAGAATGGATTTTTTGGAATCTAAGGATAAGTCTAGTAGTCTAGCTGGTTGGAGTTTGTTTTCTGTGCAGTAAAAATAGAGGACAGCCAACCAATGACATATTAAAAGCATCAACGAAGTACCCATAAATGGATCGTTTTGCATGATTTCTCTTCCAAATAGTTTAAACTGAGATGGGCCAATTGCGAAAACAGTAGACAGAGGGAATGTCAGAATGGAGACGGACGCCTGCGCCAGCTTACTTTAGATCGGTATGGACTTCATCTTCACCATGGAAGTCAGCTCTTGTTTCTTCACATTGTCCTGTTTTCTTTGTCTGACCCTATAAAGGGAACAATTAAGAGATCAGATAACAGATTGTCTCATGTCTGTCTAATTGTTGCAAACTGTTTGTATGGATTTAGTTATGCAATATGTAAACGAAGCAGCATTTTTACCGTAGAAGTGCAATGATAGTTAATAACACAGCCACCATGACCACTGCAAACAGACCCAACAAAATCAACAGCCCGAGGCTTCCGTTCTGGTGTAATGTAGAGTCTGAGGCAAAAACAAAATGAAACACATGACATAACGCATACACAAAACAACACGACATAAAACACAAGACAACAATAAAACAACACGAGAAAACACAAATAAATACAAGACAAAAAATAAAACAACAAAACAAAACAAAAATATACTAAATGCAAAACAACACAACCAAAACAACACAAAACAAAAATAAATACAAGACAAAAAATAAAACAACACAACAAAACAAAAATAAACTAAATGCAAAACAATGCAACAAAAACAACACAAAACACAAATAAATACAAGACAAAAAAAATCGAACAAAACACAAATAAAAAACACAACACAAAACCATAACAAAACAAGTGTACAAAACAAAAGAAAATACAAAAATAATCAAAACAAACAAGCAAACAATACAGCACAAAAAGCACAAAATATAAATAAAACAAACACAAACAAAACACAACAAAAAACAACAAAAGACAGAAAACTATGAAAAGCAACAAAACTAAATAAAACAACAAAACAAAGCAAGACAAATTTAAACAAAACAACAAAAATGCATAAAACAAAGAAAATGAGAAATATTATTTACTGTTTGTATGTTTTTGATAAATATTACAGAATTAAAAAAAAAAAAAAGTAACAAACAAACTAAATGAGCTTTGCTAAAGAAATTTTCATTAATAATAATAATACAATCATCTTAATTTACTTCCTAAGGTGATACAGAGTTTAGCACATTTAGCATACAGAAATAAAGACATTTTTGTGTGAGCAAAGCTTTTATGTCCTGGCAAAGGCTGGCTACTCTGAAGAGCTCACATGTTTTTTAGTCACTACATTATGTACCTTATGAAAATAATAATAATAATAATAATAAGTTGTTGTTAGAGTACTTTATGAATTAAACACTGAGCTGGTAAATATGACTTCTGCAATCGTACAGAGTGTTCATACTGTATGTTAGATGAGTGGTTATAAATACATGGCCTGGAAACAGTTAGCTAATGAAGAGCAGACTGACTCATGCTGGTCGGCCACATGACTGCATTAGGGAAGAATGGCACGCTTTGATTGGTCAGAGTCAGAACTCCGCCCACCACAAACAAGCCCAAACCATCTGGTTAAAAAACTCTGGCTAAGATCTCAAAGGCATCTGATACTTTGTGTTTAATCTGTGAATGCGTATCCCTGCCAAAACCTCTCAGTTACTATGAGTGAAAAGATAAACTGTCAAACGAAAAAACAACGCTGCAGTTTCAACTAAATTCTCAGAATTCCTTCAACTTCTGGAGAAAGACTTTTCAAGCAAATACCTGGAGACTTGTCTGTCGTCCTCACTGGAAATGACAAGTTGAAAAATGGAAAGCTAAAATCCACCGGTTCCTCTGTTGGCTCTTCCCAAGGCTCTGAAATTGCAAAACAAATATAATTATATATATTTATACTACCTTTGAATTATTTATGACCGGTTCTGCTCAGAAGTCATGTCAGAATCAGTTTTCCCCCGCTCATCATTTCAGTTGCTCTCGCTCGCTGAACTCAGGACTAAAACATTATTCTGCTGCTAGTTTTACTGTACGGCAAAACTCAACCATGTGTTTCATTCAATCAAAAAATAAAGAAATAAATAAAGATGCTAAACATGAGTTGCCAACATCCAAATATAATTACCTTCCTTTATTAGATTTATCAGCTATCTGCCATAGAACACGGTCCAATATCCTGAAGCATCATGCTAACTGTGCACAATCTGATTTACGCTATTATTACATTAGCTATCTGAAGGATCTTATGGATGATGGGTAATATATACTACATTAGAGCACTTCTCCAAAAAACGTTTAGCTTCTTTTATTTATGATTGGTTGTCTGGATCAAATGAAATGCAGAAAGCCTCCATACAACAATGAATTAGTATATGGATGATGACGTCAGTGGACTAGCTTATTTTAAACGGCCATGTGGTGTGACAAATTAATTTTTTAAAAGTAAAAACAATTGGAATATTAAAAAAACTTTAGGTTTACATAAAGATAACATAAGTTAGCGACATTCGTTGTTACAACAAAATGAAGTAACAAAGCATTTCTACAACACAACGTGTACTAATTTACTGATTATTCATTAATTATTCAAATTGTAATAAAGTTACAGAGTCAAACATTTACAATGAACAGCTGTATTTTGTATTGACTAACATAAACAAAGATCAAAAATACTGCAAGAAATGTATGGTCATAATGTTTCGTTAATACATAACTAATGAAAACGTAATATTCCATCTAGTATCTCAACGGTCACACATTAGGGACCAATTCTTACTATTAACTAACTATTAACTACACATTTATCCTCATTAAACTGTTTATTAATAGTTAGTAAGGTAGGTGTTAAGATTAATGGTTATGCAGAAAAAAACATGAATATGTGCTTTATAAGTACTAAAACACAGCCAATATTTTAGTAAAAGGCAAATAGAGAGGAATGAGATCTAAGCTAAAGTGTTATCATCTCATTTTTATGAGCTCAATGCAAACATGAATGTATCATAATTATAATATAAACTGAAACGATTCTAAACATATAGCATTACATTACATACAACCATTAAAATAAGATTAAAATTTGTGCATAATGACACTAGTTATGTTTGTTAGTGAGAGTAAATGGGTGTTTGTGCCTGGTATTGCAAACAACTGTCCACATTGCCTTGTGAGGACGTTTTTGGTCCCCGTTAAGAAAACAAATATAAACACATAACATTGCAAATGTAAGAAAGCCTGTGGTTTTGGGTAAAGAAATAAAACATACAGTTTGTACAGTAGAACAACCTTTATGTCTATGGAATGTCCCTATAAATCATATGGAAACCAGTGTGTGTGTGTTATACACAGGGTTATACAGGTTGATGGTATATAACGAAAGATCATGACAACCCACTAGTAAGGGGACATGTGGCTTGTCCTCGCTGGTTTAAAAGGCTTATAAATCAACAAAAAGATGTTGTAATGCAGATCTAGTGTCCTGCACGTTTCTATGATGGGTAGGTTTAGGGATAGGGGTTGGGGGATAGAAAATATCATTATACAATGTCCTCACTAAGAGTGTGTGTGTGTCCGCTCACCGATCCACGGCCGGGCCTCTACCACATGAGTCCATTCACTCCACTGGCTGTGATTGATCAGGGCGTCCTGAGCTCTGATTTGGATCTGATGCAGGCGACCAACCAGAGCATCCATGATCTTTAGACCAGTGTTGTCTTCTGTCTCCAGCTGAGAAATGATTAACAGATACATCCACTTAACACAGCACGACACTGAAGACGTGAGAGCACTCAGAGTACTGACACGGTCAAACCTCATCAATCATGTTACAACTGATCTGTATTCAAAGCGTTTTGGTGCCTAATAAAGAGTCTTTTTTTTCATGCATACAGTAAGAGTCACATATACAAAGGCTGACAGCGTGACTATCAAATGGAAAATCTGGCATTGTGATATATGTTTTTCTTCTTTAATTTAAAGTGTTCAGATGTTAAATAAATAAAATGAATAAATGAATACACACATACGTAATCTTGCTAGATAACCAGAGCATACGGTATTGTCATCTTAAATGGTGTTGTCATTCATAAAAGTCATATCAATTTAGTTGATCGATTTATTACAGAAATATTTGCATTATTCTATTACAGTGTTTGTATGATTCACTTAAAGTGTTAAACCAAAATAAATGTAGTCAAAAAAATGTTAATATAGAATACATTTTGAAAATGTAATTATAATGCATAAAATGGAAACATTAGCATCATTATTCCAATCTTCAGGGTCACACAATCATTTAGAAATCATTCTATTATGCTGATTTGCTGCTCAAGGAAATTTTTGTTATTATTGTTATCAATTAAAACAGGTGCACTGCTTCAGTCATGAAGCATATATGCATTTATGGTAATTTTTTTTAGCAATGTTTTGTTTCCTTGCTGAATTAAGCAGTAATTTCTTGACTCTCTCTCTCTCTCTCTCTTTTGAAACACAATGCAACAGCAGTTTGCTTGCATTCATCTTATTATAGCATATAACACACACACACATATATATATATATATATTTAGCTGGCTTGGTTTTTTACTTATCAGATAAAGCAACACACAGCCCTCAAAGTGCTGCTAACACACACACACACTCATACACATTCACAAAGATCTGGAGAAAGCCAACATCTGGTTGTCTGATGAAAGGCGAAGCAGCCTGGTGAAAGCAGATAAGATCAGCCCATGCAGAGATGACTGTGGGGCTCTGAGATAAGACAACACTGTGTGTGTGAGCGCAGAGAGGGCTGGACTACAGAACTGTTTATTGAAGACTCATACGGTATGATGTTTCTAAACAAATTTCAGGAGAAGCACATACGAATGATTAACCACTGCTGACGCCTTGTTCCCCAATCAGCCTTTTATCTGATTACCCTGTCAGACCAGAGGTTTTCCTTCAAATAGAGCAAACTCCCCTTCTCTGGTATCTCGTTCTTTGAATTCGAAAACTTCACAATGACGGAATCAGATTTCTCCTCCAGAGATTACGACCACGAGGACCCTGTTCCTCCTACCACACACGCCGCCAAACAAGCCACAGCCCCGCAAAAATCTCCACGGGAGCCCTCGGCTTCCTCAAGAGGCTGCATGCAAGTGCGCCCTCCAAATTCTCAACTCTCCTAGATGCCTCCATTCCCAATCTCCTCCACCTCAAGCCTCACCAGCCACGCGTAAGCAACAGCAGGCAACGCATGCTCCTGACGATCAACTAAAGCCGAACTCCTCGCTCTCTACAAGCACCAACTCTCCTCCAGAAAAAAGAAAGAAGAACAGCCAGCGCCTCCTTTCGACACCACAGCACCGCACCAAAACACCTTAAGACTGTCCTCCACCTCTCAGGCATCCCTCAAAAACTTTCTCTACTCACTCCTTCAGGATAGGAGCAGCCACCTCAGCAGCCGAGAAAGGCCTGTCCTAAAACCAGATAAAAACCCTCGCCCAATGGTCCTCGAGTGCTTTTAAAAGCAATACCCTCTCAAACCAGTCATCAGAGATGCTCTGCAAACCCTAGCCAACCCCTCTCCCACACCGCAGCAGCCCCGCCAGCAGGGGCCCTCCCAAACTCCCTCGCTCCCCCGACAGCTTGCCCCAGATGGACCTAGGCTCTCCCCGCCTTTCCAGTGGCCAACTTCAGCCAGAATCACTTCCCTGCATCCATGGTATGCCCCAGTTGAATCTAACCCTCCTCCCTCTCTGCAGAACCCAAACCGAAGCCACATACCCTCCTCCACAGACGGCTTTTGGGGGGCCCACTATGTTTGGCTGCTGTCCTCATATTCTCACGCTTTTGGGGGGCACTCGGGATTGAGCACGCCAAACATGCTTATTCTATTCGATTATTAATGAGGAAGTGTGAACTCGTGAAATGAGGGTTGCATGTTGGTTCTCCTATCATTCAGTGAAAGTCAAAGGGGTTCCAGTGTTCTTTTAGACCACAATTATATTGCCAATATATTGACAACAATATTTTATTTTAGGTTACAAAAGGTTTGACCAACATGAAGGTGAGTAAATGATAACAGAAGATAATTGACAGATGATTGAAACATCTGTCATCATTTACTCACCCTCACATTGTTTCAAATCTGTACAAGTTGCTTTCTTCTGTGGAACACAAATGTGCTGATTGTCTTCCATAGCAGTAAGTAAAAACACCATGGAAGTCAGTTGCTACCAACATTTGTCAAAATATCTTCTGCAACACATACACTGTGTGTAATTAATGAGTAATCACTGAGGTTGGTTGTGTGTATAAAGTTCTTACTGTTGACCAGTAGTTGGAGCCGATGGGCCGGTAGCGCAGTGAGAAGGTCAAGGGGAAACTGTGCTGGATTTTAGCCGGCCATGATGAAGGATAGCTCCAATACACCAGTAGCTGAGTGGGCTGCCCTTCTACCTGAAGAACCCTGATGTTCTCGGGAGGATCCGGCTTCACTGAACACACACAAATACAGAGACACACGTTCTTTTTACACAAAACACACAAATACAAACACTGTAATAAGAATTGTCAAATTGTCAAATCAAAAATTAAGTTTTATTTAAGGTAGGACATTTACTAAATATCTTCATGGGAAAAGATCTTTACTTTACATCCTAATGTTTTTTGGCATAAAAGCAATAAAGATATTGCTTTAAATATATCTGTGCTACTTATGACCGGTTTTGTGCTCCATGGTCACATTTACAAAATGAATTAGTGCATATTTTAACATATAAACTCACAGAGGTCATGAACATCTATCTGGATGACGGTGGAGCTGGATCCCAGCGGGTTTATTTCGGTGATGTTCACCAGGAACTTTGAGGTCCAGAACGGTGGGTCAGTAATGACACACTGATTCAGCCCAATGTGCTCCTGCTCACATGAGTTCACCTCTCTGCCTTTATTAACACTGCAACAGGACGGAAATACAAAAATACACCAAACATAAAATCATAGTTTACAAATTAAAATTATTGTTTTTTGTGCAAACATATTTAAAAGTGTTACATATTTAAACATTTCTAAATAATTTATTCCTGTGATCAAAGCTGCATTTTCAGCATCATTTCTTCAGTCTTCACAGTCACATGATTAATCATTTCTGATTATTATCCATGTGGAAATATGTCAGTTTTTTAATGGATATGTTAAATATTTTTGGACTCTTTGATGAATAAAAAAATAATATGTTTATCTTGTACTATCACTTTAACCAATTTAATATTTTTGCTGAATAAAAGTATTGTTAAAAATAAAATAAAATTCTTACTGACCCCAATCGGTAATGTTTATATCAACAAATATGAAATAAAATGCTAACACCTTACAATAAAGTGACATTTCTTAGCATTATTTAACTACATTAGTTAACATGAACAATACCTAAACAGTATACATTAATCTTTTAATAAAATAAATATTAATTTTGACATTTACTAAAGTATTATTAAAATGAAAGGTAACACTTTAAATAAGGGAAAAATATATATTATATAATATTATATATAATAATAATAATGTATTAATAATATATATTAACTAGTTGCTAATTATCATATACTGTAACTTCCTTAACTCTACCCCATACCTAAACTTAACAACTACCTTACCTATAATAAGCAGCATATTAGGAGTTTATTGAGGCAAAGGTTGTAGTTAATAGTGAATGTGCGCTGAAGAGGGGGCGTATGAAATTCAAAGAGGGGGGCGATTATATTAATGCAAATATAACACTCCCGAGTAAGAAAAATCCAAGATCTATATAACCATTGCTTGAGGTTTAAAACGCCATATAGCAACATATCTGCTGCAAACT
>JAUMHP010000059.1:1860070-1870723 GCA_032361065.1 Enteromius trimaculatus
CCCAGTCTGTCGTCACGACATAACGTCTCCGTTCCCTCCATCAGGGAACGGGGGTTACAATAGGTAACCTAGATGTTACGTTCATAACCTAGATTAGTCAACATGTGTCATGTTCAATACATCAGCATCTTGGAGATCTCTAATCAGTTAAATAGCGTAAGTCATTCCTCCACCACATGCATGTGACGTCATTAAGCCTACGTTGTTGAACTAATGTGATTCAAACAACGGAGATTCTGGAAACAGTCGTGACTAGCTACAGTTTGTTTCCAAAACAATGCATCGTACTTTAATTTATATGCCCTCTTTATTTAAAGCATGTATCGTTATGCATGCAACACATTAATGTCAAACTCTTGCGCATTTTCTTGTCTTTAAAATAACTATTAGTAAGACACTGACAAACATTATTTAATGTATTTAATGTAACATAAGACATTTTGAACTAGATATAAATAGTTCATCACACCTCCACACACAAGCCAAAACACTTGATATTAGCTGCAAAAATAGCTCAGAAAGTACAGTTTGAACTAAGAGCATATCTATAATTATTTTTTGAAGATAATACCCTGTTTGATATTTTGTTATGTAATGCCTCAGAGGTTTTTAAGCATGTTGTAATCATCTTTTTAGGGCAGTGCATATGAACTGTCTTATTAAAGTTCCTGTGAGCTACTTAATGCCTTCTTGGTTATGGCAGCTGAGTACTGCACACAGTACCAATTTTCAAAAGATTTTAAACAAGCACGAAATATGCTACAGAACTGTCAAATGAGGAGCTACAATAAGAAGAATCACACCCCCATTAAACACCCAGCACTAAAGGAGAAATATATCCAACAGTTGGCTCTGCGTGAAAAAGAGGTTTCAGATGGGCACAGCATTTATGAGGGTGTACCTGCTGCTCCGTCATCTGCCAGATGAAAGTCTCCAGCAGTCAGGCATTCAAGGATCCACAAACTAGTCTTTGCAACAATGACAAAGTCACGTAAAGTTCTTCATTAGAGTTTGTTTGTGGCCCACTTCAGGCAATCATTTGTGCAAAATACACAATGTTTCGAGAAGGTTTGTTGCATTTTAAAAAAGTGGGGAACATTTCCAGTTTCAGAGAAGTAGTACATCAAATCTTATTTAGATTTTTTAAAATCTAATCCATTTGACATTTAGCTTTTAAATATATAAAAAAGTGTATGTAGTCAATAAGAAAGTGTTATGGCTTTTACTGCTTAAAACAAGCTTTTCTATGGATTTTGCTACACAAATTCTCATTATATTGAGGTCTTTTAAAATTGTAAATAACAGTTTTTGTCAGTTTTATTTCAGGAGTTTTAGATACAAAAGAGAGGGAGTTCAAATGGATTGAAGGATGATTAAAAAGGCAATAGCTGAGGTTTTAGTGCGTTCAAACTTCAATTCTTAATTCGGAAATCTAAATGTCAACTTTTTCTGCCTACAAACTTACTGAACTCATCAAAAACATATTAAAATGGAGATTTATTTAACATTTACTCTAAGTAAATATCATATCTATTCCACGAGTAGATATGCCACGCAGTGCTGAGCAGAAAATATTAAAGATCAGTCGGAAGATTATCCCTGAAGTTTGAGATTGTATCTGCGTCAGGATTCCCAAACCTACTGGAAACAGAGGGAGGGGCAAAACTGAATTTGCCCTGCAGGTTATTAGGTGCCATTCATATAGTTAGTGCCTCTGAAAGGTCGAGGTTGTCATTAGATGGGCCGAGGTGCAGACAGGCATGCAATGGTCTATTGATTTTTTCCAATGCGCTGTCGGAGGCTTAAACTTTAAGTCTGACAAAGGATGTTAAAATAGCAGACTGGTGTAGCTTGAGTACTTTCAGAATTTGACATAGGAAAAACCGATTGAAAAATGTAGTCATCTAATCAAAGTGATATTGCATTAATGTAATTAATATTAATATTGCATTGAAATAATGGTGCAGACCAAGTGTTATGCTTAAAGGGATAGTTCAACCAAATCAATTCTACCAGGTCTCCTGGTTAAAACTTATCTGGGTACACTTTTAAGTGCAGACACAAAATATGTACCAGTAAGTACATATCACTGCAGTTTCCAAAAGAAATAAACACTAGAGGCAGTAAAACATTTTATTCTTTTTCACACAAATTTACAGAGTTTTGATTTATAAAGTGTAATTTTCATGCTGTAGTTCAAAACATCAATATGCTGGGAGATTTGAAAAGCTGATGCTTTTGAATGTTAAAATAAAACATATTCAACTTCATATCTATGGGTTTTGCACAGACGGTGAAAAAATATGCCAGTTTTCATATATTGAACTTGTGTTTTATTAGTTTTTGAACGCCACTCAGTGGACATTGCTCTTTGAAACTGTGGTGAAATGTGCAGTAAGATACGTTAAAACATTGTTGCACAAAAAGTGCACAGAGGTACATATTTTTATAAGACCAGGTTTTATAAATTACATACCTTCTTGTCAAAACTATAAAAAATCCAAGGCCAAGATAGGTTGTAAGGACATCATTAAAATAGTCTGTGACATGAGTTGAACTGTATTTTATAAAGCCTCAAGAATATTTTTTTGTGTGCAAAGAAAACAAAAATAATGACTTTACGGAACAATTTCTTCTCTTTTGTGTCAGTCTTTGACACATGCTTATGGGAGCACCACAACACAGTTTACGGAGAGTACACTTCTGTTTATACTTTTATTAACTAATAAGTGGGCTGGAGGTACAGTTTGTAACTTGGAAACAGTATACCTGTAAGCAGCATTGGAGAAAGTTACTTTCAAAAGTTATGCATTACAATAGTGCGCTATCTACAAAACGTGACAGATTGCAATAATTCATCATTCTTTATTACTTTCTATCACATGGGCTGTGATTGGTCATGTTTTTTTTTTGAACAACAGCAAAAAGTATTATTTGTAACAAAATTTTATTTTACTTTAAAAATGATGTTTTATGACACATTTCGGGAGGACCTAATACGAAGGATTAACCAGCTGCCGTCTATCTCCATATTACAGAATTACCCTATCAGAACTAAAGCTTCCCCTTTAAATACCTCCAACTTCCTCTCCCTCGTATCTTTGTTCTTTGTATCCCTCCGCCGCCCCTTACACCACTTAAACTGGGAATCTGACTCCATAACTTGCATTACTTGTAATGTGTTACCCCAACTCTGCCTCTATGCTACCTTGGAAAGAAGTACTGTAGAAAGAATAGAAATCTAGAAATTTGTATACAAAGCACACTAAAAAGTGTACATTTATTAACTAAAAAGTGGGCCAATTTAATGCCAAAAATGTAGAAAAATATTCTCAAACTTCACAGATAAAAATTGAATTCCATTAAAAAGATAATATATTTTTAATTAATAACACCATATAAATTATATATACAGTATATAGTACATATACATGGTTGTGTTTTGAAGTTAAAGGTTCTTTAAAATAAAAAGGTGTTCGTATTTTATACCTTTCATCAAAAATGTAGTTGGATCCAACTTTGCCATTGAAACATCTTTGCTTGGTTTCTCACAGAGGTTTCTTTTTTCTCAAGAGTGATCTTCGCCTTCGCCTTCAGCTTCCAGCATCCATTTTTCACAATCCAGTCCATTCCAGATAAATAAAATACAGTTCTGCACTATTCTTTTCTCCCATTATATATCCAGATTCACAAACAGAAGAATTCAGTTTCATGTTAACAGAGTATAATGCCATGTACTATACAACCAATCAGTTGTGTGTTTTGAGTTAACATGAATAAATAATAATTAATGCATTACAATATGTGTAATGCTGTAGGAATAACCTGCAAAAACATGCCTCTTTGGAATACAGTTGCAAAATCTATGAAAACCTAAAAACTGACTTGGATTTGACATTAAAACTGAAACAGCCAGGTCTTTGAGGAAGAGAATGCGTCTTTGTGGAGACCGAAAACGTTGTTAAAATTGTAAAGTTTTGTGCACAGCCTCTGTGCAGCCTCTCTCTAAAAATCTAAATAATTTCTATTCACTTCGCAGACAATTTGATTCAACTCGTTTACAAAAAATCAGTGCCATTTCATCTGCCAATCAAGACGCCAACATCGAGCCCCACGAGCACCAGCTGTGTCAAAGTAGTGCTTCTGTGTGCGCTTTAAAAAAGCCAAAAAAGCTCCCTAATATCCCAGGCTGGCAGCTGTCCATCAGAGAACTCAAATCTATCCCCTATACTAACCCACCCTCTCTCGCTTCCCCTGAACACTGCAGGCCTTGCACGGCTGATCAGTCATCATAATGCCTGGCGAGACGGCCGTTGGAGACCGCCAGCCTGTGAGCCATTGATTTTCCTGTAAGTTTCTCCTCTCCCTCACCAGCTAATAAGGGTTCTTGAGTCTGGACTTTAGAAGACTTTAAGTGAAGGGTAAGTCAACAGTGTGCCTCCGGGTGTACAGACAGAGAGATTGATGCTTGAAGGAGAGCTAAGGTTCTCCTAGACACACTGTAGTAACTCACATCTCTGAAGAAAATATGAAAGAAAATACAATAAGGAAATGTTTTCTCTTAACAGAATAGTTCACCCAAAATGAAACTTCTGTTATCATTTACTTGATGTTGTCTTTCGCTCTTCCAAACCTGCATGATCTCATTTCTTCTTTGGAACACAAGGTGAAAAGATACAATACCTTCCTATTAAATGTGGTGTCATTGCAGTGCTGAGGCCTGTAGGAATCAGTGCTGTTTGGTTCTGGGCTTTGCTCACACAGCAGTATATGGCTGTATTTGTGTCCAAAATATGGTTAAATTCACAAATTTTAAGGGAGTAATGACCGCATTTTATAATCAAGTTCAAGTTCAGGATACGTAGGCAAATTTTAAGCGAAGGTCGGCTGTGTGAACTGAACTGAACATTTTACAGAACTGGAGAATCTGCGCAAATCTAAATTTGAAATATAAAAAGTGGAATTCTTAGCAAAAAAATTGTAAAATATAAATTCAGAATTTTGAGAAAAAAACATTAATACAGAATTGTGAGATATAAATTTCCAATTGCAGGGAAGTCATTAGTTACGACCGAGCTTTACGAGAATAAAGTCGTAATGTTACGAGATTAAAGTCGAAACTACGAGAATAAAGTCATAATATTACGAGAATAAAAGTTGAAATATTACGAGAATAAAGTCGAAATATAATATTTAGTATAGTGCACTTGTAAATGACACGGAGAAGGCCACCAGATATAGGCATATTTGAATATTGTTGCGTCTGAGCGGCTGCTTGATGTTACTGAGATGAGATCTAAGAACTCGCGGAAACCGCATAATATCAAGAATATATTTATTAAAGCGCTTTTGATCTTAACATCAGCTCTCACACTTAGTCCACATTCCTCTAGGGGGCGCTGAAGCTCTCTTATTGAACCCTTATTAATAAACTAAAGACATCTATGTGGTATTATTAGCAGAAATGATATGATATGTGAAATATTTGCAGGGACAATAAGCTTAAGGAAATAATATTTAATGTCTTCCATTGGATTCGTTATAGTGCGCCACCCAATAGCAATAAGAGTAGTCCCTTTAGTAATTTTATAACAGTCTCAGCTTTCAGTTTTATAGCGAAACACAAATAGTGCCTTACAGTAATGTGTTGCTCAAGCTCTTTACTGAAATGATCGCTGTATTATAGATATTCGTAGCATGTCAGACACCCAGCAATCACAATAATGTTCTGGTTTGTTTCTTTTGTTATAAAAACAGCTCGTCTTTCAAATGAATGTGTTTTTTCTCTTTGTTTCAAGTGTACAGCAAGGTATAAAAATGAAGGAGCATCAGAAGGGAAAACAGGCTATAGACTAATTTATAATGAAGTCTCATTGTAATCTGGAAAATTATTGACTTTCACTGCCGCTTAAACTAACGTGATTTCAGCTATATGTCAGGCTATAATATATATGTCATGTTATACATATACATATTGTTCGTATTTTGCTAAAAAGCTGAAAGCTGAGACTTTGTTATAAAATTACTATCTTATTGCTATTGGGTCAATCCCAAACACTGACAGTCTGAATGTAGATTTTAGGAGCTCCCCTTCAGTCGAGTCACTCCGACGTTACATATGGGAACTCGCATGAGAGACCAATTGCCTTTGTGTATTAAGAAAAGGCCAATGAATCTTGGCGTGCATTTAATTACAGCCAGGTGCACCTCATCTCTACCTGAGTATAAGAGGGCACGGATATAATGCACTTGCAGCTTTTTGCTTCGGAGTCTCGTTAGTGTATGCTGCTGAAAGACGGAAAATGGACAGAGAAATCTGGAAAAAGAGTTCCTGCGAGTTCAGCGAGATTGGGCGGCTGATCGGTGAACCCCGCGGGCTGGTAGCCTTTTCAAAGGCTTAGAGACAAGCCAGCCTTTGCATTCCAGCGAGCGACCTCTACATTAAGTGTATGGCGTGCCGCGAGAGGTCCTCCCTGGGCAAAACTGGGCACTAAAAGAGCATTTTCTCATGGTTGGAGAGTCGCCACCCACATCTCTGGCCCTAGTCAGGAATTTCAGTTCAAGAAAAACAAACAATAATAACGTCAAACACTCTTGATATTGTTTTTATATCGTATTATTTATATTAACGTTACATAGAATATGGTAACAGCATGCAGCCTGTCATATTCAAAATGCTTCACTCGCAAACATTTTAGTCTTTATAGTTCAATCAGGTTTATAGTTCAGGGAAATTATGCCACAATACCATGCAAACTTATACAAAAACAAACAGTACTTAGTCATGAGAGTGATCGCTTGGTGGCTGGACTAGCTCGCATGCCGAGGTAAATCTATCTGTTATCTTCTTTGCTGAAGTCAGCGCTGTCGTTTTCTCTGTTGTTCCGCACTGAGCACGCTGTTGTGGGCGTGTCACACGAAAGTAGCTTGTAGGCGTGGTCCCATTAAAAATAATTAGATCAGATTGAGAAACTCAGTATAATGTTGGTTACTTGCTCATTACTTTAACAAAGAATATTTGTTTTCAACAAAAGCAGACACTTCAAGATATATTTCTCATGTCTGTGTGTCATGTTTTCGCGGAGTTTCAGTTAATTTTAGTGACGGCTTTTTAAAACAAGTTCACGGAGAGAACAAAGAAAAATAGTGCACACTTTTTATTTTCCTTATTTTGCAAACACACACGCTTTTGTTGTTACTGAGAGTGAACTCAAAAAAAAAAAAAAATAATATAATATTTACTTTTGTCAGGTAGTGGGAGGCTGGCTGGTGTCGGCTTGCTGCGGCATTCTCACGGGATCCGCACGCTTTTTCTTAGAGATTCCCCCGTGCCAAGGTCAACCCCTCTCCTCCTGCCTCGC
The DNA here is from genome assembly GCA_032361065.1 of Enteromius trimaculatus. Classification (NCBI taxonomy): domain Eukaryota; kingdom Metazoa; phylum Chordata; class Actinopteri; order Cypriniformes; family Cyprinidae; genus Enteromius; species Enteromius trimaculatus. Next base: position 1,867,432 of record JAUMHP010000059.1, read on the forward strand.
AGTCGGACCTAGAGCGGAGTAACTCCAGCTATGATCCAATTGGGTCTCCTTCGCCCAGTAGGTTGTAGCCATAAAATTCCTTATGTTCTATAGTCAGCCAGAAGGCTGTGTTTCTCTTCACTTACAGTATATCCATATCTTATCGATATAGTGTATTCCTTGAATGCACATGTAAGAACTCCACCCTCAACCCATGCTTCAGTACATCTGGCATCCCTGCGGGTCCTTATTTTGGCCCCCAGGGTGTTGGGAAGGTTACGTGCAGACTCTCCTGCTGACACACTTGCCTGTCGGCACCAGGGTCTCTGCATAATGCGTCCACAGCGTTGTGGCTTTCTCCACAGGTCTGTTCCCATATGTAACATCCGAGTGACTCGACTGAAGGTGAACATCTAACCCATTTTTACATCCCCTTGCCACGACCCTGGCTCGCACTGATGCCGACTTGGCTTCTCAGCGAAAAGCTGCAAGTGCATTACATCCGTGCACTCTTATACTCACGTAGTGATGAGGTGCACCTGGCTGTAATTAAATGCACACCTATTGGCCTTTTCTTAATACACGAAGACAATTGGTCTCTCACGCGAGTTCCCATATGTAACGTCTCCGTTCCCTCCTTCAGCGAACGTGGATTACTTTCGTAACCTTAGACGATATATGGTTTCCGATACATGGCTTTATTTTACTTACCTAATAGAGCTCTTGTTTTATTAATAAAAATGTAATGGCTTTGAAACAGTGAGTTTAAATGTTCTTTTTGTGCTAAACTACTACTTTAAATCGGATGTCAAATGCAAACGTGCATAATCACTAATTGCAGCCTACAAAAAAGACATGAAGAAAAAAGTACCATGGGCCATTTATATAAATTACTGCAGCGTGGTTTTATGGTTTATGGATGTTTTGCTGAAACACAGGAGTTTTTAATTAAATGTGTTGAATGCCATCATCTGTAATCTTCCTCAACCTCATCTTCCAGTGTTAGCTCACAGTCAAAGGAAAACATTTATCAAGAGACTTTATAGTCAGAAGGCTGGCTTATTATACATTAGTGCTTCTGAACTGCTGGGTCATGACCCAAAATTGGCTCATAGATCAGTTTTTTTTCAAAACACTTATGAAAGTATGCTAATATTTCACATTTTGGCAAATTGGTTGGCAAATTTTGCTTGCATTCTCATGCGATCAATCAGTCCAGTCTCATAGCAATTCATACGTATTTTACAAGATGGCAAATTCGTACAAATTTGACCTCACTTATCAAAATATCACTTTTTTTTACAGGCATTTTAAAGGTTGCCAATTCGTATGAATTTGTACGAATGACCTACACCTAACCCCGCCCCTAACCTTCTGAGGTTTAGACAAATCGTAAGAAATTATATGAGTGAGGTTGCACAAATTTGTACGAATTAGCATGAATTTGCCATCTCGTATGAATACGTATGAATTGGTCATGCGACTGTATCTGATAAATTGGTTCTGGTAGGGTTGCAGTGGTGCAAAAAATGCTAAATGTTACTCTATTTTACAAAAAAATTATTTGTCACTTAAAAAAAGTTGGATAATGTTTGTCAACATCTTAAAAAAAAAGAAAAAGAAAAAGTCTAATAAAAACAACTAAAGGTCTGTTCACACCAAGCATGGAAACGATAAAGATAACAATTTGTTTCAGCTGATGAACGATAAAAACATTGACAACCAATCAGAATCCATCCTGCTATCACAAGCTCAAGAATTTAAAGCAGCAGACACGCTTGCGCTTAGAATAAACAGACAATATCGTATATAGTCATCTTTATGGTTATCGTTATTAGTGTGAACGGGCCTTAAGACTATGTTAATTACAGGTTTTATTTTGTAAATCATTTTGATACTGTTTTAGAGATTGCCAATATGAAACCAGTAAACAGAAAGGCTGACAGGTTCTACTCATTGTGAAATGGTCACATTTAATGAACAACTTCTCATTTTATATACATCTATAAAAAGAACCCAGATACAGGTTACAAGAATCTAAAGCTAATACATACATTATTAAATAATAAACTTTTCTCATGTTAAAGATACATATCATAGTTTACAAAATATGATCAAGGAGAATTAAGCAATTATGAAGGTTTGAAAAGAAAGAGAAAGAAAAAAAAGCAGACTACAAACAAATAAACAAAAAGTTTCTAAGGTTCTAAAATTATATTTTATTTAGTGATATCCAAAAACAAAGCAAAACAATATTTCTTGAAGAAGGTAGTATTAAACTGTGATATTGACTAGAAAAGTCAGATGGTGAAAGGCAAATAGGCAAAGAATGTAAAGATGTTTCGGAACGGTGCTTAATCTTCAGATGGTCTGACACCACACGTTGTTCTTTCCATGTTACAAAAGGCGATCCAGAACAGTCCAAACCAATTTGTTATTTACAGTTTCAACTTCTCTGTGTTCAGGGGCCAAAGGAAAATGATAAAAGAAAAAGCGGTAAACAAAAAGAATACAACAGATATCAAATCATGGCCTTCAAAATAAATGTGTTACTCCTCAGTCTTTGAAGCTTGTGAAGATTTCATACTGCCAGTTTCAATCCCTTACAGACACAGGCTTGGGGAAGCTAGGGATCATGGGAAAAAAAAAAAATAAAAGAAAGAAAAACAGTCCAGGTCTTTGGCATGATGAGTTAGCTGTATGTCGTGGAAATCGATGCCACACAAAAGGATTTTTTTCTGTCCTTGAAACAGTTTGAAGGATTGAAATGGGCTGGAAAAATCTTGGGACGAACGGAAATGAGGTGGATGCATTTTGTTTAGTTTTGTTTGTTTTCTTCTTGTGCTGCCAGGCAGGTGAGTATTGTGTCCCCAAATCTTTTGCTTCCCTGGGGTTCGCTTCCTGTGTCTGTCATCGTCAGAGATGTTGAATGTTTTATTGTTCCTTTGTCTTCCTTTTGTAAATGTCAGCGTTTATTAATCTTTCTAGGTCATTTTTCTTTTGTGAGAAAAAGAACTTGAATTAAATTATCAATGCACGATATCTATTAACATGTGCAAAATAGAAATAGAAGACTCCTCTTTTTTCCACAGGAATGAAGCTTACACATCTGGAGGAAAAAAGAAGAAAAGAAAATATGTGTTAGCTTTTTGCTCTCATTCATATCTTTATCTAAAGGACATAACCATAGCATACAAAAACCATAGCATCCTCCAAAATTTCATTTCTTCATTTACATCCATATTTTATCGTCTTTTCTGAAGTGAGCGCTGTTTGTTTTGTTTTCGCTGTCCTTCCGCGTTGAGCACATGAG
>JAUMHP010000059.1:1904716-1915139 GCA_032361065.1 Enteromius trimaculatus
TTACGACCTCTGCCTGTTTGACTACGCCATTAAAAGCTGCAAAATGGATCCACATGACTCTGAGCATTCGCAACAGTAATAAAGGATTTTTAAAATCAGGGTGGAAACTACTGTAAGGTTAACCCTGCCCCCTTTAAATATTAAAAAAATATTAACAGTTGAAAACATTCATGGAATCAAATGTAATCTGTTACATTACTTTAATAAAGTATGCCAAATAGTTACACTATTTATTAAATAAAATAGGGTCACCAACTTTTTAACTGCTATATTGCCCCAATTTTGTAGATTTTAATATTTTAAAGATGCGATCACTTTTCTCTACAATATATATATATATATATATATTTTTTTTTTTTTATTATTTGGTCACCCCAAATTGTGCTTTTATGATTGCATATTGTCTAGAAGACCAAGGTTTGGAGGGGAAGGGTCTTCAAACAGCAAAACCATCATCATAAATTAGTCACAGTGCTTGTCCTGTGCAGAAAGTGCCTGGCTGGCATCTTTTCAAAGAGCAGCTTTGCTCCGTCTGTGCATGCATGCAAATTCATCTTGTGCCTTGGATCCTAATCGAAAGTCCAATATAAAAAAAGCCCCATAAATCCTTGACAGAGGTGCATGAATTGGAGCGAGGGTGATTCTGGCCTATAGAAGACCGTTGCCATAGACCAGCAAATGAATTGTACTCTCACGAGCACCAATAAATCATCAATCTCCTGATTTAGTATGAAGTATGTAGTGTATCATACTGTAGATGTACAGAAACCTAGCGCTAGCTAGAGTCTGTCCAGTCCACCCTTTCACGAACGGAAAGATACCACTTTAAATGCGCTGCGTTTTTTTCAGTAAAACATTTCTCCTCTTGACCATATGTTTCAACAAACTGTAGAGACAGACCGAGCTGAGCAAATGGGACAGGAAAAAGCCAGTCAGTGGTCTTTAGCAAAATTTCAAAGCGTCGCACAAGCGAAATCTACCGCAGTATTGTGACAATAAACCTAAGGGTAATACACTGTGCAGCCTTAACAGTCCACAGCGTTAACAATCCGTTTAACAGTGAAGGCTGTAGAAAAAAAATGGGATATATTTTGTTTTTAAAACGCCTGGTTTCAATGGCTTTGACAGGGTAGGTGCTGTTGTTTTCACTCAACGTGTGTCCGGTCAGGGTGGTCTAGTAACATAAACCAGCTCTCGACAGCTTCAGATCACTAGATTTATACCATTTTCTTACCTACGAAAAGAATTTAGCATGACATGTTCCCATCCCTTTAAAGACTAAATGCCGTAATTGAGCAATAAAGTTTCTACGGGTTAAATGTATACCAACAAGCAATTCAGTTAATATGCATTCCCCCTAGCTTTTCAAACAGGTTGCTATAATTGTCTCTTGTCAACAGCTGAGCTGTGTGATGCTGCTACAACCTTTCCAGACCAATCAAAGCATTCCCAGAATGGGTCTATGTTATCACCAGTCGTTCCTTTTAGGCCTCTGTGACCAATCTAGCTAGTATAAGATTATATTCACTTCATTAAATATACTCCTTAATTCTCTGAGGTGAATTTCAAAGGTAGCAACACAAGTTGCACATATGCAGTGACTAGAGCAGAGACCATCTGTAGAGGGGCGGAATACATGAATAATACTCCGAGACTCTAAACCTCAAGGCAGTAATTTTATATTGAAACCATTAGCGTGCGGTGGAAAAAATAGCAGTTCTGTTTCCACAGGCACTCTCCTGCACTGTCCCTTAACCAGCCGATTATCTTCAAGACAAAGCGATGTTTGAGAGATTTTGAGGATGTAAAAAGTTCTAGTCACTCTCGAGGGAATTCCTTGGATAGGGTTTGGTTCTGTGACCTAGCTCTAGAGTGAATCCTGTCTTGGGATTTAGGAATACTTCACAGTGTATTATTGGAAAATGGACACAAGTCTGAGTTGACAAAGTATCTTGTGAAACAAAACACAAAAACATTTTTCACCCACTGAATTTTACTAGTCAACATTTTAAACATAAACAGCTGTAATCATGGTTTACAGCCTTCTGGGTATACACTATTCAAAATATATGATACAAGACAGGGGTTTCCAATCCTGCTTCCGAAGGCACCTTTAATACAGAGTTAACCTCCAAGGAACCCGGAGACTTTGATTAGCTGGATCAGGTGTGTTTAATTAGGATTAGTGCAAAACTCTGCTGGAAGGTGGCCTACGGGAACAGGACTGGACAGGAATGGACTGCTGTGTAACTTTCTTTATTCAATAGAATACAAACTGGGAATTTATGGTCAATATACTGGCAGCTTAGGTGGGTCCTGGGCTTTAAAATTACCCATATAAGTGAAAAATTTGATAGTTTGTGTCAGGTACAGACATAAATGTAAGATAAAGCATTGACATTCACTTGAGGTTTACTTATGTGACAACTGTTCTTTTCAATAAATCAGTTGATCCAATATTTTCAGAGAAGTGGTCTGAATGATTTGTTCATGAGCCAGACAAGTAAATAGGAAGACTCTGTGAATATTTTTGTTTTGTTTTCATCATATAAAGCTTTCATATTATATTTTATGCTTGCATGAAAATAAGCTTGTATGAAAAGTTATCCCGTTATAGTACACATGAGTTCTTTGAACTATTCTTTGTGATATTAATGGTGATTTTGTTTTCTTAAACTTGAAGGTTTGCATCCCCCCGAGATCCATAGAACTAGACCGGTAAATCTTTTTGTCTCTTCCACCCATTCAGTCACAAAGTTGAAATGAAATCACAAAGAACACAATGCTTCAGACAAATATCTGATGGGAACAGGGAGGGGGGTAAGTCATCTGGGGGAGTTAGCCTCTGAAGTGGGCCATCATGAGGGGCTAATTTGACAGAAATGCAGGGAGGAAGACTGATGACTGCTGAGCATGTGGTTGAAAAACAAAGAGGGAAGGGCTGATGGATGAAGGAGGGGTGGGAGAGGTAAATGGACTGAGCTTGTAGACAACAGCATGGGCGAAGTAAAGCCTGAACTGTGTTTGGGTGGTCCTAGAGCAACCGTGGACACCCATGAGAAAAGTCTCTTTTTGGGAACTTTTCTTCGCTCTACCTTAACAATACCCTAAAAAAAAATAAAAAGCCAAAGAAATTGTTTCTTACTGTATATGTGAATGTCTGTGTGTCTATATTTTGTTCAGTCATTATCATGCACGCCTTACTGGGAAACAAGAGAGTCTGTATTCAGAATAGATGTGCCTTGACAGGGGTGTTATTAATTGAGAACACTGGGCAATGTGTTTGCCTTTACATTCATTTATTAGCAAGTCAAATGTCAAACTTTGATGTCTCTGTGTCAAAAAAAGTATTGCATATTATGCGAAAGCATGAAAGTTAACACTGATGAGAAGCTCTAACATTCTCCATGTGGTGTAAAGGGCCTCTTTAACACCAGAGTCAATTGTGCAATTCTAGAAATATTACATATGCATTTAACAATTTCCCATTACATTTAGCTTATTATCATTGGTGTTCCAGCTTGTTCAATCTTGTTTTCAGATGTTTTGTCTGATTTTTTAATCTGAGCAAGCTGTTTATCAACCTAGGTCAACTCCTAACCTGGCCAAGTTATTATTCAATTGGTTTTGCTAAACGGCATGTCAAGCAATAAACAAACCCCCCTCTAAAACCATCAAAACAGACCAGGCTAACCAGTCAACCTGGCTGGGGGAGTGAAGACCTTTTTTTATTTTTTAAATCAGGGAGTAGCCCACAGACCATATCATCTCCAATTTCTCAGAACTCTCCAATTAGTCAAGGATTAAGTAGCGGTGAGGATGGACAGGCCTCAATGAAATATCAAGCTGTTCAACAATCCAATATTCCCTCTAAATCCCCCAGAATAGCGCTTCAGTTTTTCTTTTTTTTTTTTTATGAATGTCTGTGAACAGCTGGGAAGTTTGGTCCCGTCTACAGTAGGGCTTGTGATGGTGGACGGCTGGTCTAATATTCTACAGAGAGGCAGGGGATAAATGGTCTTCATTGTGTGGATGGAGCTCCCTGTCATTCCACAGTCATGCTAATGGCTCTAATCTGACAGTGGGCTCTGGTAGTCGGCTCTTTGCTCCTTGCCTTTTCCTGATGTCCCCCTCTCTCCTCCACCTCCAGCCCCTTCACATTCCTGTCCTTCGTGTCATCCGCAAGGAACGGGCGGTATTACATGCCTGTTTGTTCCCTTTGTCATACAGCCTTCCCAGCTATTAGGGTTTGAGTTAGGAGGGGCAGCGGTTGGGGGGTTAAAGACTGAGAAAAGCGGGTGTTGCGAGGGGGAGGATGGTGGGTTTCTGCCTGAGACCACTAAGCTCAAACGCTGGCCCACATTCACTCTACCCCTGCTGATCACCATTGTTTCTGATCAGTCAGGAATTTGCTAATGCAAAGCCCTCTTTGACTAAAAAAAAGAGGAAGACAGTTCAAGATGTAGGCTGGGGACTGGTGGTGGAAGTGCAGACCGTTGAGTTTGATCAACTGAAAATGACATTAGAGATTTTGCTTTGACACACTCTGGCTTTAGGGTGATGAACCTGCAGATTTCTAGCCACCTAGATCTGCAGTAGACACCTGCAGATATACAGTGTGACCGCTGCCACCTTATTATGCAAGCAGCCTGAGCAATTGAGCTGAAAATTGGTACGCCAAGACAATCTAAAGCCATGTGGGTCGAGCAGGGATGAGAGTGAATCAGCTTAAAATACTAAGGTAATCTACTCTGACAGGCCCAAACGCAATTGGAATTTAACGCCACATGGGTGCTTCGGGAGCCCATGGGTATGGGGGATTGTTTTCATCCTGTTGTGGTCCATCAATCGGCTATATAATGGAGAAGGTTGCTAAGATGTATCTTCAGTGAGGTGAGGCGAAGTAATGGCCTCTAATATGCGTACCAAAAAAAGCCCACGTTGGTATTTGTAGACAGCTCAGTTCCTGTCTGGCAAATTTAATCCTGGCACAAAGTTGGTCTCAGGACTTAGCACTCGGTGTTTAATTAGTAACTGTTAAAGTTTAAAGTTGAAACCGAGGATTAGAAGTCCTAGTGAGAGGATTAGTCCAAAATACCAGTCTGGGTTTCGGAGAATAGATCCAAGGCTTTAAATGCATGGCAGAGTATATCTCGATGTGGAAAACGAAAGCCATAAAGGTGTAATTTCAGGCAATCAGTTTAAGGTGGGCGGTTCATACGGATATTGGCAAGTGCGGACATCACGGTTGCATTAGTCAGGCAGATTCCTGACACAAGCATTGTCTGACAGCTTCATTTATCAATCTGTTAGATGAGCACTGCTCCCCAAAGGTGGAAGGCCTTGATTTCACCTAGAATTTTAATAGGCCTGACTGCTCAAGGGCCTTTGACCTGTGGGATAAAGATTCTATTACTACAAGGGCAACCCTAGAGTTGTTCGCCTAAGAAAAATGGCTTCAACCGAAACGCTTGCCAGATGAAAAGTAATACAAGGGTTAAAAAAATGGGTGGAAATAGTTCTAATGGGGGCAGCAGGAGCACAGAGTGCTCTCTAATTTCAGTCAAATTTTCTTTGAGTGGAAAATGACAGGTTAAGTTGAATGGTTCCCCTTAATATTTACCGTTTCTCCTGACATTTTCCTCCGCAGTGTTCTTGTGAAAATATCAGGCAGATTAACATTTCTGATGGGTAAGCCAAGAATCCCTGCAGGAATCGCATTGGGGACTTAATTTCTACACCGCAACGACAGCATAAACGATCCCTCTGCTTATAATTAGATATCGGGACTCTGTTGTAACTTTGGAACACGCTAGGGCCAAGTGAAAATTAGTCACAGTTCAACAGATGTCTGTAATTTCTGTAAAAAGGATATGAAGTTAAGTAAAGGTTTTCAAGCCAGCCTCAAACCCAACGTAAACATTCTCTCCCACAAAGGCCCAAAAGTGGAGGACGCTGTGCTTAGTCTACATTCCCGATCGCAGAGAACTCCGGGGTTCGTCCCAAATGACAAATCACACACTTAGCCGGGAGACAGTGGCCATTTGGGAATGTGTTGCTCAGGGTTGCTCTGGGTGCTCCAGACATAAGAAAGAAGGAATTCCATTGATTCAATGGACCATGAATGGACTTCAGACCCCCACCACAGCCTCCTTGCACCCAAACTTCCCTTTGAGCTAAACACTCTTTCTTCCATGCACCTCGTCCCTTGTCCCTGTTTTTGCAGGAAAATTGCATTTTGTAAGACTGATTAAAAAGGAAATGCCTCTAAGGAATGGCCGTGCACTGACATAACCACAGAAATGATTGAAAACGTTATGAAACAGTAATTTCGGAGGGGGCTAAAACGCTGTTTGAATGTTTGCATGCAAGGGCAAACAAAGCAGTCACCCAACAGTGACGTTCATACTGTAAGCTGAACATAAAATGTAGGGAACATGCTAAAGACATCAAAAATGGATTGTGGCATTTTGAATCTATCTTCAAGGCATGTTATCCTCACAAATACAAGCATTCTTATCCTGATGAGTCCAAGAGGTTGCCGGAAATCTTAAGAAAGAAAGGATGTTTTAGAAAAGCCCAAATGGTTAGACACAATTACTTGTGTAGCATTAGTTTCTATATGTTATTGTGAATGCTATAGATTAAGAACAATACTGAATCCGTTTCATTTGGCAATATGGAAACTTGGAACTTCGACCTCTGAAGTCAAACAGATGTATACAAGCACAGTCACTGGCATTTAATGTTTCAACCAACAGCTCATTATCTGTATACATGCTCCAACACATTTCACTAAACACACTGCAGGTTGCCTCACCCTGCACAAAGCTCAGGACTGTCTGGATCAGCAAGGCAGCATGCGATTTGGACAAAATATGCAATTCTCATTAGGCTCTGGAGTTATGGGCTAGCCAGACCCACAGTCCTCTGTCTCAATTAATGGCAGCGATGTCCGCAATGAGAACAAATCACCTGAGCTCTCCAGACAGTTGGCTTTTCCATCTCCAGAGAGTCAGACAGATTCACTTGCAGACATCTGGTCCATTTGCAAATTGGAAAATGCAATTTAAGGAACGGGGGGAAAAATAAAAATAACATCAAGAAAGAATTCTGCATGTACTGAAGATTCTGCAAGAATCAAACCGAATTCCTCTTTTGCACTTTTGTGCGTCTGACCCATAATTAATACAGCTTACCAGAAGCAAGAGAGAAAGACAGTAGGACACAATCTATAAGATACAAGCTTAATATTTTGAGGTAAATTTTGCTTTTTTTTAAATAAATGCTGCATCGCTGTTTCAATTAGCCTTTTCCCATGTAACAAAGCTTTTTTTTTTTTTTCTCCAAAGAGCTGCCTTTAATCTGAGAGTAAATAAAAACAGCCTTCACATAAAGCTGGACCATAAAGTTTTAAATTAATCATGCTCTGGAGAGAAGGCTAAACCATCTGTAACATCATTATTTAAGCTTTATAGATTTTCACAATATTTGCCAATATGATTTTCGTTCACCCACATGTCATTTCAAATCTAAATGATTTTTTTTTTTTTTTTCTGCAGAACAGAGAAAGAATGTACTTTATTTGCCTCTAAACAAAACAATAAATAAATGAAATATATAAATAAATAAAACTGGGCCCCACTGACTTTCACTGTACAAACAGATACAGGAGATGATAAATAAATCATGAATGAATGAATGAATGAATGAATGAATAAATGAATGAATGACACATACATTTTTCAATGTATTTTCTCTTTTGTTCCACAGTTCCCAGAAAAAAAGAAAGTCACATTGGAACAAATATTATGGAAAATAAATTGAAGATTTGGGCAGAATATTTATTTTGGGGTTTACTGTCCCACTAAAGTTACCATGCAATCAAAATTTACAAATGCTTTAATTACATTTAAAAACACCACAAAAATGCTTTTAAAATGTTGGTATGCCTTTATATTATTGATAAAATGAACACACACCAAACTATTGCAGCTCCCATTCTTTCTTTTTAAGTACTACAACTGCTACAATTTCTAGTTATGTTGCCTTCAGGGTATGTACATTAGTTCATTGATCTTTATTGGTCTTCTGCGGTTCATAAAAGGTCAGACTAACTAAAAACAGAGCTGTTTTTCCAGTCCTAAGATGTTGATTCTTGAACTAAACATCTAGAAAAACAGCTTCAGAGAGGTGGAACACCTCAGAAAAACAGTCTATTATTTGTTTATTCACAAGATCACAAAAAAGAGAATAAGGAAAGGCTTGCTTCCGTTCCAGTGTTGTTGTGTCTCTGAACGGATTGGGTCTTGTGGGGGGATTACGTTGCTCCCCATAATGACTGTGTGTAATAATTAATGGGATTAGAAGATTACATAGTGGTTCTTCCAATCTGCGCCCAGGGCCGTACCGCCTGCACTATCTCTGCACTTATCTGATGGCATGATCTCAGCGCTGTGTGCCCATGTGTTACAGCGACGTCTTATTCTGGGCAACAGGCGCCGGTCTTCAGATACAAGGAACTCTGACAGACGGGAAATAAGGGATAAACGATTCAGCAGAAATCATTGCTCCTGTTTGTATAACCTTAACATATTTTTTAGCATGATGTCTTACTGGAAAAACACATGGTGTCAATGTGAGAGCGGTAATGACACATCATATGGTAAAAGATCACTGGTTTGGGGGCAGATTGTGTTTTATTAATGCAGCAGCTAATCAGCTGCTCAAACAGAATTGATTTTCAATATGATACAAGGAATTCCAAACATCTGATGCAATAAGGAAAGCCTATGATAACTAGCAACTAGGACACATTCAATATGAGTAACGTGAGTTGATTGGATGTTCAGAGTTAAATATGAGTTAAGCTTTATCGACAGTAGCTACTTGTGGCATGAAGTCAATTAGCAGAGATAATTGAAGCACTTGACCCTTTAATTTAAAATGTGAATTATTTGAGCTGTGAACTTCTAAAATGTCTAAATTGTCAGTTTTAGCAGTCCGAACTTCAAGCTATTCATCAGCGACTGTGTTTCTGTTTTTTTTTTTTTTTTTTTATGTTCATATGGTCATAACAAGTTTGTGTGTGTTTTCTTAAAAAGAGCACATTTGTATATACTGTAGTAAATTCTAAGCATGACCTTACTTGTTTAATTAAGAAATTAATACCATTATTCAGCAAGTTTGCATTCAACTGATGACAGGTGACAGTAAATTAACAAAATTAAATTTCATGTATAATATAATAATCAGAATTGTTTATTTAGCAGGAAATCAAGAATGAGTTCTGAAGGTTCATGCGACACTATAGAACTAGAGAGTAATTATGCTCCTGCTTTGATCACAGGAATAAATTACATTTTGAAATATATTGTATAATTGTGATTTGTAAATATTATCTTTTAACTCTATTTTGGACCACATACTGTAAATGCACCCTTGATGAGAAAAAGAGACTTCTTTCATAAACTTATAAACATGTAACAAATTGCATGCAAAATGCATACAATATTTCATAATTTCCCATAGCTTGAAACAATAAAGAAAACCCTTCTGCTATTAGTGATGTTTTTAATTAAAGCAAAGAGCTCTCAAATGTAAACCCCAGAGACTAGGTTAAAAAATAAAATACAGCCATGAAAAAGCCAGTTTTTCATAGTGTTGTGTGCTAGTATGCTAATAGGCAGAGAAAGGGAAGAAAAAGTCTGTCTGAAAGCACTAAATGTAGCCGGACATCTCTTAAATGAATGGGGCACAAAGGGGATTACCTCACCACATTTCTCCTGTTACTTTTCCACACACATAAAAGCAACTCCTCAATGTGTGTTACTATTCTAATTTCGGTCAGGGAATGGAGGGAGGGTGAAAGAGGAATCAAAAGGCGCCGCTCTGGTTTGTGGATAGCGATGGAATGTGACAATGCTAATTATTGCGTGCAAAGCTACACAAACCACAATTCCACCTGATAATGGAAGACTTTTTCCTGTTCCCTGTCTTCAAGCACTCCCACATTCCTCTCGTTTGCCTTTTTTCTTTGTTTGTAAAGCAAAGTATTGTTTAAGCATTGTCAAATATACAAGAATAGGTTTACAATGTCAGTCATTACGGCAGCTTAGCCCAATAATACAACAAAACAGTAAAAATATATACATATATACTTGATTTGTATTAAAATAACATTTTATGGTTGAGTACACAAGCTACAGTGGATTCCATTTTAATTCTTTCCTGTTTTTCTCTCAAAAGGTGATGTTTGTTAAACAATACACCTGCTTTATAGAAATTTATTTTTTTATATTATTGCACGGTTTCTTCAAAAAAGGCACTGTTAAATAATAAACAACTAATTAAACAAGCTAAAAAGAGAGATATAAGCAGAATTATATTTTCCATGTTTTGGAAGAGAAAAAAAAACGATATA
>JAUMHP010000059.1:1924793-1940477 GCA_032361065.1 Enteromius trimaculatus
GGTGTACCTTTATCGTCAAAATGTGACGAAAAATGGTCTTGACCAAGCGTCAAATGTTGACGAGTTGGGAGTGAGAATGTGTTGAAGTTTTAGGTAAACGTAATAAACAGTTTTTATTTTTACAGAGAAAGTTCTGCAGAGAGAATTGGAGATAAGCAAAACCTTTAAAACAGAAGTAAATCTTTGTTTTTTATTCTTGTCTGGGTTTGTCTCACAGAGCTTTTCTCTCCAGCTCTGATGTAATTACTGTATTCTACATTTGGCCGACCTGTTCTCCACAATCCCAGAGGATCCCAATGGTAAACAAAATATCAATCACAGACAATAAAGCCGGCAGGGGAAGGAGCTCAGCCTTAACAAAACACAAACAAGAACTAGAGCTGTCTCTCATAGAAATTAATCAAAAAAATGGCTTGACCAAAGCAGTGATCAAAAGTGACCAGCACATGGCAAATCAGACTTTTTTAATAGGGCGTGTAGCTGAAAGAAATGTTCATTTCCCATCCCATGGGGGCAAGAGCAAAACCATGTTTCATGTTGTGTTAATGACACAGAATAAAAAAAAAAAAAAAGTTATGTACAAATTTAACTGTGCATTACTTTAGGTGAGCCAAGCATTTGATTTTCACTATGATAAAATGCATTAATTGTGACAGCACGATTCCATCGTCTATACTGTATATAGTATGTTTCATATCAAGCACATATTGTTTTGAAACTATAACTATATTAACACCACATAAATGGACTGGGCATTCTGATTGGCTGTCATTTTTTTTACCTTTCTTCAGCTTTAGTTGTGTATTTGATTATGTGCCGTTATCATTACAGCAGTAATGTTTATAGTTAACATTACAGTTATTAGCCTTGACACATTTTATTTTTTTTTCAAAGCCTAAAGAAGCAATATGCTTAAGCTGTATGAAAATATCCACTTTACAGATTGGGAAGACATGAGCACAAGAAGTGAGGTAAAAAAAAAAAAAAAAAGGAAAAACTATAGCGAGTACTTTAAAGTTTTTCTTTGCGACTGCTTGCAGTAAGGTAATGAATGTTTAATTGTTACAGCATCATGTGCACTCAAGTAAAGCGGTGTTGACCTCGACATATGTCTTCTCTCCATTCTCCTCCCTGACAACCACCGCAAAGCAGCCCAACACCAGCTTGCTATCTCTGACAATGGCTCCGCTTGCTTCCCCTTGCATACTTTGTGGTCCTGCCTGAACCCTCAGCATTGCTTACTGTAGACCCAGCACTTTGTCCTGCAGGAAAGCAGCTCTATCCCAGAGCAGACAAAACATGCCACTTTAATGGCTTTTTCTTGTTTCTCACAGCTAAATGGAGACAGACCACAAAGCAGCAGAACAGCCATAGCATTGAAAAGGATGGGGCAAGTTTTGAACTTTACAAGAGGTAACTTGCTGGGGAATATGCTTTTCTCATGTCCCTATGAACATTCTTTTCAGTCTGGCATTACTTTCGGTGTGATTTTATGCTTTCGTTGTATGACACTTCAGGCTGATGTTGTCTCTCTCTTTTTTTTTTTTTTAAGAGGTAAACATTATTAGTACATTTTCTTTGCTTACGCATCATATTTCCTGCCAACCAATAATGATACAGAGGGCCGTATTAATCTTACTGAGTGTTTCAAGACAGCGTTATGAAAGTTTGATAGATGAGGTCATTATATATCCCAAAATCATGTGTTGTAAGATCCCAGTGATTAAAAAAAGTTAGAATCTAAGACACTATGCAATATAACTATAAGATAACCCAGGAACATTTAAGAAGTTTAGCTGTGAATGGATTTTTCACTAATATCACTAGTATTCCACTCCCAGGAATACGCACTGGGTTATATACAGTGGGTATGGAAAGCTGCATCTCTGGAGCTCAGCCACAGTGATCTTTGGGTTCTTTTTTCCTCTCTCACCAAGGCTTTTCTCCCCCAATAGCTCAGTTTAGCTGGACGGCCAGCTCTAGGAAGGGTTCTGTTCATCCCAAACGTCTTCCATTTAAGGATTATGGAGGCCACTGTGCTCTTATTTTTTTGTAACCTCGGCCAGATCTGTGCCTTGCCACAATTCTGTCTCTGAGCTCTTCAGGCAGTTCCTATAACCTCATGAATCTCATTTGCTCTGACATGCATTGTGAGCTGTAAGGTCTTATATAGACAGGTGTGTGGCTTTCCTAATTAAGTCCAATCGGTATAATCAAACACAGCTGGACTAAAATGAAGGTGTAGAACCATCTCAAGGACCTGAGTAAAATATATGAGTGTCACAGCAAAGGGTCTGAATACTTAGGACCATGTGATATTTCAGTTTTTCTTTTTGTAATAAATCAGCAAAAATGTCAACAATTCTGTGTTTTTCTGTCAATATGGGGTGCTGTGTGTACATTAATGAGAGAAAAAAAAGTAAATTAAATGATTTTAGCAAACAGCTGTGATATAACAAAAAGTGAAACATTTAATGGGGTCTGAATACTTTCCGTACCCACGGTATGAACATGAGCCCTTCAGACAATGCTTAGAAAGCAACCCCCACACAAATACTGTATTCCTTGATGATTTTTAACAAAATACAGGCTTTTTACCATAGCTTTCATATAATTATGTCTCCTTAAACCATGTCCCTGCCCCTCCACCATCAACGGCAAACTCTTGTTTGACCACTGGATTTACAGTCAATTTACAAGTCAATTTACACAATTTTAACATAAACAAGGACGTCTCGCTAATTGCCAGTAATAGGCCTAACAAGGATGAACCCAGGGGCCTTTTGTAAACTTGATTAGGTCCAGACTATTCAGTCGTGGAGCGATAGTTAACGTACATTTGCCTGAGAAGTTGAGCCATAGTGTGGGCGAAATAAGTTTGTGTCCAGTTTGCCAAACTCCTCTTCGCTCTTCATAGAATTTCTTAAAATTTGCTGATTCCATCTACTAGTCCACAACCAGAAATGCATGGACATTGAGAACATAGTTGGTATGTATACACCAGAAGCATTAGGATTTCACTGGGATACAATCTAGTACAATACTGAAGAATGAAGTTGTTCACTGCAACTGGATCCTGCTTTCTTGAATCATCCGTGGGCACAAACAAACCCATCATAATTATCAAGGAAACCATAACTTATTTCCTACGGTTTGTCTGTGAAAGTTGACCTACAAGCTGTTTTGGTTATGACAGACCACTAAAGACTGTTTAGAGGAACTACAGGAATCCTTCTAAATGGCCAGAGCCAATTCTTCCCCTCTAATTCCTGACAAGCGTTCCTCTCATAGATAGGCAGAGTGTTTGACGTACTTGCGGAGGGGCCTCTCCCTGTCTGTGGGATTGGGACCATGCCATTCTCATTCAGGCACTTAGCTGCAGAACTTATCTTGTTAGCTGAGCCGGCTTGCCCATGACCCAGCCGCCATGAGAGAGAGACTGTGGCCGTCAGGCTAAGCTCACAATCGCTTTTATGAGCAGCAAAGTCCAACAATGAAATAACATTCTCACCTTCGCTTGGTTAAAATTCTAAAGCGGGACCATCTGCTAAACTGTGCTCAGTTTTTTTTACTTTTTGTGCTTAAATAACAACACACTGACGTAGCAGATAAAGTATGTGCTTAGGAAATCTAATCATAAGAGGTCACAGGAGATGCATTTAGGATGTTACTACCAGGTGTAAATGGCAATCTGTCTCGGCTGATTGCTTGTGTTTAGATCACCTGGAACAGATGTTAATTCCAGAAGTAAACAAAGGAGACGCGTATAGGATTAATGTCTTGAAGGGATGTAAATTCTGTCAGCATTTACTCACCATCGCATCTTTTCAAAAGTGTGTGAAAGGGATTGGGGCTATCCCTATGGATAGGCTGTCCCTATCCCTTTAATTTGCTATATATTTTATCTTACGAGAAACAATTAAGATATTTAGTTTGCAGAGAAAGAATTAAAGAAACACAGTGGACATTTGCAGTAGTTTTGTGCAAGACAATCGGCATGCACGTTGAAACCATGCATTATTAAAGCACGTAAAATGAATTTCCTTTAGAGGAATTAAACCATTTTTAGTAATCATGTGATCTCGCTTACATTTCTTACAAGTTATTTTCAGGAGCTGTGGAAGCATGCAGAGGCGGGTGAGGAAGCACATTCCTCATCATGTTCTCATAAGAGGACTCATCTCCACTTTTCCCCTCTTCATTCGTCTAATTTGATTAGTCAATGAAATTGCTGTCAGGCGGCATTATGGGTAGCATCTTGTCACATAATATTGATTACGGTGCTTTGCAGCGTAGCAGTTCATAATTTGGCTTTAGGGTTATCAGAGAGTTGAGGGAAAGAATTTAAAGGTAAGATCACATAAACCACATCGCCCTCTGTTACGCATGTTCATGAAGTGCACAGCCTCTCCGAAGACATTTGATGTTTAATATGCAACTATATTAGATATTGTTAAAACATAAAATAAAATAATTATAATAATATTTTTTTTCAAGTTTATAATAAAATAATAATATGTAATCAGAGCTCAATTAGGTTTCTTTACGGAAGCTTTTCTTTACCTAGACAAATAAATAAATACTGGAATTTATACATTTGCAAAAAAATAAAAAGTAAAATAATAATAAAACAAAATGTATAATAATAATATTAATACATAAAAAAATAAAATATAATTAAAAAATAATAGCAAAATAAATGAACTAACAAATAAATAATTAAATAATTTAATACATAAATAAATACATAAAAAGTATATTTAGGAGCATAAATGTAAGATTTTTAGCGTCAATGGCAGTATCAACACAGGCCTGAAATGGTTCCTAACGGATTAGTAAACTGTAAACTCTTATTTGTGAGCCCTGGTAACAGCACTGCTCTTTCTACACTAGCAGTAGTATTCGATTGCTGTCTGCTTTACACTTGACTTATTTTGAATGCTCCACATTGTTGTAATTGAATTTTTTTTGGGGGGGGGCTCTACCAAATCTCTACCAAAGCACCCTGTTTATTGCGCACATCTGGACGTCTACCATCTCCTCTCCCATCGTGTTGTGTGTCCTCATTAAAAAACTCTAGCCTGACAAATTAATCCAGTTGACAAATAGATAAGACATAAAACTTGCACCCCAGTGACTCCCACACAGATAGAAGCAGCTGTTTGCTGGAGAAGACAAGGCTTGGGATCATGGACCGGAGGAGAACCGAGGAGCGGTCGGGGTCAAACAATGACGTTTGTTGTTAATAATTACACTCTTCAAATACACAGAGAAGACATCCAAACAAGATGTCACTGGCCTCGAAGAGATGACCGGGTAGCAAGGGGGCGGAAACGAGTGCAGTGCTTGTTTAGAAAAAATAAGTGTCGGGGTAAACACTGTGCAGGGTTATTCCGAGTTCTGGGATGGATTTAGCGACCATGAGGAAGAGGAAGTGGCATGGACACTACTTACGTCCGACGCGGAGATTGATCTGGTCGCGGCGCTGGCCGTCAGGGTTCTGGAAGCAGCTGTACAGGCCGTTGCTACTCATGTTCACTTCCATCAGGATGAGACGCGGTCCTTCTTCCCGCCGACGGGCCTTTACATCTGTACCGTTCACCTTCCATGTTACCGAGGCATCGTTGTCCAGCGAGCCGCACTGCATAGTGACATCACTTCCTATTCTTTCATACTGAATCCTGGCACCTGAGGAAACAACAGATAGTCAAATTTAGTTACAACACTTAAGTTACTCACTTTAGTTTAGTAAATATTCAGTTACTTTATTCCTAAAGAAAAATTCAGCTGCTTTTGAGGCGCAGTAAAAAAGAATACAATAATGAGTTTGTCTTTCCTAAAGCATACAAAACGACATTGTTGTGCAGGGCAGATGAGAGTTTTGTTTATTTGTTTATTGTTTAACCAAAAATACCAATAATATCAAGAACAAAGACAGGAAGAAAAACAAACAAACAAACAAACTTGCATGCAATACAAAGGGACTCTTATTTTGAAATGCCCATGTGTTACAATTGCTGGCTGATTATTCTAAAACAACAGGGAGAAAATGTGCACTTCATGTAAAACATAATCATCATAAAAGCTATAAAACCTAACCCGACCTCATAAAAGTGCATTTCAATGGCATATTTTGTCGTTGTTGTTAATAATAAATTTTATTTAAAGGCACTTTTCTCGACACTCAATAAGAACATGTTTGTTTCTGTTTGGTATACAGAAATGGACACAGAAATGTATGCAAATGCTAGGGTTAGGGGTTGGTTTTTATTATACTGTCTGCTCTATTATCTTTTATTTGTAAATGCGAGTGAAATGCTCATATCTTTGAGATGTGCGACATACTTTAAAGACTAACACAGATTGCATTTCTCTTTTATATATATATATATATATATATATATATATATATACATATTAGGGGTGGGCATAGATTAATTGTTTTAATCTAGATTAATCTAGATTAAAATGGTTCATTTCAATTCTGCCAAAGGCATTCAGAATATGTGTGCTACCTAAATAATGACTAAAAGTAAAGCCCTATTATATTTGAGATATCTGTGTGTCAGTACTGCCATCTTAAAAGTATGGGTTGTGAATTCTGGTTTCACAATTTAATTCAATAAGATTATCATCATCAACATAATGGCCCAGTTTCACAAACATTGTTTAGTTTAAGCTAGTTAAATTAAGATATGAACGCATCTTTTACAAAATTTTAAGATATGTCAGAGCAAGATATTTTCAGTTGAAGCAGTTCAAACATTCATTTTAGTCCGTGACTAACTTAAGCCTTGCCTGTGAAACTACAGTAGGAGAATTCTCATTCAAGATTACTGCACATGGCTACATTTAAATATTTTGTGCAAAATTTACATTTTTTTATCATTATATAAACAGGCTAATCTTTTAAAACTATTACTTATTTTAAAAAGTGCCCTTTGAGTACATGGAAGTTTACAGAAATAGTTTTGACTTTAAAAGTTGGATTTTTGGAGATCATAGACAGTCTGAATACAGCCTGTTAAAGCTGCCACTAATGCACAGATCTCTTTTGATATATCAGATGTTTTGCTCTGCTCTGAAAACATAACTGACGGTGTGCACATTTGTTTTGTATCAAAGCATTTGAAAATGCAAGTGCATTAAACCACAGTTGCGATCAGCCGCTTCAGGACAAACACAAAGCGCACGTGACTGTCAGTGACAGAGTCTGTCAGCGCGCAGGTTTCGTGCATCTCATACCAATGCATTCCAAATGGTATAAAGTCTTAAATAAAACCTGACGCACACACAGTCAAGCAAAATGCACGTATCTCAGTGCAAATTCTGTGCAATGAAGCCCAGTGCGTCTCGAGCACGCACATGTGCCATATGCGGGGGAAAAAAATGATTATGAAATATTCAGAAGATATGAATGACTATAGCAATGCACGCATAAAGAGCGCGTGATCTCTGTGACACCCAGATCTATAAAACAGACCCTCTGACCTAATAAACACGGAGGTGTTAGTCCCGTCTAAAATGGTACATGGTGATCACGGACGACAGGTGATAAGAATCAAAGTTCTTATCCCGTCCAAATAGAGTTACAGTGTAATTCGGCTAGGTATACATCTGCGCTAAACTATGATGGTGAACGTGATCATAGCTTGATTCAACTTTGTGAATAGATTAGATTAACGGCAATATTTTTTGTATCACGTGATAAGAGTCACGTTAACGCCAATAACAGCCCAAACTAATTTTTATCCATTTTGTTAATAAAAGTTGTGTTGCATTTTGCTTTTGCTTGAATTGAAATCTAACTATTTTTGCAAAATTGACACCAATTTAAAAATGAAAATTGGAAGTGCATGTCACTTTTAACCTATTTAAAAGCAAAGAAACGTGAGGAAAAGAGGGACAACTCAAACTAAAAGCAAACAACAGCTTGCCACTCATTTCAAAGTAAAAGTAAATTGTACACAGCACTACCAATATATTTAAAACAGAAGGAAAAAAGAAGGAAAAGGAAAACTCTAGCTCACATCCATGTCAAGGAACAACCAGCCTGAAATTTCCAGCAAAATATGAAACAGGAAGACATGGTCAAAAGATAAACTCACCTGGCATGCCTGTGAAGGCTAGCGCTGGGTTTGCAGCAGCTGCAGCAATGGACTCCTGCTGACTCTGTTGGCTCTGGCCAGGGGTTAAAGGTCGCTGATTGGTCCCAGCACGAATCACCTGAATTTGGCAAAGGAAGTTGCAATACAACCTGAAGTAAACCACCAGCCTCTAAAGCACTGGTCTTAAGCTCCAACCCCGACTAATCATGGTCATCAGGATCACTAGAAATGTCCAAGCAGGTGTGATTTGGGGCAGAGCTGCAGAGCTGTGGCCTTCCAGGAGTTTAAGACCACTCTAAAGCTACTTGTTTCTTTAATTCACTATTTATTTTCAGTAATGTCAGTTAAAATGCATTTTAATGTGTTTTTGGTCTTGTGACTGAATGCTTATTAAATGAATTTGCTGTCAATAATAGTTCAACAGCATTATTGTCATATAAATTAGAAGATAATATAACAGACTTGTCTTTCAGTTTTTTAAATAATGGTTACATAAATCAAATCATGATTACAGTGACACACAAAAAAAATTGGCATTTTAACATTGATCAGTACAAACTTTTTAACTATTTGACCTGCAAATGGGTTTAATGGCATTTTCTGACCTGCACATTTCTTGCTTTGTTCCAAAACACTTTGTAACTAACATTGTAGCATTTATTTCCCTTTACTTTCACAAGGCAACATTTCAAAGCTCAACTTAACGCATGCAAGTCTTATGTTTAAAAATGCCCTCACATTGGTTAGTTTAAACACCTGTTTATATCCCACTCATGGCACCAATTAAGATGGATTAATAACATAGTTCTGCATAGTTTTTTTATGGCTTTATCTGCAGCTCTCATTCCACACACTAACAAATGTATACAGCCTGAATTCCTCTTAGCTTCAAATGCATATAAGATTTCATGTCTAAATGAACTAACAGAAGAAAACTCTCCAGCTTATAAAAAAAACACTGTGACCGAACAAAGTGTAAAAATGAGGTGGGGCCCAAAGATGACCTTAAGGGATAGTTCACCCAAAAAGGAACATTCTGTCAATAATTAATCATCCTCTTGTTGTTAAAAACCTGCAAGACCTTTGTTTATCTTTGTAACACAAATTATGATATTTTTAATTTAATCAGAGAGATCGCTGCAACTCAAGAAAACACATGCAAATAGAGAAAACACCAGCACATTAAGAAAACATTTTAATCAAATTGACAACACAAGAGCTACAAATCCTCACCAAACATGCAAATTAAGAAACAGACCACAACAGAAATGCTTCATGGGGAACCAAAAAAGTGACAGACCCGCTGCAAAATGGGCTTGATACACAAGATGGCGACGCAAGTGTGTGGATACTAATGCTGCGTTCCAAGCACCCATAACCTGTTTTCTCCCAACCTTCTAACCCTTGAAAGTGCACTAACACGGCAGTCAAACCCATGACTTCCCACCGGTGAACTCGTACTAGATCGATGTACACCCAATTCCGACATCACATAGCCTGCAAAACAACGACGGCCCCTACGGATGCAGTGTTTAAGCAAGTAGTACACTAAAATAAAAGGTATAACAGCTTCTCTTGCCTTATCCTCTGTTTCTCTCAAATAAGCAAGGAAAGCACCTTTGGCGATAGAAAGTATTGCAAATAAACATAAGCCCTGTACGGTCTGCGACGCTGGTTTGTTTACATCTAGTTACCACAATTCATTGTTCTCTGGCATTTTGGTTTGACTAGCCTGGAGCACTACAATGCTTTTCAAAACCCAATGTAAAAAGTTTGAAATCATAACTTACAGCCTCAAAAACCTGCCTGGATTGCAGCATTATTTCTGGTTCGCATTTACTGCAAGGGAAACCTGTAAACGAAACTTGAATAAATAATTAATGTTTTTAAAATTAAATG
This sequence comes from Enteromius trimaculatus, assembly GCA_032361065.1. NCBI lineage: Eukaryota > Metazoa > Chordata > Actinopteri > Cypriniformes > Cyprinidae > Enteromius > Enteromius trimaculatus. The sequence continues at coordinate 1,934,801 of JAUMHP010000059.1, forward strand.
TTGAATTTGGTGTATCAAAGACAGGAGGAAACACCCTTCCTACATTATTGCGTACTTTTGTTTGAAAATTCATCAAGATTCAATGCAGAGAATGCATTGTGCACAACTGAAAAATGTGTATTTATTACGCTCAATCATAGCCTATTTCTCACAAGGTAAATTTATCATTGTAATTCCATAAAAAATTCTTTATTTGTTAAAACAAACATGTAAAAATAAATTGCAGAATAATCCCAGCAAATGCAAATCCCCTTGAACATTTCCGTTGTGGAATGCAATTTGCAATGTGTTTCTTAGTTTGCATGTGTTTTTCCAGCACTTGTGTTGTCAACTTGATGAAAATGTTTTTTTTTTGCTAGCGTTTTCTCTATTTTCAGAGCATTGAGCTCTCTCGGCCACACTACACTTTTCATTTAATTGTTTCGCATTCAAAAAACGTTTTGCACTGCGCTTGCATTCCAAAGTTCAAGCAAACTCTGAACTAAATAGTATTACATAAACTGTGAGGCCAACAGAAGATTGATATGTCACAGCATGATTTTAAATCATCACATTTCATTTAAAATAATAATTTCATTTATTATTATTTGTTGCATGTTGCATTTAGATTTTTAAAATGTTGCTGCAGAGTTTGACGTCATATAACAACCAAACAAAAACCCAAAAAAGTAATTTTGTATGTTCAAAGCCTAGTGTGACTAAAGCTTTATATATGTTGAAAATGTTATCAACCTGTTGCCCAGGTCCTGGACCCTGACTGGATGCCTGCTGATTGCCGGAATGACTGGCAGCAGCTGCAGCTGGTTGTTGGAAGAGGTTGGCTGGATACACGCCCCATGGTACTCCATAGTATTGAGGAGGGACTACCGCTGGGCCTATTGAAATACATGAGCTTTAGACTGAGCACTCCATATTTAAGTGCACAGGATTGTATATAACATGGTTGATATTTATAAAGTGGGTACATGTGTATACCTGCAAGTGTGGCAGCTGCTGCCAATCCTGCAGCGGTATAAGGGTCTGCTCCAGGAGGGGCAGCATTAATGATGTAAGGGTTTGGCACAAAAGCAGGTGCAAGGCCTACCGGAACAACAGGCCATATTCATTTCAAAGACTGCCTACACAATTAAATTGAGCCACTAAAAACATTAAAATAAACAATTTTAATGCGTCTTACGCAGTCTTAAAACAAAACAAAAAAATATGGTGGAAGCAAGATATAGGAGACAAAAGTTTCTCTGGATGAAAATACAAGTCTTAGTAATAATGTTACCAAGATGTTGCTGTTGGGCTGCAGCAAGGGCATACTGTTGCTGCTGAGCTGCGGTCAACTGCTGAACTGTAAGATGACTGGATCTCTGGAACAACTTAAAAAAAACAAAAAAACAAAAAACAATCCATGTTACTACATCTTTTTACACACACACAAAAAAGACCCCAAAAGATTTATCATTTTGCAGATTTTATTAGCTACATGAGCCTGTCGGAATGAGATTTTTATTTTTATTTTTACCGAACATATGATGCAGATACAATGTTTGCCAATAGTGTATTTTCTTAGTTGGTCCAGCAGAGTGTGCTCCATTGTTTGCTACTGGAGACCCAGGTAACTGTAGTAAAATGTGGCCAAGTTCACGGGAACCCCCCCCCCAAAAAAACGCGGGGTTAATTTTTACCTTATGGACCACCTTGAAATGCAATTGGGCTAGTTTAAGTAGCAATTTTTTGTAAAAACCTTGAAACCCTGCTGTTGTGACAGTAGCCAATAATTCACTTTAGTAAGAAGGGTTCTTGTTCAGTCAGCGGTGGACAAGCGGTCAATTTGCTAACTACATTGTGAAATACATAACTTACTATAAAGCTAATAAACAATGACCCCATAAGTTTTGCTTTTCAAAACCCAATGTAATGTTAACTCCACCCCTTAAATCTGCCATTTCACTTTTGCTTATCACACTGGCCATATAAAATTTCCTGTCAGCACAGTTTAACAGTATAGTAAATAACTTAGCAGATTATAAAGTTGGCATCTTTATGCAATTCAATACAAGGTGATGGTGGTGTCTCGGGTCTGTTGAATGTTGTTTCCATCTTATTGATGAGGACACACAATGCTATAAATAAACAATGCCCCATTGCTGAATCTAGTCATAAAAACGTAATGTGGAATTTCACCAAATTTGCTGGAACAAAAAAACAAACAAAAAAAACAGCCTAGTAATAATGACTAGTGTCTGTGATTACAAGTGTTCCCTTTCAAAAGCTACTCTCAATGCGTTGACACTCTTTGTTCGACCAGTTGTTTAAGCATGTGTTTAAACACACCAAAGTCTGGCTAATATAATCTCGGCCAGGTGACATCAATTGATTGCGTGCATATATAAACAGGCATGAACCGGATACATCCTCAGGTCTTTTGTCTTCAAGGACCGCATCTTGTGCATGTGTGCAAGTCTGTCTGTGTGAAAAAAATTGGAAGAAAAAAAAAAAACAAAGAAGAAAAGGAGAAATAAGCAGAGAGTGAAAGTAAGGAAAATAACTTACTATGGCTGTATCATAGAGGAAATGCTTGCCTCCATGCGAGAGACTTGACACAAATGACGATCGCCACACTTTTTGCTTTGAATGCTTGGTGGAGGAACACACTATCCCCGGTCTCAAGGGAGATTGCGAGCACTGCAATCTCCTGTCAGTCAAAGTGCTTCGAGCACGGCTTGCATTTTTTTTAAAGAGAGACCACGAGTCGTGCTTCCTTCATGGGGATCGTGTGTTGATCTGGCAGAGGCGCATGAGACGGAATCCCCCCTTTCTATTGCTCTCGCCAGAGTGCAAGGCTTTTACGTCCGCATCTGAAGCGCACTACGGCACCTCTTCACCTCGACTGGCCACAGGACCAAGAGACCCCCAAGCACATGACCGGTTTCTGTCAGGTGGCCGGGGGGAGGGGCCTCAGCAATGGTCTCTCCCTTTCTTTGGTGACCTCCATAATGATCTCACTCGTTTATGGAGTAATCCATACTCGTCTCTTGTCTTTGTGCCATCGACATCCATTTATATCATAGATGCAAAGGCATGGGCTATACACCGATGCCCCAGAAAGAAGAGACGCCTTCATTAAAGAAGCCCACTCTCCCCACCAGGCCGTGTAGACTGACATCTTCGCTGGTGGGGAAGGCTTTTCAGGCGGCGGGTCAGGTTGGTACTGCCCTGCACACCATGGCGGTTTTGCAGACATACCAGGCTGACTTGCTAAAAGATTTGAGTTCCAGCAGATCTATTGATGAGTTTTCTGAGTTACGCCGAGCCACAGACTTGTCTCTCCGGGCAACTAAGCAGATGGCCTGTTTTATCGGCCAATTTATGGCTGCCATGGGCTCTACGCAGAGACATCTGTGGCTGAACCTCACGGGCATCAAAGATAGGAACTGCTCTTTCCTCCTTGATGCCCCCCATCTCACCTTACGGCCTATTTGGTGACGCCGTTAATACCGTCGCCACTAGGTTTCGGGAGGCCAAACGCTATGCATTTAAAATTCCAACAGAAAATAATAACTCATTCCTGGCACCCTCAGGAGCCCATTGTCCAATCTCCGCCACCACTGGTGTCTCGCGGAGCAGTGGTCTCCAGCGAAATGTTAAGTGTTCGGTCGTCTCCTGCCACATTTCAGGATGCCGAACATCTAACATCCCCCCCATCTAGCCGAAGTGTCACAACTTGTGCATGTGTGCAAGAGATGATGCCAACCCCACAGAGGACTTCAGATGATGCCAACCCTGAAACAACACACAGCACTACCGAACTCTGCTACTAATTTATAATGTTACTTGTCTGTTCGATTACGTCATTAATTGATCTTTACCTAACCAATGCCATGTACACGTACAAGCTACTACTACATATACTGTAAAACATTACTTTGGTGTAAAGCTGCTTTGCAATGATATGTATCATGAAAAGCGCTACCGAAATAAATTTGAATTGAACTGAATTGATAGAGAGAGGCTACAGAATTCAGTTTGCACATCGTCCTCCGCGTTTCAACTGCGTGGTCTCCACTTCTGTGAAAACAGAACGAGCACATCTGTTGACAAGAAGTGCAGATTTTGCTGGAAATAGGGACCCCCTGCCAGACAGACAGTCAGGCTATTACAGTCGGTATTCTTGGTTCCCAAGAAAGACGGGTTGCAGGTTGAACCATAATCTCAGAAAATACAAATTCAAAATGTTGACAGTCAAGATGATTGTTTCTCAGATCCAATCAGAGGATTGGTTTGTGACAATCGATCTGAAGGACACATATTTTCATATAGAAATATTGCCACAACACAGGAAGTTCCTTCATCCTAGCTCATCTCACATCTCTAGGGTTGAGACTCAACGCCAAGAAAAGCATTCTCTCTCCTGCTCAGAGGATAATGTATTTGGGGTCGTATGGGATTCGATCGTAATGCAGGCACAGCTGTATGCTGTATTTAGGGTATTCTAAATACACGCCAGGGGCTTCGTACCCTTTCTATGTGGTTCAGATCCCGGTTTCTGGGGATCTGGAGAGATCATCTTCTCGCATGGCACATCGATTGCCTAAAAATTATGGCTTTATTTCTGGTCCTGAAATACTTCCTCCAGCGGTTGAGGGGTTACCATGTCCACGTGCGGGTGAACAACACTACAGTAATCACTTACGTAAATCACCAAGGCGGACTGTGTTAGCACCATTTGAACAAGCAAGCGCAGCAGGTTCTGCTTTGGGCGCAGGACAAGTTCCTGTCCCTCAGGGCAATTTACATTCCAGTGCATATGAATGTGGGAGCAGACTTACTGTCCAGACAAGCTGTCACACATGGGGAATGGAAGCTCCACCCTACAGTAGTCAGTCAAATCCGGGAGTGATTTTATGTAGCAGAGGTGGACCTCTTTGCCTCGCAGGAAAAAGCTAAATTTCACCTTTACTACTCTCTGACTCCTCCAGCTCCCCTGGGTCTGGATGCTATGGCCCACATGTGGCCCAGACTGCGTCTATACGCATTTCCTCTCAGGAGCAGGGGACAATATTTCACCCCCCGTCCAAGCTCTGGAACCTTCACGCCTGGCCCCTGAAGGGGACCAACTAAGAGATGCTGGTCTTCCAGCAAATGTAATAGAAACTATTAACTACTAAGTGCTAGGGCTCCCATTACTAGAAGAACTTATGCCCTAAAAATGGAATGGTTTTCAAAGTTTATGGCAAACCATGTAGACCCAGTCCACTGACAAATTGTTTCAGTGCTGGAGTTCCTGCAGAAGAAACTGTCCTCGGGCTTATGTCCTAGCACTCTTAGAACATATGTGGCCACCAATTCGGCTTGCCATGTTCTAATTAATGGGGTTTCTGTGGGAAATCACCCCTTAGCTGCCTGCTTTATTCGTGGAACTAAACTGTTGAGGCCACCCACTAGGGCGACAGTCCCTTCATGGAACTTGGCTATTGTGCTCGAGGGTCTAGTTGATTCCCCTTTCGAACCACTAGAGTCAGCGCCTGTTAGGTTTCTGACCCTTAACCCCCATATATGTGGGTTGAAGTGTCTTTTTCTGATGACGCCAATAAGAACGTAAATTACACATTGAGTTTTGATCGTACAGATAAGAGCAATACATCAATCAAATCTGTGAAGGGTCTACTTTAATTTGTATACACAT
>JAUMHP010000059.1:1947450-1967021 GCA_032361065.1 Enteromius trimaculatus
GAAATCTGGCTGATAAGCAAGTGATCAAATACTTATTTGACACAGTAATTCCCAAATAAATTGTTAAAAAAAAAAATGATACAATGTGATTTCCGGATTTTTCTTTTTAGATTCTGTCAAGCTGAAAATTGTAGACCCCTAAGAGTAAGAGAACTTGCAAAATCACAGGGTGATTAAATACTAATCGACCTCACTGTAGATATATATTTTAAAAAATGTATTTCATGGTTCCACAAACCTACGTATTCTTATCATTCTTTCTTAAACAATGGTCAGAATCTTTCTGCTTAGTGTCATGTACAATGTCCTTCAACTGCAGTAAAATAATAAAATCTGTTCCAGGGATTCAGTTTTGTACAGATCTGATTTTTTTTTTTTGTAACATTTACATAATATCTTTTTATATAACATTTATATAATACCTTTAATAGTCAGAAGGAAAACTGAGTAGGATATAATGATGTGGGCAATGCACTGCCCTGTGCAGGTGTTTGTTTATAGAACTGATGATTCATACCATTAAAATAGCCATATTATCAGATTCCTTGCATCATTCTATAATTTATTATTCTTATTATTTTCCCAATTCATTGCACAATGGAACTTTTGATAAAAACTCAGACTCATTTTGTTTCCCCAGGCACATGAGGAGCCTGCCAGAGGAGATGAAACATGATGTACAACTCAACAGCCCCTTGTGATGGAGAGCAGCATGAGGCAACGCTCCAATGCAAATCGGCACCAGAGGAGATTAAAGCACCCCATCCCACTCCCACTCCCTCCCAAAGCCCTAATACACAAAGGCAACCCTGATTGAACTGGATCCTAATCTCAGAAATGCACTTCACAGCAATAGCACCCCCTCTCTTCATTTGCTAATACACAGTAACATACATCCTTGGCATTCCACATGTGGAGCTGCTGCTGACAGGCTGTGAGTAGATATATGGAGTTGGGCTCGCTGTGCTTGTGTCATTGATTTGGTGCAATTTCGAGAATCACGGAAGTATTGTAAGATGGCCTATCAAGTGGGTAGGTTGTGTATCTCAGAATCTCAGCTACACTGTTAAAGCATGGCTCTAGCAGCATCAGATTATTCCAGCAACTGGTCCATACAGAATGTTACCATGGTGGTGGTGATGCTATGCTGTGATTATCGCGATTGCAAAGTATGCAGGGCACTGGTTTAGTCTTTCACCGTGTCCCAACCAGCCGGGTGTTTCCATCATCAGGTATTTATGCAAAAGCCAATTAGAACATACTTAATGTTTAATGTTGTGTTTCAATCAAAATTGGATGTGGGATATCTCTCCTCACCTCCATCCAATCATGGAACCATTCCAGTGACTGAAGAACGTGCAAATGTTTTGAAAAAATGACGCACAAGGAAAGAAACTATATCAAAGCTACTCTTAGCTTAGCAAGTTTTACTTAGCATGTGTTACACACATGTATCTGCATCCTATTTGGCTATAAAACCTCAGGGATGTATTTAGTTTACTAAAAAGCGTATGACGTATGAAATTACAAGATGATGTCTGAGTTACCACTGTTCCATCTTAGAATGTTATCATCAACCAAGCTAGAGAGTTTTACAAACTTTACATACATTTCTGCAAAACTGAAAAAAAAAAACCCAAAAAACTTATCTATACATCCAGTATGAATGTCTGCAGTGTCCAGATGAAATGAACACTAAAGGCAGTAAAACTACAATAACTTTTATTCCTTTTCACAAAAAGAGATGATGATTTACAGGTATAGGTATAGTTTTGATTAATAAAGGCTAATTATCACACAATTACATGAAGAATGTTATGTTATGACTTCAAAACAGCTTTAACATCCTCCAGATTTTGAAAACTGATACTTTGAATGTTGTCATCACATAGAAAGTTTCATATGTATGTATATTTATATGCTATTTATATGTTTCATTTCCTAATTCAGTAGGTTTACTCAGTAGCTCTCGTGTTACAGCTCTGAAACCCTTGAAACTATGGTTCAACAGAGCAACTCAAATCTGCATAAGGAATTTAAAATAGCATCACTGCAGTAGCAAATACCTGTGTATTTGTTAACACTATCAGGTAGGTTGAGGTTTGGCTTTGGTGTAGGGGATATTTCCAGCATAATAGAGCATTAATCTTTAGTGACATTCACTGGATATTTAAATTCTGGCCACAAAATGTACCTCAAGCAACATTATAGTCAGTATAATGCAATATGTACCTGTACCAACATAATAAAAACATGCCATGGTCACATATTGAACGTGTGTTTTAGCGCCACTCTCTGGACATTTCACTTTGAAACTGCCTTGAAATGTGAGATAAGGTACATAATTACGGGGTAGCAAAAATGTATGTAGAGGCACATATTTCCAATTAGCCTGGGTTGCCAAAATAAGCTTTACAAGCAGATGGCAAATTTGGTTTGTTGCAGATATCATCTGTTACTAAACCAGGTTTCATTCATATTTGAAAGATGACCATGGGCCAAGATATCCCAGAGTGCAATGTTCACTGGTTACAAGCCAGATCAAAAAGCATGAAAAAACTCAACTGACAAGTGTTCTGGAGTCTTCAGGTAAGTCACTGAGGCTTCCTTGCACTGCCACAGGCATGCTATAAAGTCCTCTAGCTTATAAATATTTGTACACTTGGATTAACAACTGATGTGGCTGAAAAAAAGAGTGGCAGAAATAAACTGATTGTAAAATCAAGTTTCAAGAGCACTTTGCTGCCTGGTGATTCTGCAATTAGTTTCTAATTCATTCTTAGTTTGAAGTAGACGACATGAACCTGCTGCATTGGCCCCAGGCCCTTGGAGAAAACATGCCGTTATACCCAGATTACTTGCACATTTATTCCGCCGCGCTACCTCAGCTCTGCTTTGAATGAGGGAATTGCGTGGCCTTGCTGGTGGAATGTAAACATCCCGTGGCAGACCTGTGTCTGCGGCCCCCTGTCTTCATCAGGAGGAGGAATGGAAATCTGCCTCCCTCTCTTACTACATCTCCACCGGCACACATGTCCTCCAGCAATGATCACAGATGAGCCGTGCAAAATGAAGAGCAAACATACCTGGATGTCATTACAAAGCACTCCCATCGTTTACAGGAAGTACACTGAGGCCTAAAACCAACAATCGCTCCTGACCTGTTCCCATTCCCCTCGCAGGGTGGCAGAAGGAGGGAACGAGCTCCGGGAGGGGTCAGAAAGAATCCTGCCGTTCATTTTTTAGGTCTGTTTTGACAGCCACTCAGAGCACCAACAACGCTTGGCGTAATTTGTCTCCATTTGCTCAGCCATTGTTATCGTTTCCCCCAATCAATCCCGATGCAAAGGGTCTTTTGAGATGGTGATGTGTTTATGTCGAAAGGGAAAATTCTTGCAACTGGAATTTGATGATTGGTGCGAAGCATGTACTGCTTTGCTGAAGGGAACACAATGCATTTCTGAGAGGATACCAGTGTCTCAGCCAGAGTAGCACTTTTAGATCATTCATCATGTCAGGCCTAGGCATGTCTCCAAAAGACAGATAAATCATTCTTCTGATGAGAAAAATCACTTTGACCAGGGTTTACAAGATCACCAGTGGATGAAATGGCCTCTGGGAAACTGCAATCAGGAATATTCCTACATATTCCCTATAAAACAAGAAACAACATGAGATGACTAAACTAAACATTTTAAAAACCGAGTGGTTCCTAGTTTGTCTCAAGAACTACTTCACTAGTCAATCTTAAGCTGTATAATTATGTCATAGATGGCTTACGCATAAACATAAGAACATTGTTCCAAGCTGAAATCTGAAATCAATGTAATCGTCTTGAATGCATTTTGAAAGGAGTGAATTGGTAACAAAAACATTGCTTTGATGATGTAGAATCTGGGAATAGAGAGCCAACTTCTCAAAGGGAGGTTTACGATACTGACAGTTTCACAGCATGTATACACTGCAAATGCAGCAATATTGAATGTTTGCAGCATAAAGAGCAAGTTTGATTATTATTGAAGAGATCTAGCTTTGCTTACACACAGCATACCAATTATTATTAGCTCGTTTTCATGCTAACAAACATCACATTTCCTAAAAAAACCATCTCAAAATTCTTGCAAAATATAGCTTTTTATACTTGACCTCACTAATCAATTGCTGTCAGAACTGCTGTGCAATTTCGTGATTTACAGTCTTGGTTTGATGTTGGTTTTGGCAAGATTGCATTACCTGTTGTATTCTCACAGCTGAGGGTGTATATTGATTGTGAGTTTACAACTCATCTTTGATACGAAGCCACCTTGATCAAACCCTTATACCTTCATCACAGCATCTTTACTACAGGTTCTCGAGAGAGAGCAGTTGAGGTAACAGGGATTGCAGAATGACAGCAGACAGGAAACTGCAGCTGTTTGCTACGGGACACTCTCGTTTACGAAGGGTACACGTTCTGGCAGGCCAACAGGCTCTTCTCTGACAAGACTGCTTTGTATTCCACACTATTACTCCCCATGAGAAAACCTTTCATAACACTGTCTTATGCTCCATGCTTATCTGTCCTACCTCCTTTCCCACCTACTTTTCCTCAGTCGTATCCATTCTTTCTCTTAACAGCCCTCCCTAAACTCACACCCTGGGTTGGAGCCTCTCACGGCAGGGCAACCAAAAGCTGCCGTGACTTCATCCAAATTCTCTTGTTACCTCAGGGTAATCCCAGCATGATTGCCTCGCTTAGTGGCCCTTCTTGCTCCCACAGGTGGCACGCTACTCACCAGACACTGCCACTCGCGAGGAAAACAACGTGCGAGACTTGTTTGGATAACACTCTAGGATAATCTGTCCGGAAAGGGAGGGTCTGTTAGTGAGTGTCACTGGAATAACAGGTCCGTTTGAAGAAAAGAACATTTGGGTGTTTCCTCCAGCTACTAGGGACATAACACCAGAGAATGTTTCCAGTGGTGGAAGGTCTCTGTAGAGCAGGGGTGTCAAACTCACACCCCTGCAAAATTTAGTTCCCACTCTGTTCCAACACCCAAACCATGTCACTTTCAAATAAGAGTGAAGGACTTAATTAGATGGATCAGGTGCATTTAAAGATATGGGTTTAATGTAAACTCTGCAGGGCTGTAGCCCTCCAGGACCTGAATTTGACACTCCTGTTGTAGAGGCAGGATGTGTGATAGATTGTGCTGACCTCCCACTGGTGTTAGATATTACCTTGTATGATCTTGTCCAATCATGTCATCAGCAGCACATGACTAGTTACCTTGAGGTTTGAGTTCTTCATGTTTCTGCTCTGATCTTGTTGGGTTCAGAATGTGAGGACATTCTCCACCTCACATTTTCTGTGTGTAAAGAGTGGAGAAATTCAAGGATGACCAAGTGCAGGGGTGTCCAATCTCGCAAATCTTGCAGAGTTTACTGTTGATCCAACTTGTCCTAGCATACTGGAAGTTTTTACTAATATTAAGAAGTGTTGTATGGTACAACTTTAAAAAAGAAAAGAAAAAAAAAAAGCTAAGAATCATTGATTGGCTGGTTGGCTGGTTTTAAATGTGTTTCATTGGGTTTGGACCTAATTTTACAGGACAGTGGACCTTCAGTAGTTCTAATTTTATCAATAAACGTGTCTTCAGGTGTAACATGACACACACACAAATGCAACAGAACAAAGACAAAAGTGCAAAAGAAAGAAAACAAGGACCAAAGTATGTGCATATTTATTGGAAGTGTTTTGGTATTTCTTGCTTTTCTCTCACCAGCTGCTGTTTGCACTAATTTTCTGTTACTGACGTGACGCGAGCCTCGCTGCTCAATTTCTGATTGGCTGTCTGTTGCCAAACCTCCAGCAGCAACAAAGAAACACCATTCCATTTCACACTAAACAAACTTAGCACCGCAATGCGGGGTTACCGCCACAAACGCAGGGCTAAATGCAGTGCTGGAGAAGGATTTCATAACCCCCGGGTAAAATGCTGGGCTAACACTGCTTTCAAATTACAGGTGTGAAATGTGTCTTTAACCAGGGTTAAAAGCAGTGTTTAGAACAACGATAACCAAGGGTTAAGCACAAAATCTATTTTAAAAGGATTAGTTTAACATACATACAGCATGACAAAAATGACTAAAACACTCAACATTTAGTTGACTAATACCTGTCTAAACAAAAACAGGACAATTGATCAAATAAATAAATATGATCAAATAAATTTGGCATAGATCTAAAACTAAAACACTACCCTCAAGAAGCAGGGATGAACACCCCTGGAAATACATAACACAATACGAGTCACATTTTATGATATGCACCAGGGGCATCAGAAACGTATGGGGTGAAATGTCTTTCACATTTTCAGAAAAGTCTAAGTTGACTTCTCTCTTCTTTTGGTAATCACAACATTTTAAGTTTCATTTTCTGTTTTAAGGGCCACCAGACAGCTGCTAAACCACACAGGAAATTAAAACTTATTGCAAGCATTAGTTTTTGAAACAACCATTCGACTCCAGTGTTTGCTTCTTTGTGCAAAACTTGAGCACACACACTGAAGCTCAGAATCTAAGAGGGCAATCTATCAGAAGATTTACCACACTGCCACACATGCAAACAGAGACATTAGATCATGTACAGTAATTGCACTAATTTTATGACTACATATACAGTCATGGCATTTATGGTGATATTAAAACATAATTATCTTTGCACAATTTATCTCAAAGTGTATTTTATGTCCATAAGAATTGCAGCTCAAGAAGCGGTGGATCAGAATGACGGCACGTTTAAACAAAACGGATAGGTTTTTCTGTGTTTAAAAAAAAAATGTAAAAAAATGCACGGCACATCTCATGATGCGCATAACTCAAGTAACATTCATTAATTGTGATGATATTCATAAATACAACATAAAGGATATTAATATGCACTTGCCATGGAATGTGACCTTCAAAGGCTCATTTGGAAGCTGCTAATTGTGTATACTTAGCAAAAGCCATATAATCTATCAGCCTGGAGGACAGCTATCGACCTCTAGAGTTGTGCTTTTCTACTGCAGTGTGCATCGTAGAACAAGTTTTGCATTGGAATCATAGCACTAAAAACATATATATATATATATATACATATATATAGGCAAATCTGAGCTGTAAGAATGGTGGGATCCGATAACAAAGGTTATTACTAACAACCATGAATTTCCTGACCCAACTGCTCCAACACACACCTCTCTGAGAGTGTGTGCAGATGGAGGCGTGAAGATTAATGCCCAGACTTTACCATTTGACACATGTGGGCTCTCTGTTGCTTTGCGTACGCCAATACAAGCTTTCAAGCTAGGCCTCACACAAACACAATGCTAGCTTCACTTTGATGAATTAGCATGGCGAGATGGAAATGAAAAACAAACGTTGAGCTAAGGGATCTGCTCTTTAGTGTCCTTTACCTAGAATGCACCTATAAGTGCAAGTGGTGAGAAAAAGTGACTTACAAAGACGATGAGGGTGTATTGTACAACTATCAACACAGCATCTGATGAGCTACTCTGGGTTTCTATGCTTCTGGGCTTAGTGAATGGTGCATGATACATCAAATGGATTCTGAAACAGATGGCATGCATACTTTTTCTGTCATTATATGGGGCAATGGGTTCAACTGGAATGCCCTGGTGAATAAAATAAAATAAAATAGAAAATAATTGAAGAAAACTCTCCAACCTTGAGAAAACCAACTGTAGGATTTGGTTTTAGGAATAAGTAAATAAATACATATATACAAACAACAACAACAAGTAAACAAACAAACAAATGTACGAACAACAACAATATATATTTTTAAATGTTTTGTTTAATAGCATCTTTTTTTTTGTGACTGAAGGCCAGCATTACTCTGATGTCTCTGGAATTGTTTTTTTTCTCTAGTAGCTATTTAATCACTGAATAGCCATTCAACATCACAAAGATATCTCATAAAACATCAAACCAATCTTCACATAAACCATTGTAATACCAATACTGACTTCTTTATAAAATTGTCCTACCTCCAAAAAAAAAATGCCATTGACCATACTCTTCAACATTACAGTATACTTTAATAAAAAGACTTTTAAAAAATAACTAACAATATTTACTACAGTAATTTAACTGAACCTAAAACAATCTTCACATAAATCATTATAATAAATGTCATATTTACTTGTGCATTTCAGCAGAAATATACAGCTATTGAAATTGAAGTCATTAGACACATTCTAAATGAAATATAGATGAATCCATAAAGCTATCCCTTTTTTCTTTGTCCTTTGATTAACAGACATCACAGCAGCTGGTTATTTTGCCTGTCATTTCTTTAAGAGCTGCCGCTGCTGAATGTGACGCATTCTGACACAAATCTTATTTACTCTCAACTCTTTTTACCTTTTCTGACCCACTTCAGGTCCGGCGAGTTAGATGAGTGAGACAGCGCTGGGCTGCTCCAGAACATTTCAAACACATGCTCTTAAATACGGCTCATATAAAATATATTACATGCTTACACAGTTTTAAGGCAGCTTTAATCTTCATGACTTAACTGACCACGACGTTGCATGCACGTAGCTTACTTCGCACTTTGAAATGAAAGGATACAGCCTACAGCGTGCTCTGGTGTCTTTGCGCACGTATTTGAAGAGCGCACACAGCAAGCACAGAACTGTTTGCCTGGCGCTGAAATGAGGTGGAACGTGCATCTGAAATGTCTCCCATTTGATGTGGTAGTAAGGACGTTTTGCGACTGAATAAATGCACTTCTTGTCAAGAGAAAAAGTGACAAGAAGCAGTTGTGAGTGGGGTGACCAATCCTAGCCACACCCCTGCATTAATTGCGTTAAATGTTTTTTATGCATTAATCTGAAAACAATTCACCACATGCATTAACGCGTTTCCCAAAAACTTACCTTGCCAGTTTTGTCAATTTATACTTAAATTGTTCAGTTCACTCAACTTAGCACTCATTCAGTGTACTTAAACAATTACAGTACGTTCACTTGGTAGTAATGAATCAAGTGTACATTATGAAATAATTTCTTTTAGGCTCTCTTTATTAGTGTGTTATTAGTATGTTCATAGTTGATCTGTTTTTTGGAATAGGTGCTTTGTGTCTGTGGGTGAGATTCATACGCTGATTCTTGATGTCTGCGTGTTCCCTTAAGGAAAGACGTCTTTTTTTTTTTTTTGAATCAGAACAGCCGAAAAGAAAATGTGAGAAAAGCGCACAATGCTCAGCTTTGTAATCACAAGCCTGTCGTTGTGACTAAAAGACATACAACGCAGATAATGGACTCTAAATACGTTCAGTGATTCAGCAAAATCATCATCAGCTTTTGATTTGTCTGGCTATTATAACTCAATTTCAGCAACCTAAACAACATTTAATTCTACTGATATAAGGGTCAAGAGCCCAACTAAAGCACAATCTGACCACTTAAATGGTGACACACAAACTGTGATTTTTGGGAATTTTGATTTCAGTGCAAGTTAGCTTAAATATATAAGTACACTCGATTCATTAATACCAAGTGAACTAAATTCTTTAAGTACATCATTTAAATTGTTCAGTTTACTCAACTTATTTAATGTCTACAAAACTGCCAGGGTAACTAAATTTAAATATGCAAGTTTTGGGAGACTACATTACTCAGTTAAATTGAGGCAACGAGTTTACTCAATCAATTTAGTTGAGTCAAACCATTAGGGTTTTCAGTGCATATCACTTTAAATATACAAATAAATATATTTTTCAAGATAAGTACTTTTTAAGAATAGCACTACTTAGTGTAAATAGACATTAAATCATGTTCTTAATAGAAAAGTCAATGTATGCATTTTTGAATACATAGGGCAATTAAGACAAAACAACACATTTCATCTTTGACACATTAGCACACCTGCATACGCTTTCAGAATCAACTCTGCAAGAACGCTCACGTTTACACCCCATGCACAATCTGCAATCTGCAACCCACATTTTATTCTCCAATGAGTCTACTTGTCAGCAGCTTTTATCCTCAGTGGACCACAAATAGCATTTTTTCTTAATAATGCATCATAAGACAATGGAAGTCTAGCACTTTCATCAAGTTCAGCGTCGAGTTACGCCCGTCTCGCATAACTAATTCGATGATATACTTGGGGAACAGAGCGCAAAGCTCAAAGTCGTTTGGGGAATGTTTTTGTCACCGTCAACATCTTTTGAAGGATTAATGAAGGGCAGAAATAGAAAGTATCACCAGACGGATCACAAATGCCTCATTTAATGTGTTCGGCTTAATGAGCTCATACAGAGTCAACAGCAGAAACGGAAGCAGTGAAAACGTGTGCAAAACTATAGTAACAGTTTGAGGCAATTACAGGGTATCTTCAGCTATCTTCACACTTGGCTTGATTGTTTGTTTCCGTCTTTACAGTATGTTTGCATCATCATCAAGAGGACCATCATGACTAGTGTCATCTGTACACCACTGCATGAAGGAGATGATGCCATCTGCACTCGACTGTGGATATATTACAAAAGAAATGTGAAGAACGTGAGCTATACTCACCAAAGACTCAGATCTCTGAGTTCAGTAGCTATAAGAAATAAATAACAGAAAAACATATCGTTGCTTTGTGAGCTAAGGGTTGATATTTCGCTTTTTGAAGATATTTGCTCTCAAAATACAGTAAAAATGTAGTTTAGACATATTTTCCAAAGTTATTAGTGATGTTAAACCAAAATAAAAAATGTATTTACATAATATATAAGTGAGCTGTGTATAATTATTTTGTGTATATAAATACACATGCATGTACATATTTCAGAAAAAAAAATGGTTATGTTAAATATTTATACTATAAGTTACATGAATACAAATAAATACATTTACATATTTTCAAAATATACAGTATACTGTGTGTGTGTGTGTAATTATATATAAATAATAACTTAAGGATTTCGTATAAAAAAAATAAAAAAAAATCCCCGTCAGATAGTGGGGTAAAAAAAATGTACATTTATTAAAAAGTAAAAAAAAAATGCAAATAAGCAATAAAAAGTACTAACTTATAAACTTAAAAAAATATTATTAATCATATTAAATCCAATCATCTTACAAATTGAAGCAGTTTTTTTCTTATGACGTTTAAACCAAAATTCTATATTATAACTTTACTGTAAAGTTAAATTTCCTACAAATAGTTAATTATAATATATTATTGTATATGTTAATTAACTTTCATTTGGTTTATAAAAAATAAAAAAGTTAGCCATACTGTACATGCAGAAAAAAAAAATTAACAACAAATCCAATAAATCCTTCTTTTTTTTCTAAAGACATAACAGTTTCCTAATATTAATTAGGAATTATTAATCAGCCTGATTTTATATACTTCTGTTTTCAATCGGACTTTGTTGCAGTTTGCTGGAGTTGCAAAAAATATGTGTCTTCCATCAAAAACGCTTGGGTCCACATCAAAAGCTGCAGAGTGAAATTGTGTTCGGTCTGATCTGCTTACAAATATGGCTGGTACAGTGTCACCTTCAATAATGAATGAACATTGAAATGAATATTGAACAGGTATTGTTTCTTTGTTTTTCATCCTCCGACAGAATGAGTGGAACGATATTTTTTGAAACTGTTGAACTTAGCAGGTGCATTACAAATTCAGGAAATCAAAATCCCAGCATGATTCACATCATGGTGCACAGCTTTAAGTTATTGCTGAAGTAATTTCTGAAGTTTTCATTAAAGTATGCACTGTACTAAAGTTAGTATTTTAACAACTCAATAGTCCACACAAGTCGCAAATATCCAGGAATCATGGTACTGATGCCACAACCATTACTGCAATAACATGCCATGCTTATATTTCAATGATCAGTTGTAAATTACATAACTTTAACATTTTTGCAAGTTCAATTCAATTTCTTAAAATAAACTTCAGAAATATGTTGACAATTTTTCACGTGAAACTGTTTTTAGCATACTTCCTAATATAATGCAATTATGTTTTGGTTATATTCAGTATTTAACTTGATTTTCATTTACTCTACCTTCTACCATCTGTTGTTATCGGGTTTAATACAATTATTATCAGCTAAGCCATTCCCAGCATGAATCTGTTATGAGTTAAGCACAATTACAACAGGGCATTTTTAAGAAGCAATTCATTTTTCATATGAGATATGAAAATGTTATGCTAAGTGTGATATAGTTAGCTAGCTAATGAATCTGAGTTACACGTGTTTTGCCGCTAGTTACAATTAAAGTGCAGGAACTGCATTAGCAGGGGTAAAAAGTATCAGCCCATTCCCCTCGCTCTATTACGTTTTCCAGCTCCAAAAGTTATGTATGATTCGGGCTATTAATTTAATGTGACTGAATATTAAAAAAAAAAAAAAAAAAAACTAAATGAGCACTCCTAAATAAGAAAAGTCCTTGTTTTTGCCAATTTTTTATTTTTTATTTTTTTATAAATGTGGGTGCGCTCGAATTATCTTTAATTTCTCAGATTCATATAACAGTTAACTAGCATCTAATGCCATTAATTTAATTAACCCCTATTTATAATACCACACCAGTCAAAACAAATGACTCAGAAAATAAGACATTCTTAAAAGAAGTGTAATGTAAGCATTGTTCTTCAGGACTTGACAGTAAGAGCTGTCACACTGCTGGTTTCCACAGTCAATGTTGGTAATATAATGCTCTGAAGGATGAAGAAAGCACAAAGGCAGAACACGCAGGGCTGGAGGAAGAGACGGAGATAGAGTAAATGCTTCAGTAGGAAAAGAATGGTCTAGCTGTCCCAGAGAGCTTGCTGGATCGATACACCCCAGAGGATAAGCAGCCAACCTGCACTGTTTCAGATAATAAGTCCCCATCACCTGAAATCAAACCCTGAAACACTGAACATGAGATCCACTCAGGACTTCAGGAGACAGTGCACTCCACACCCAACTCATCCTGGGCTCGTATGACGCCAGGTGAAGATTTATCTTTGTTAGCTCCCTTAAACCTTTGGGTTGTGTCTGGTTTGCTCGTGTAGTCTTGTTTTCAGGAAATGTTTCGTCTACATCTAAACTTTAACCAAGGAAGAGCGGTGTTCAGACAGAGGCTTTGCTGTGAAGATGCATGTAATCTTGTGTTTTGTTTCAAACATTTTTTGCAAAGAACCTTTAACATCCCTGGAATATTTTAACTGAACGAAATATTCTTAATACTAAACAAATGCTCTTTAAATTATTCTTCAAAAACCACATCCTTTTAAAAACTCTTTACTGAAAAGACCCAAAATGTTGCCAAAAAAATCACTTTCTGAAAAAAATATGAGTATATATATATATATATATATATATATTATATAAGCATTCATTATGTAAACAAAAACCTTTTTTTTTGAACAATGCTAATTAAAATCAATCAATTTAGGAAACTAATATATTATTATTAGTTTATTTTTTGTTACATTTTTATATATAAAGAAGGATTAATTTTACAGACAGAAATAAACATTAAATCCCAGAAAGTTTTGTTGCACTCACAAAGCTCTTTTTTCCCCACTTAAATTCAATCCTTTTTAACAATTGTATCAGTGTTTTCCAGAAAGCTTGGGGCTTAAACCTTTAAGGGCAGGCCAAGGGCAATATACATGGTGAAACTGTTTTGGGATATGAGACAATCCTTAAAATACAATTAATTAATTAAATAAAATAAACTGAAAGGAAGAATCCACAAGCAGAAGCTGTTGAAGGAAATGAGCCTCTGCTCTGGCAGAAAGATGGATGTCATTAACCTTCGAGGCATTAAGGTCTTAGAAGAGCAACAATCCCAAACAGACCAAGCTGATGTAGCACAGCTGGAGGTGTATGCAGGAGCTAAGAGGTCTCGTTCTATAAAGGAAGGACAGAGAGCTTGAAGAGATGGGTGGCGGGTTGAAGACAGTTCAAGCCGTCTAGAAGTGAGCTGAAGTGGTGATCTTCACACGTAACAGTAAATTATGTCCCGGGGCAGAAAACACATTGAATGAGCCACCTAAGCTACCTAAACTAGTTAATTAGTATAGAATAATATTATTATGAGGGGCTAAATGATGTATCAGTGGCTCAACCTTAATGTCATGAAGCAATCAGAATACTTTACCAAAACTAACCAAAATAACTTTTTTCCCTTTCCGTACAAATAAGTATTCTCGTAGCTCCATAATGTCTTGCTTGGACTATTCTGATGATGTCTGTCATACTTTTTTGGACCTTGACAATGTATTTTACTTGGCAGTTAATGGGACAGTCGAGTCAGATCTCACGGCAGTTCGTACATATTTTAGGAGGTGGCTAATTTGTAAAAATGTGTACGAGCGCACTCGTATGAAGGCATATTTTACAAGTTGCCAATTCGTATGAATTTGTACGAATGACCTACACCTAACCCCGCCCCTAAACCTATGAGTGAGGTCGTACCAGTTTGGACGAATTAGCCACCTCATAAAATATGCACAAATAGGGTCGTGAGACTGTGTTGGACAGTCACAAGCCTCCTGGTTTTCATTCAAAAATATCTTCAATTGTGTTCCGAAGACCAGCTAAGTTTTTACAGGTTTGGAGACCCCCGACATGAGGGGAAGTGTTTAATGACAAAAGTTTCATTTCGGGGTGGCGTAACCCTTTGTCACATCCATCACCATGCTAAAATCTTCAGAGAGTTGTAACCATAGATATGGAAATTTTTCGTACATGTACTTTAAACGCCTTTACTGTTACTGTGTCCTTGCTGATTAAATGCAAAAAAACAACCCAACAAAAACACTTTGCTGACCCCAAAGCTTTAAACCATAGTAGCAAGATCATTAAATGTAAGATTTACTAAGAATGAATCAGCGGTCCAACAAAAGAAGATCGCTGTTCCATCAAATAGTCCTAAACTCTCTCCCCTTGATCTCTGTCCAATAAGCTGACCTGATTATCGAGGCCTGGGACTAGCCCAGCAATGCTGTTCACAAGAAATACTGAGCACTGCTACAGTAGCTACCATGACTATTGAGCTCATAAAAGCTTAGTCTGGCCAAGCTACCTTACTACCTGCCTTAACCTGCGTCCATCAGATGCCTCTGTATACTACTGGACAAATCTACAACCAATCATACCACTCATTCCGATCATGTATGCGTAGCGACAGTACCTGAAGCCACTGTAACCAATTGTGGCTAGCTTCATTAAAGCAGTAGGAAAATATTGTTAAGTGATTTCTGCCACTTTTGCCAGATTAATATTAGAGTAGCTGGAATTTACAGTCATTCAGTGATTATTTTCGATTATTTTTATTTTTAGCAAGCAATTGAGCATTGCATAACTGCTGAGTCATCGCGTTACACCCGCCTCAGTCATGCCAGTGGCGGGGGGGACGTGATGAGGGAGCTCGTTTCTCATTGGCTCCCACTTTCTCTAAAACGGCAGCTTTGCCAGATTGACTTTGCTCGCGAAATTGAATGTAGCATCACAGGAAGTATGGACGGGCCCAGGCTAGCGCACTGCATCTCTTGAAGCGCTCGTTGACCAAGAGAGCCTTGCTGGATAACTGTAACTGTAATATTTCTGTAATCATTGGTGATAGCAGATGGCATATTGTTGAAATGCTTAGCATCTGAGCTGAACTGGCTTTCTTCTCCTGCTAGAGGTCTTGCTCGAGTGTCCCAGAAATCTCTTTAGCCCAACGAGCATGTTCAAGGCAGCAGTATCCATTCAGGGTGCCGTAGTTTGGAAATCCAATTCCACCTTCCTTTGAACCAATTTCCTAGCTTGAATCACTTTTGCCAGTTTGGCTGAAAAGGTTACAGACAGAGCACTGGGGTGTTTTTCTTACTCTGATAGCTAACAGAGAGGACAGAGAATATCACAGCAAATCAATTGCAGCAAATCTTAAAGAGCTCCACTCCTTGTGCAAGAGCTCCAAGCGCTTTGCAGTATTTCTATTTTATATATGGCTCGGGTTCAAGTTCCAGTCAGCGTCTCTTCATTCATACCATGCACACAATGCAACGGAATCGCAACTTTTAAGATTTATGGCACAATACTGTAAATGTGGCCCTGTGCTGCGAATATATATCATTTCTGTAATACCACCTGACATCTGACAGGTAGTTAATCTGCATATTTTAAAGTGGTGCTCTGAGAACAACAGCAGGAGAAACACTCAAATTCAAGCAGGGCAAAGGAAAGTTAATCATGCAATTACAAAAACGCATATGGAAAACGTCTGCATGGCCAGAGGTTGAAAAATACCTGGTGGATTATTCAAAACACTAGGGATTAAATTTCAAAAATCCTTTTTAATACTCACTTTTTTGGCATCTGGGGACCTGCTTATAAATGTTTTGTTTGGGTATGTGTGCATGCAGTGAAGCAGTAATGCACTTTAACAATATGGGATCAAAAGGTTTAGGCGGATTTGCACCTTAAAGGTGAAGTGTGCAATATTTTCGTTGTTAAAATACTCTCTCTGTGTAATGTGCAGAGACAACTATGAGTGAGCCATTTATACGCTGATTTCCCCAAAGAGCGTAAACACTGACAAACCTTCAAAACATTACTCTGTTTATTTGACTGGTCTGACTAGTCGACGTCTGGCTCTGTCAAATGCACTGTAAGTAAAAAAAAAATCTGGAGAAAAACACAGAAGTCATTTTCTGCCAGGACGTTATCCACATTATCCACGTTATCTACAGACGTTTCCTTTAACCCTAAAATGCAATGCAATGCATAATTCAAAATACAGGCTGTGTACACAATACTAAAAAAAATAAAACAAATGTAAAAAATACTAATTGGTAGTAACAAAGTACATATTTTTGGACACAAGAGGCTGTAGAAATATTTGGAGAACAATTTGCACTTTTACAATTGTAGTTTGGTTTGCTAGTGGTAAAATAAAATAAAATATTATAAAAAAATATCATCTTTTACGCTGAATATTAATTGCATTAATAGTATTATTAATATTATTACACAAGTAGATTTTCAGAGTTACATATTTTCATATTCTCAGATTTACATATTCTTTACATATAGTCCTCAAAAGACAAATCAATGCCACACACACCTACTTTGTTCATACATGCATGAACAAATAGAAAGCGAGAGAGACTGTCACCACATTATTTCCCAGGACGGTAAATATAAACGATTTCAAACCCAGCGTGTGCACCTTCACACACCTTTTTACAGACCCCAGATATCCATGTCCACATTTGCATCTGTTAAAACATTTGATTTCCCACTAAAGGTGCATCCACAGTTAACCAGCAATAGGGAAATAACACACTGTCCACACCAGAAATGCATTGCTCATGACCTCCGCATTAATTTCTGTTTATAAACAAAAACATCTGTGGGAAGTGTGGGCGATTTGAACAGCTGTCTGGATAGTTCTCTGGAGTAGTCTTGGGAGATGCACTGATACAGACGCTGTTTTAACAGAATGCATGCTGTGATGACAATTTGAGCTTCATCTGACCTATTTCAAAAACAATCACTGCATTTACTGTACTAATTTCAGCCATGCTGTTGCTAAACAGTACGAAGGCCATTGTACACAATAAAAATAAAACGTTTTTTTTGTTTTTTGTTTTTTTTTTTATAAAGAATTGTATTTTATTGCATTGCATTGCAGCTGGTTAATTGTCATGCAAAGATTTCTCTTAACATTTGGAAGAAGATTAAATGTTCTTTGAGACCCAAATAAGACCTTTCAGTGTTACAAACCAAACCAAGCAGATCAATCTTGGAAAACTCTACAGTGCTGTACGGTGGTGGGAGCTTTGTTCTTTTGTGATGCTACTCTGCGGCAGGAATTGGAAAGCTCAAGAAGACGAGGAAAACTGGAAGAAGCTAACAATGGAAAAATCCTGTAAGAAAATGCGTCGCTATCTTCTACAGCTCTTGGGAACGAAATTCATTTTCCAACAGGGTCATGACCCAAAATATTTCGAGATGTGGCTTGAAACCAGTGAAAGCCCAGACTCCAGTCCAATTAAGCATGTGTGAAATGACTCAAAAGCTGCTGTTCATTAACTGTCTTGATGGCAGCTAAGCAAATTTGCCAAAAGGAACGGGCAAAAATTTCAATGCCAAGACGTGCAATACTGTATTGAGACTCACCAAAGAAAGCTGCCAAGAGTTTACAGGGAGTAGGGGAATAATGAACGAGAGAATAGAGTTAATAATCTCCATCTAAAGCAATAATACACAAGTTGGGAGATGATTCTTTTCGGTCTTGGAAAAACTGAGTAGTTCATTGCATGGCCTAATCAAGTGACCGCTAGGCACAGTTGTAATGTATCACTTATTCTCAAGGCACAATCACTAACAGACCTCTGAATCAAACACGATCACTAAGAGCCTGGCATTAGGTGTATGCTTTCCTCTATGAAGTTCATTAAAATTGTAGATTTTGTTTTTTTCGTAATCATTTTGCCAGTTGGACAGTTAAATGGTCTTAGCACAGAGAATTCTAAATGGCTACACTCACATGGAGACAATAAAAAAGAGTCCTAGGAAAATCACAAAACTTTTAGCAACAGCCCTTTCTTAGGATTGTTTATACAGTCTTGGTCTTCAATGATGAAGATAATGATAATGATGATTATTATTTGATTATTATTCGAATGTTTGCTTGCTTTGTTTGTCTATCTCAAATATACTATGCAGGATATAAAAGAAATCACAGAACAAAACAAAGAAACAAAAACATAAGTAAATAGAAAAAATAAAATAGAATTGCTTCTTAAATGTGAATGATAATATATATATATATTCTCTTGATCTCACTAAGGAGAAATAATACTAGACTCTCTCTTGTCAAGCAGTGTTCACTGTACTGAACAGGAACACTACGCATGAACTCTCACAAATCCAGCAGTCTGATCCGCAGTTCGACTCTGCTTCGCCAATTAGATGAATTTAGACACAGCAGAGCGCTGAGAGTGCAATGCATTGTGCAGCTCCATTAGAACTTCCAGCCCAGTGCCCGAATACATATGAAGAACTGCGCTGACCTCCACGAGTAAACATTCCCCATTAGCAAGCTTACAAAATCCTATGGCAATGCTACAGTATTTGGCTCATGACCAAGAGGATGTACACTTAAATTCTGTTCCAAAACCTAGTGAGCGGCCTACCAAAACAGAAGTTTAAGGCATTTTAGACACGCTCTGGACCAAAAGAGGAAATGGTAGGAGGCATGGTTTCAGCTTAACAGTCCAATTTTGTTCAAACTGTAATTTAGCATTACTCGGAAATAACAGCAATCCCAGAGAAGAATTCAACAAGTTTAACATGTTTTTTTTTTTTCTTATTAGGGTATCAAGCTATTATCTTAGCAACATGCTACCTTGAAATCATGTTAATTTAAATTGTAATTGCTGTCTTATATTTTAATGTCTAAAATGTTGGTAAAATTTATTCTTTTATAAAACTAATATAAAACAAAAAGCAGCTGTGCAAATGTAGAACTAACCCACCCCACCCCTGGAGACAGAATACTACTACTAATAATATACATAATAAATAT
>JAUMHP010000059.1:1969241-2005626 GCA_032361065.1 Enteromius trimaculatus
CCCATTTAAAAATGATATACTTTGCTTTCAGCACAGGCGCAAACTTTATATTCGCAAATTATGTGCATCAGTATTGCCTTTAAGTAAGAATATAGTTCATGGTGATTTACCAACTAAATATTTTTAATCCTGATTAATCACATCCAAAATAAAAGTTTTCTTTTTCTTTATATATATATATATATGTGTGTGTGAATACTGTGTAAATTTATTATGCATATATAAACGAATATATTTATATTCATGCGATTTATGATGTAAATAAGTAGCCTGGTTTCCGCGACTTTAAAGCTCATAGGAGCTTAGTCTGGCCAAGCTACCTTATTACACGCCTTCTGGGAGGCAGGCTTAACCTGCGTCCATCAGATGCCTTTGTATACTACTGGACGAATCTACAACCAATCAGACCACTCATTCCGATGACGTATGCGTAGCGACGGAACCCGAAGCCACCATAACCAATTGTAGCTAGCTTCATTAAAGCAGTAGGAAAATGTCTTTACTTACTTTAATTACTTTCAAAGAAAAGCTGTCATGAAAATTTCTCAAAACAGCTGCAACAGCAGAGTCGAACGATTGTTGCTGCTCGGTACACGCCATGTTTGAAAGCCAGTATGGTTTCCAGTCGAGAACAGACAGCAAATGCTCTAAAACGGCAGCTTTGCCAGACTAACTTTGCTCGCAAAATAACATGTAGCATCATAGGAAGTATAGGCGGACCCAGGCTAGTGAAATAAATGTATTTAATATAAAATATATATATTTTTGTATTTACAGAAGAAATGGCAAAAAGTGAAAGGATTAAAAAACTGTCTACCAAAAAAACATCTGTTTATGGTTTAATCGGTTTAATTACTAATATAATTGATATACAGTGTTAGTTTCACATAATAAATAAAAACAACATGAAAAAAATATACCTCCACAAAGGGTTTGAGCTTGCTAATATGCTAACTGTAATTAGCGGTGTTAACATATTGGTTTCACACAGCAATCGTAAACAAACTGTACAAATACATATTAAGGCATGTTAAGATGCAACAATGGAGAAACATAGGTCAGTTGTGTATTTTACTTTATTTTAGTTGTTGGGAAATTAAGAGTGAGCTTTTATATTGCGCAAATTGCACAATGACGATAAGCCCCACCCCCTCACACAAACGCAGGGAGGACAAATGACCAAACAAAAAACTTTACAATTACACAGTATTGAACCTTCTGGTGTCTGTAGTTAGTGTGTGCAGCATGTGCGCATTCACGTTTGGACTTTTTGTATTCTGTAATGTTATAGGTTACGAAATAAAGCTATGCAGAATTATTTTCAGTCTGGGGTGCATGATGTACAGGAAGTCGAAAGTTTACTGCACTTGAGTTGTCCGTATGCATGCTGCTTCATCAAGCACGTACTGTATGTTACATTTATTTCATCATTGTGGGGTCCACAGCAGCAGTTCATGGTCAGTAAAGTGTACTCATAAACACTCAACTGTGTACAAGATGTAACAGCAGATGGAAAACCAAAGCACACTGTTTACTGTTAATAGTCTTGGATCAACATCTTGGGTCATCCAATCAGATAAGGTTTAGGCTTATTCTGAGTTCCATTCCGCTCGGCACAGACTTTCTTTAAAGAGTTCATCTTTGTGTGATATGTGGGAGTAAGGTACCAATCAATAAGCTCCAACATGATGTGATTATTAAACCTACTTAGCAAATGTTTGCGGAAACAGGTGGGAAACAATGTAAATGATCTGTTATGTTTATAATCATACACCTGCAGAACATATGCTAACATTAGCGTTGTTTATCTTGTACAGTCGGGATGGCAGCAGAAATATTTTTGTTAAAACACCTGCAAATGCCATTCATGAGCATCCAGTAAGTGTAATGTCGGAAGTCAGACATTTTAGGAATATCCCATATTCATTTTTAGATGGAATGCAGCAGGTGATGGAGCTTGAAGGACATTCTTAACCTATCATTTCAATCTGCTTTTAGGTTAGGTAGTCATTGTTTAGGCATGGGGTTATAGATAGGGTTAAATCTATGTTTGTTTGCCTGGAATGTTTTTTCGGGACTAACAAAAGATGTTGATGCAGGAACACTTCATTCTTGGCAAAATCAGGGTTTATACCCTTATCCTTGAGATTGGCAAGATTATATGAAGCTGAAATCTTTGTTTGGACCTTCATTAGGTTTTTAACTTTGCTTAAGTCATGGCCAACAACAGCCCCTGTTTAACGCTAACCAAAGCTGTAAGGTTTAGAATGAATGAATGGATAAAATAATAATAATAAATAAATAATAAAAACTTCTGTGAAAAAGTGTCATGCTTTTAAATCTGTAATAAGTAGATTAATGACAGAATACAAATAAAGATTTTTCAAGATGTCAAATAGAATTTTGTTATAATTAGTAAACAACAAACTATTTCATTAAGTCACTGACTGCATGTGTCATTTTAAAACATATTCATCAAAAACTAAACCAACCCTAATGACACATTAAGCCCGCATCTTTTGGGATGCGTGTGCATGTGTACACATGTTTGTGTACTGATATATATTAGTTCTCTTTTCTGTCTTTGCCTATTATTTGTTTGCCCATCTGCATTTCCATTGATCTGTATACTAGCGTTCACTGAGGCCACTTTTAAGTGTGTATCCAAGTATCCAAAAGATCTAACTGGCATTGCATGATTTGCGTTTGTGATGACTGCTGTCTAGATTAAACACGATCAGCTGACCAATCAGAACACATGTGGAAGCAGATAAGCAGCACTGCTGATGGATGACCTCGTGATGTCATGCCACCATGACATCATCATATAAAACTATCCTGCCAGAGAAACGCATGCCAACGACTAGGCATTAATGCAATGTAATCAGCTTTAGTGAGAGAATCACTTCAACAACACGTGGGCCACGGCAGGGGTGTGGGGGGATGACAACTGCATGAGACATCAGAGAAATGCTTTATCACTCTTAAACAGTGTTCCCAACTGAAGATACATCTGCAGCTTTGGCTGGCGTAGGGTCGGCAATCCTTCTTTAGTAAGTAGTCATTTAGCTGACTGTTCTATTGAAAGTGACTTCAAGTACAATATATTGTACAAATTAGTCCCCCTGGAAAAACACAGAGCCCAGTCCTGCTCTCAGAGGGCCAACATCCTGCAGAGTTTAGCTTCAACCTGCTCCAACACACCTGCTTGGAGCACCTTGATTAGCTGGTTCAGATGGGTTTAATTAGAGTTTGAGATGAACTCTGCAGGATGTTGGCTGTCCAAGAGCAGGACTGGGCATTCCTGGTTTGGATCACAATGAGTCACAAGCTTTCCGTTAAGAGACCAGGTCTTTAGGCACTACATCTCATCTCATTCTGAAGGACTAAACACTAAAGTCTACTAATCTTTTGCCATGCTACCAAGCATTTTTTCCTCCAACGAACTATGATGTCGTCAGCCATCATTTGAAACTGTCTCACTCTATCCAAACCCTTAAAATCTATTGTATGCATTCATTTCCATCAAACACACTCCCCAGTGTGCAAGCGGCATAAAATATGTTCTGATTGTCAGTGATTGTGTAGAGTTTTGCCTTCACCATGGACAGACAAATTACTTGTTGATGGAAACTTGAGTTGCACCTGGCTACTGAACAGCGTAATATGCTGCTGTACCCAGCTTGAATAATAACTCGGAAAATGACAATAGCTTTAAAATAGTAGCTTCTGATGAAACAAGGATGTCTCGATAGCACTTCCACCCCGCTGTCTCACAAAATGACACTGAATTGGAATGCAGAAACAACATAGCTGCTTATTCACCCAAGCATGAGAGAACCCATCACAGCCAGCAAGATAACATGTCTGGTCCAAACTTAGACACATTCATACGCACTCCGAGGATTGCTTTGTTCTGGAGCTCTAGTTTTTGACCCGGTGACAGGCTAGTCTCTGTGTCTCCGGGCAGCCAGGCCATGCATTAAACAGCATTCACATTCACACACCCCTCCCCACAGTCAGGTGATAGTGACCCTCCGCTCACAATGTGACTTCTCTGTTCCACTCCGACAGACAGATTGAAGGAAGGACACAAAGAAAATGACAAGTAGAATGAAAGAAGACAGGACGCATAACCAAGAAAAGAACAAACTGATCTGTAATCTACAAAAGATCTAACTGATCTCATTAGGAAATCCACTTACTCCTGTACACATGTGAACACATATAAAGGAGACCCGCAACAGATGGAGGAAGTGTTCAAAATGTAGACTTACCTTGCTGGCTGCGCCTTTGGGCATAAACCACCACCACGGCTGCAAGCACCACACAGCAGAAGGACGTCACAATGTTGGCCATCTGCGGAGACACACACAGTGGTAGATCGTGAGGCTTCTGGCCTGCCCGAGAGAAACTGGGTGGCACCGATGCCAAGACAGCATGAGGACCGTTTCCTCCCTCCCTCTCCCTCTCCCTCTCCCTCTCCCTCTCCCTCTCCCTCTCCCTCTCTCTCTCTCTCACTCGCTTGTTTTCTTTTTTCAGTGTCTCTGCCTCTTGATTCCCCGCCCCACTTCTCTCTATCCGTCTCTCTCTCTCTCTCTCTCTCTCTCTCTTTCTTCCCTACTTTATAGCATTTCATCGGTGGAATCAATGTCCTCAGGGACTGATATTCTCTCTGCCCAACTGGCTGCGGGACAGGAAGACCTAGATGAGAAAAAGGAAGAAGGAAAGACAATGCCAGACTGTTTGGATCCAGGATTGACCATCATAAAGTCCTTCACAGTCTCTCTCCATTTGGCCTCCTCCCTTTTTCTCTATTTCTCACCCTCTCAAAACAAAACCTCTTTGATCAACAATTGATATTTCATAGCTTGGGACAATGTTTCCTAACCTGGTTCCTGGAGTACCTCTAATTGTGCGTTTGCGTTTGTATGTCTTTCTTATGTGACACTCTCATTTCAAGACCTGACAGGTAGTTTCTTTCCAAACTCACTGGTGTAGCCAATGTTGCTGGCAACTCAAACAACAGCCTAGATATCCCCACTTCCTTACATATATGCCATTGAAATATATATGTCTTGATCAATCAATTGAACTGTTCCTGTGACAGCCCTAGACTGTGAACAGCAAAACAGCCTACACTTTTTTCATCGGAACTATTCTAGGCCTGTCAATCATTTTGAGTGTTTTTTGAGAGACATCGAGCTTACTTTGCCTTTGGAGGGCAAAGTTTTGGACAGAGGGAGTTTGAAGTTTGCTGAAAATGCTTACAGTTACTTTAATAGAGTTCCAGTTTCGTTTAAATGTGCCGTGTGTAATTTCTGCACCACAAGTGGCACAGAACAGAATTGCAAAAATTGCCATTTTCAGAAACTTCCTTGCTTGCTGTTAGGTACAGAATGTGTAGCGGAAGTTTGGTTTTGAAAAAATCATAATTAGATCTCTGATTAAAGACTTTCATATCCTAGAATATCCTACTCTTACCACTAAGATCACTTCTAAAACTGCAGTGGTGATATTTGTGAGATTACTGGTAAATCTGAATCTAGGAATATCTGAGTATGTTTACATTAAGGGTAAATAATTGAGGAATTAAAAGGATCTCTTTAGTGGATTTCCTTTCCTATGGGAAGACTTCAGAGTGAAACATTTGAAATCCAGACCAAAAGCAACACATTGTAGGGTCAGGAAATCAATCTGTCTCTCTAAGCACACCAGAATGTAAAACATTAAAAAGAGCCCACAGTTAAAATAAACACAAAGAAAGGCATTCATCAGAGAGAGTCAGGGAAAATTTATAAATGGAGAATAAAAAACCTTCTACTGGATGAATGCACACATAAGGCCACGGATAGAATACAAGCATTCGTTTTTTTTTTTTTTTTATATTCACTTGTTCAATTGTCTCCCATGATCCCAACAGTAGCTATTCATTACAGTTAAGCAGGAAATTATAACACGTTTTTAGTTAAAGAAAACGCATAAAAACTTTATTTATATATTTAACATCACAACCATCTCGCTAATTGTGGAGAACCTCGCACACACTCGCAGCAGAAGTTCTTATTTGTTTTTGCTGGCAAGAACGTCCTTGTCTTGGCTGGCGTCAAAGACGTAAGTGGGAGTGATGTGCATATAATATTTGCACAATCATTTTATTGATGTGGGTATTTAATATTGTGGATATTTAGCTTTTGTCAGCTACTTATTACATTCTGATTCATGGGTCTGCATACTTTCGGTGTCTTTTATCAACACGCTGTATTTACCCAGCATTCGTCTCTCACTAAACACAAGGTTCAAAAGTGTGAAGAAGAGAGAGCAAACTATTTTCTTTGTTTGATCAATGTCACAGACTAAAGTCAATATTGTACATTCTCGCTGAATAACGTCTTTGCATTTGTTTGTCTCTGTGTGTCGTTCATCAAAAATCCATCATAAACACTGCATGAGGTCATAGAGATGACAATAAATGCTCTGAAACCAAGCATATGTCTGCATATTACTCAAGCATTGTTGCACAGTATAATATCTTCAGACGGTACAGTTGATACATCTTTTACCTTCAGTTAATTCGTAAGTATATGATCCAAATTTTTTTTAGTATTTTAAAGTGCAATTTTCATTTTTTTTTTTTCAATTGTCACTCATAAAACCAAAGCTGTCCTCTAGTCCGTTGAGATTCTTGAGTAAAGCAGAGAAATACTTAAGCCTGGTGACTGACACTTCATATTTATTCTAGCACTCGAGAAAAAAAAAAGGACTGACAGGAGTGAAATTAAAATTGTATCTCTCTGTCAGTTCTTCAAAAATCCTCTTTTTTCTGGCGGCTATAAGTAGCATTTAGCCCATCAAACTAGAGAACAATACATTTGATATTTGACAGCTCAGGGTCCTTTTCTTAATGACATCCCATGGCAGTGCAGATTTCATAATAACGCTGCTCAATGAGACCCATTTTGCTTGCCTTTATCTTCTGTCTTATTTATTTATTCATGTCTTATTTATGGCCATTGCTGCTGAATAGACGCATTTCCCTCACTGGTTAATTAAAATATATAATTCATCGTTGGTGCTGAATGATTTTTTGCACCCATCTCAGGTTCCTTGTGATGTCCTGTAAAATTTGCATTTAAATTGGAAAGCCTGAACTGAATACTCGCAAAGAAGGTATGAAGTATCACAAAACAGTACCAGCCAGAAAAAATCCCACCACACCTTTGACTGACAGATGGACGGAAATCGGAAAGACTTTTTATTATCTGTTTTTTTTTTTTTTTTAAATCTCTCAACTTGCCAAAAGGCATTCTTCAATATGAATCAATGCAGCCTAAAGGATATGGAGATCGGTCTACATGTTGAATACAAATAGCGCTGCCAGTGAACTCTGAAAACCTTCAGTAGCATATCAATGCAGACATAAAGCATTTAGCTTACATACTGTAGCTCACCATTACATGCATGCAGTGAAATGTTTACAGTATATCTGCACTAACAGACATTACACTGGCAAATCAGTTTTTGAAACACAATATCACTACTGATACATGAGAAACATGCAACAATTAAAAAGAAATAATGGTTTAAGAATTGCGATTGAACTTACCAACATTAATGCCCTTTTTACTTATAAAGTTCAACTCAGACGCTGCGTTAAAGCATCTCTGTCTAAACCATAGTCCCGTCTCGAGGACTGCAAAGCTTGAAGAATGTTAATGGGCAAATAAAAAGCTTGCATTCATATCATTGTGATATTCCAGAAGATTCCTAATTTTGTATTTCCACAAAAATTTGCATATATCATGAATATTCAACCTTAAATGTGACTGAACATCCAAAGATAAAATCTCAATCAATTTTCCACAAAGGCTCCAGTCTTCTGATTACTGACACACACACACACATACACAAACTCTGAGGTCACATCCTGTAATTAAAGTCTTGCATCCAAGACCCCTCCTGACACTAATTCCCTCCATCAATCCAGTCCTATCAGAGATCTCTCAGATTAGCACCCATGCTACAGCGCACATGGCACCCAGCCATGCACACAACAGCCAATAGCCCTGACATTTCAACCCGTCACATCACCCCTAATCGCATGCAAAATGCAATGTCAATCCTGTCAAAGCCTGGGGGCTGTGATCTGCTGGCTGCTGTGCTGGTGTTATTTTAAAAACAGACCAATGAGCAATACTGGATCAGTGCTTTAGCGTTGCGTTACAACACACGTAGTGCCACTATTAGTTGCTTATTAGCATGTATATTAAATCATATTCTGCATGACCAAATTCTACCTCCCTAATCCTACTCAATACCTTACCAACTGTTAAAACATACAAAACTAACACGAACACAAACAGTAAATTTCCAAGTGTCTCCAACAGTTTTAATTTCTGATTTAAACTATATTTTTTAAAATATTTTCTTAATTTGGACACTTATTCATCACTGATCTATGTAGAGCATGTATGCGATGCAGTGTTAGTTTGTGTTGGGCCATTCTCTTTTTGCAATCTAATTACGAGCCCATTGTGTTCCCCATGCCTAGTTAGCACAGCTGTATTTTAAAGCACGTGGCATAAAGAGTTTATCATGCATATGGCACCTTTAACAGTTTTATGATAAAACAGTGCAGATGGACCTATGCAATGAATATTCATCTGTTAATGCCATCCAAGAAGCGCTTTATGACTATATTATCCAGTGTGAATACGCAGGCCATCAACAGAATTGGTTTATAGGCTGTAATACAGATTGTTAGGTGTGATTTTACACTGTTTTTCTCTGTCATTACTCATCTGCATGACATGTATCAGCCCTTGTGCAAATGCAAGTAAGAATTCCCAGGGCAAACAGCATGCTGCTGGTATTTACCCACAATCCCACTTTGCAATAAATATGTAGTTCATATTCTAAATGAGTTATTGAAGAGGGACTGGTTTAGCTATAAACAGGACACACAAGGACCTTAAAATGCAACACCCATGAATAGACACTTCCTGCTTTGGGCCTGGTCCTTACCCTGGCCACCCTGTGTGCTAACCACACTGAACCAACTGGAACATTACGGGGAGACTAAATAAGCAGACACCCTATAGCGGAATGCACACAGGATGCTTTTACCCTCTGTAAGAGGTTTGTGTGTGTGTATTGACTTAACTGTGTGTATTTGTGAAGCACTGGATAAGGATAGCGTTGTTTACATCATTAAACCAATGGATAAACAAAAGAGCAAGTGTTAAGATACCAGCTCTCAGTACTTCAAATATATTTTAAGCGGTGAATTAAGGATTCCGAGAACCAGTTTTATTAGGGATTTTGACATTAGGCATTTAGAAATAGAACTTTGGAAGCAGCTGGACCTAATCAACGAAAACGTACCTTGGTGGCTACCAAGTCTACTGGCTATAAAAAGAATTTGGATATCATCAAATGAATCAAGAATCTCATTTTTGGGAATGATTAAGCTCTGCAGACATTACTCTTGCTAATGTCTGTGGGCCCAAAATGCATCAGTCTTTAGAAAGTCTTCGCTAAGAAGGAGCAATACGGGGTCTCTTGACAGTGACTCAGTGATCTGTGACTTGTGATGTAATTATCCTTTTTCTATCGGTTTACTGGCCTAAAGAGGACATCTGTCATGCAGAGCCCAGGCTAATGGTCTAGGACATTTTGTTTCTCCCTTTCTCCTTATTACAATTACAGACGAAGGCAGCATTTTCAATCTCTAAAGGCTTTGGGAAGCTCCATGGATCACAGCTCATTGTCAGCCAACCGGCTGTCCAGTGAAAAAGTAGAATGCCTTCTATTGCTCCACCTCTTCTTGGCACCTCGTTGTTCTGATTGGACGATATTTATGCTTCATCATGTCACAAATGGCCACAGGTGAAAAGGGTTAATTTGTCAATGTAACAAAGTCTATAAATAAAAATAACAGTGCTTGGGAGGGAAACAGATGTTTGACAGAATCAGCCATTCAGATAGTTCAGGTTCAAAGGTTCCAGCTGGCAATTGGCGGGCGTGTTGCCCTGTGGTGGTACAGGGGTCTGCCTCTGCCACCTCTGTGCAAAAGCAACATCTGTTCCTTAGACAACTACCAAAACCAAAGCCAACTGTTGATAATACTATTCTAATGTGAGATACCGAGAAATAAATGTGGAAAAATCACAATTTAAGGATCTCTTAATATAGCTTTAAAAAAGGCCAGGAAAAAGAAACAAGAGAAGGAGAAGAGAGCATCAAGAAACTGACAGGTGGTTAGCCCAAAAGCCAGGATGT
Organism: Enteromius trimaculatus; assembly: GCA_032361065.1. Taxonomy (NCBI): domain Eukaryota; kingdom Metazoa; phylum Chordata; class Actinopteri; order Cypriniformes; family Cyprinidae; genus Enteromius; species Enteromius trimaculatus. The sequence goes on from JAUMHP010000059.1 coordinate 1,979,523, forward strand.
TTTCTGCCCACTCACAAAATAATTATTTGCCCCGAAGAGTCCTTCAAACCAAAATACCACAGTGGCTCTGTCCTTCTCTGATCATTTCTGTCCGTGGGCCTGGCAGATGTCAACCATGAAACCTCACCACTTTAGTTCTGAGGCAGTGTAGTTCTCTCTTTTTTTTTTTTTTTTTTTGGTCAGAGAACTAAAGAGGCCAGATGACTGAAATATTAATGTAAGTACAATTTGCAAAGAAAGATAAAAAGATATGAGATGGGATCTTAAGTGTTGACAGATCAAACCCTTCATGGTTTTATAACCATTGTGTTCAATATTAACTTAACTTTAGTTTACATAAGAGGAACTTTCCCCTTAAAGTCACAGTTAACCCAAAATAACTTTCTTCTTTCAGACAAATGCATGCAGACTTATATCAAGCAATGTCCTGGCTCTTCCAAGCTTTTATAATGGCAGTGAATATTGGTTTATTGAGCACTTTTTTATGATGGATAAACACACTTTTTAGGGCTTCGAAATCTTGATCACTATTTACTGTCACAAGCTTGGAAGAGCCAGGACATTACACCTCATATGCATCTTGGATGACTTGGTGGTGAGTAATTTTTATTTTTGGATGAACTAACCATTTAATACATGCATTAAAGAAGCTTCAAATAAATTATCTGCTAAAACAGTTGCTGGTTTTGCATCAGGTCTCAAAATTTGCACTGAACATACACTAGTGACGCAACATTTTGGTACGCACCAAGTCATGTTTACTGCAAGCTTACCCATATTTAGTGCAGCCTGGATTGTCTCTTCTTTGACCTTGCATAGGTTTTTGGAAGTTTTTAAGAATCAGGGTATGTCATGCAACATGGCCTGTTTCTATTTTTGCAATTTCCCTCAGGGCACAGATAATTTAGCACAAATATACGATAGAGTTTGGTCGGAAACATCACCTGCCATGCAACTCTTTCTACAGCTGTGCTCATGGGCAAATCACTGTCACTAAATACAAGAATATTAGATGACTGTGTGGTGTCATCTGTATTAGACTGTACCAGAATCTGTTTCGTGAACTCTCTCCTTTCACACCTTCATGTTCACACCCCAGAGGCTGGTGTCCTACAGTTAGCTGAAACCATTGGAAATTTGCCCAGGGGCCTTGTGTGAGCTGTAAGGCAGGGCCCTGGTGAGGTGCTCCTCTCATCACCACTCTGACAGAGTCATTAGGATTCTATTCCCAGCTTCCTTCTCCTCTCAGTGCTCATTAGCCATACAATCAATTAAAGCCAGTCCACGTTCACATCGTCTTTCCTTGCCAGATACCTAAATTACACATGTGGGAGAATATTCTACTGTGGTGGTTGGTCACTTTCCTGCACTCGGAAAAAGTTTGAGCTTCATGAGATAAAGATAAGGTGAGCGTATCCTATATAATAAGGTTGTTTTTTGGGAAGAAAAGTCTTGTAGTATGTAGCCTAAGACATCACACCCATGAACCATTGGCTGAACATCTAATGCATACAGCATACAAAATTGGAAACACTTCAGGGGTTTCAAAGTCATCCTCTGATTGGTTAAAATATTTCCTCTGGTCTGGTGGCACTGGTCTGTTATTGTGGGCAAAAAATTAAACCTGATTGGTTGCTTTACCTGTCAGTTAGATGGCTTCATGGGCGGTTCTTGGCTATTCAAAGCAGCCAACGTTCCCAGCCCTGTTGTTGTCGGGCTATGTGCGTAATGAAGTTCAGAAAAGCCATTAATATAGTTGTTCAAATGATACCTCAGATCAACACCATGACCTAAATGATGTGAACTTACAATATTATGGCCATAATGTGCCAACTGGGAAACCCAGTAGTCTTCATGACCTCATGGACACACACTAACAAAGGCTATTTGTGTGTTTCCATAGGGTTACAAAGACCCCTGGGTGTCCAAATTGGCAATTTGTGGTTCAAAAGGGTGCCCACATGTTTTTCGGTTGATGCACCCACAATGCACTCTTTTGTGAACTGATGGAGACTTCACGGTGATACCCAACAGTCCATGCAACATTACGCCTAGCGTAGAGTCAAGTGAGGATCACATGAGCCATGGTCACCATTTAGAACAGAGGCAAAGTTTGCTGATGTGAAAAAAATACAAATTGTTTTTCAAGCCACTGTGTACGGTCTTCGCGGACAGTTATAGAGAAACATCTTCTTCGGTATGTGCATTTGGAGTTTCATTTCAGATTTCATTTTCGCACAGACCCGAAAATCACAAACAACATCCTCCTAATTCAACACAATTACACCACCAACCAGGAAATCGGTGTGTGTGCACTTTTCGCTCTGAGTCCATCGATTTGTGCTGACAGAGACAGACAACTCTCTTGCATCACTGAGTGCAACTGCAGTGAGTCTTTTCACCTTGATGGGCAACTCCTGACTCAACATCACAAAGATGTTCATCAGCAACCTCTTTGCTGTGTTGGACAGTACAGTACAGTAACTACAGAGTCTGCCGTCAATGAAACTGTTGCTCTAACGAACAACGGGTCTGAAGCATGCTAGAAATTATTAAGCAGTCTTGCCACAGTGTAGGCATACATGTATTTTAAAAGTAAAGGCCATTTCGGCTCAAAGGAACCTTAATTTCAGTCAATAGCACGTATTACAAGTTGATTCAATAGACACTGACAGTTCTTCCTTGGAGAAGAAAAGAGACCCAGATCATGTCTCACAGTCCGCCTGTCCCGTTGACTCAGTCATGCTGCATAATAACCTCTCTCCTTTTGAGCACAAAGCCTTCCCAAGTGACAGGTGTTTGACTTAGTATGCCCACTCCAGCTGAGCTCCGGCTCACCAGAGTGCAATTGACAATTACATTTCACACATATTGGAGAAGGCCTGTCTAAAAAACTTAGAATTAGGTTATTGATCCGCCGATTCTTATTGTCATTGCTCTCAAAGTCAAGCCGGTTGTGTAGTCTCCGACTCATTAACGACCATATCATGGAATGGAACAGGATGACCAAAATACGAAATGACGACATGCATCGGTAAATAAGTGAGAGATCATTAATATTGATATTTGGTCACAAAGCTCTGTTGACTTTTGGGAGTTTCAGGCCACTTCTGTGATCACGTTCTGCCGCGTAAATTATGACTGAACTTAGACAAGGCGCCTGGCATGTTTGCATTCAACCCAGAGGGATGCAACTCAGCAAAATCTATAATTGCTAATAGCATGCTAATAGGGAGGGATAATGGAGTTTATTTCTGGGGCCGCTTTTGTGCATCTATTGACTACATTTGGCAGGGATAGCCATGCTAGCTAATCCTTACACCACCTCTCCTCGGCCGCCTTCAGTCTGTAAGGCTGATAAATAATGAGCTTCAGTGAGTTATTGATCTCTCTCGCTCTCTCATGTTACTCAGATAGGTCTTTTTCAGAATAGGAAAATTAGAAGGAGTGAAAGCTTCTAGCATTTCAAACCGAAAGGATATTAGCATTTTGATGGTTTGAGGTGAGGATCCAGGATTCCTCTTTAAGAGGAATCCAAAAGGCATAAATTTGGTATCACTTATATATCATTCACCGCCAAAGACGGACGCATGTTCGATGCACAGAATAACTCAGTTCAGAATAATGCTTTTACGATGCAATTACCAACCATGCGGAAATGACATTGATTACAAGGTATGTAAATATTATAATAACCGAACAGCTCTGTTATATTTGTTTACCCTGATTGTCTAACATTTCAGCCATTACTGACAAAAAGCCAAGAATATCTGAATAACCCTTTTCCCCTCGTTCTTCCTGTTTGGTCAGTAATAAACACCACACACGGGCAGAGCATGCTGTCATGTTGAGCAAAATCAGCTCACAGTGCATTAGCTGCTCTATCAGAGAGTATCGATCCATCCGAACATGGTTTACAGCTACAGAGAGAGGAAGAGGGAATGCATGCATTTTGCTTCATATCTTGGCCGGTGACTCTGCTTGGCTGTATTGCATAACTATAAACATTTCTTCATAAAGAGAATTGCAATTTCTGTGAGTGCAGAGCTCCATAGCAAACTGAGTGTTTTTACTTGATTAGCTGTTTATTTTGTGTGGTCTTTTATGATAACCACACAGTAAATCTTTATTCTTTTTTTTTATTCAGGTAACTTAAAATATTTCAAAATATTAAAACAAATACATACATTTTATTTGTGTAACAAAATATTGCTTTTACATTACATTTATTCACAGGAAGTCATAATAAGAGTCAGATCAAATGCAAAGTCAACTACTACACATTTAGTCTTACAGAGCAAAAATCTGATGAAATGATTATTTTATTGCGCATTACTAATTATTACTAGTAAGTTAAATGATATATAAAAAAAAAAAAAAACCTCTTGGCACGAAACTGATCGATGCGATACAAACTAAAACTGAGGTATGATGAAAGCAAGGAAACCTACTTTCTGTTTTATAAGACTCAAAGTACTGTTTTTATCAAGGCTCCGGGATGTAATGTGTGCTCGCTGAACTCAAACATGGATCGAATGCTCCTGTCATGTGGATTCTGGATTGTTCCAAAGGTGTGAGCTCAGGGAATAGAGGGAGAGAGAGAGAGAGACAGGTGAGCACATCCCTCATCCTGACTTTCACTGTATCTTTGCCTGTTGTGACTTGTAACATTTGCACATCGAGTTCGGTCTGGAAAGAAATGTTAGCGTTTTGAGTCCTGGTGTGACTTTGATCGATGCCAAATGGTGGGGAAATAATCGTTCAAAGATTCAACAAAGGAAATATGATGTTTGTGTGCTTTTTTTCTGTGCTCTCTCATGAGGACATTGTGCTGAAATGCACATTATTGCCATGCCTTCAGCATGGAGCGAGCTATTTACTTAAGTAATGTGACACATTTCCTAGTGTAACAGAGCTTTCAAAGAGTGCAAAGGAGGTTGGGTCTTGGTTTTATCCATGATCAATTGATTCATTTATTTTATTATTATTATTATTATTATTATGTCTCTCCTTTTTGAAAAGTGAGACCGACTTAAATTTATGCAATGGTTGCTAGTGTCTTTTAACTTTAAGGTTAAGTAAAAAAAAAACAAATATATATATATATATATTCCTGGTTATATATATTTGTATTAACAAAACAAAAAGAGGTTTATTTTGCATTCATGTTACTAACTTCATTTAAATAGCTATTTTGACAAAATGCAAACAAGATGCACAAACTTGCTAAGGCTAGTCTGTTTGGTGCATATGATTGTATATATGGTCAGGTCACCTCCAGGTTATAAATAAATAAATAATGTGGGGTAATTAAAAACAATGCTATGAATAATAAATCGATTCGATGTAGCAGTTGTGGCAGTGGGTTTTTTTTAGCGAAAAACATGCTTTCCCACTCTTTAATGCATCTGAATTTAATATCTGTTTAATAACACTAGAAACTATCAGTGACAGATCATATATTATACTAAACAAAAAAAAACAAAAAAACAAAAACAAAAAGCCATTACAGATGGAGGAAGAAGATTCTTTAAGAGGGATTTGTGAGTAATTCAGTCCTTAATTACTCTTTCACCGACATCCTGAGGGACTTTGGGCAAACTATGACATCAATTTCAACACAGGTAGATCTATCTACAACATTAAGTTTTAACCACACATCTCTCACGCGGAGTTGATTGAACTTGGCTCAGATGTAAGCCTAAATGATGAGGAATTTAAATGACATTTTAATCAATTTGAGATTAATCTGTCCCTGTTCTATTTACTCAACGGTATTCTATAATGCACTGCGGAAGATTAGCATACAACTCATTAAGCAGCCAAATAAGTCATTTTCCTATATAACAACTAATGTAGAGTCTAATTATACCACCCCCCCCCCCCCACCCCAAAAGTTGTTGCTTTTAAAAATGATATTTGATGAATGAAAAGGGAAATTCTCGCCTGCGTGATCTGTGAGTGGATTATAAAGGTGGAACCATCAACTTTCCCCTGTGCATTTAGAATAAAGGCAGGCGAAGCCAATCGAGATCCAGATTTCATGGCGGCTTTTCAAGGATTAGACAGCAAGCCCCTGCCTTTTGCATCCCTGCCTTTCAGACAAACGAAGCCCTTGATCTTTTTCAGATCATGTCGCGCACCATTCATCATTCTGACAAGTCTCAGAGAAAGGTCTCCACTTGCAAAGTTTCTTTTGTTAAATGGAAGATTATATTGGAGCAGACGCAATAATGGCCTTTACTGTGTACACCAAATTAAGATCCTGTGAGCTGAAGATGTCTGCCTGTCAAAAAAGCTAAATGATTTTCTGCTATTGGCACATGAGTCATTTTCTAATTCGTACAAATCAGTTCAATGTGCTGCAACGGTACACAGCTTTGCATGAATGAAACTTGCCTCGAAATAGCCTGATTGTTTATAAGATGGTTTTTGGTTTAAAGTCAACATGAAATGCTGTTTGCAACCCATTTTAACTGAGGGAAATCAAGGCATGAAATGGGACAAATGTAGGGCGGGATGACCAGAATGGAGCCAGATGGTTGGAGGAAAGGGGTTGAAAAGCATGAGAGATTCACAACATCATCCAAAAAGTGATGCAATAAGAGGAGGTAATTATTTGTATCAAAATTATGCAGAATTTTTGTTCCATTAATGTGCCTCAAGGAATTTATGATAAGGCCGAGAATGTGCATTAAGGAAGTAAATGCTTGTGAAAAAGAGTGCATTGCAAATATTAAGATTATACAGATTTTTACACGTACTGTACATGTACAGTGCATGCAGATAATGCAATATTCAATATGAAACATGATAGATACACTATTGTGAATGCTTATTAACCCACTTATGTATCATTTTAAAGTGCACTTTATAATAATGTTAAAATACTTATTTTAAAGGAATTATTTTCATTGTTTTAATATTTTATCATACTTTAAGTACACATATTAAATAAAACATAAAACACTTAATTATAATTGTACCTGTACTGTGATATTTTACATTAAATATTATCATTATACAGTCACACACACACACACACACACATATATATATATATATATATATATATATATATATATATATATACACACACAGAGAGACACACACATGTATGTACCTGTATTGTGATATTTTATATTTACCAATATCTTTCAAAGAACATTCACATTACCATCAAAGAAATAACCCGGAATGCGGCCCAGTAAAGTTTCTTATAGCTGTGCCTTGGTAAATGCATGTCCCTTTGTTGCATTATTAAATAACCCTTTGAGTTATGACCTTTACTCTCACATGAGGCTTGGTTTACACTCAGGCATATTAGAGGACAGCCCATGGGTGATATGAGACCCGTGATACAAAGAGAGCATCATCAATAAAAACAGTAAGGGAGGCAACCGCTGCCAAGACAGCACTCAGAGAGACCGGAGCTAAATCCGGTTTCATATTATCATTACACATCCCAGGCATGGATGAAAGGGAACCCTCCTTTAAATGGGAGTGAGATGGATCCTTCGGCATAAAGGACCACTTGGGACTAGAGACAAGGAAAGCAATTTCAAGTTTACAGCGCTGATATTCTGCAAGTCATTGTAAGTTAATTGTGGGGAGGGAGGAAAGATGAGGTGAGGGAAGATGACCTGTGACGGAAGGTACTGTAGCACGTGACGGGGGAGCACGAGAAACTTGTTTACGGCCACACTGGGCCGCGCTTTCTAGATTTACAAAACAACCAAAGCGCCGCTGTGGCTAGACCGCTCTTTCCCAGCCCTAGCCCAATGGTAGGCGTTAAATAAATGTATTCAACAAAGGAGCATGGGAAGCAGTGGATTAAAGACATGGGGGACTTGTATTAATATGAGACGTGAACAGCCCACAAACTTCAGTCGGGACTAGCAGTCTGGAACAATAACTGCAGGGGATTAACTGCGAAAAAAAAGGCCTTCGGAAGGAAACGGTTTGACCAAACTAATTAAGTTAAAAGTAAGAGGGGAAATAAATAAATTACTCGATTGAGGGCCATTCAACCAATTCGAGTGTGGAATACATGGGGTGTTCTTGAAAAGCAATGCGAAACAGAAAGAGAGAGTGAACGCAATTGCTTTAAAAATGTCAAGATTGCGTGAGCAGTATGAAAAGAGAGAGAGGGCACTGATATTTCATGCTAATGCCAGCAAACCGAATCCCCATTATTTTAGCAAGCAGAATAAAAAAGTTTCATAATATGGCAAAGACAATTTAGCTAAGAAATATTGCCTTTTAAACACTAAAATTGTCTTGTTTCTCTTCCAAACAAACACATAATTAAAGCAAGACTAAATTTGCATTGTTCACAAGGACACAACGAGCACTAAAAACCTCCCAGTTATGAATATGGTGTCACAACAGAGCAGTTTGTTATATATCTAGGCTAGATGGTGTGTTCATATGCCATAAAGGTCTAAGAGAGGCTAATACTGAAATATGCTTCTAAAACATAATAACACTCATATAAAATGGTTCATTGTTAATTTATCCTGTCCCATATTGTTATTAAGAAATATATATAGTCTTTGACATACTTTTTTTTTTTTTTTGGGTGCCTTTACATTATTGACCTATATTCCATACAATCATTGTTCCATTTAATCAGCAAAACTCTGACATGTGTAGCTGTATCAAGCTCTCTGCTTTTGTTTTTCAAAGAAAAAAAAAAAAACACAAAATATGATATATTTATCTTCCTGTGTCCCTGAAATCTTGTTACATGAGTCATTATAACATTCCAAGTAATGGCATTCATTTCTTTATCCATTAAAACAAGATATTCTCCATTTATATGTATGTTTTGGTTCAGCTATCTTCTTCGGTTTCACAAATGCTATGGGAAATTATATCAAAACCACAACAACACACACTGAGCCCAGATGTCTTCTAATATATTATTTCTGGCAACCGGAGGCCATGTTCTGCAGTTTAATCTGGGGTCATTTCAGATATCACTGTAGAAAAGGAGTAAAAAAATACTTTGTCAAATTAAGGTAAGCGGCATGCAACAAAATGACTTTTCCTTGAGCACTGTCTTCACGCTCTGTCAGAGAGGCAAATCAAATCACAAGCCAGATGAAACCTGCTCATGCGTTTGCACTGATGGCTATTTGAGCTCTGCTTAGATAATTAGCCAACTTAACAGCACAATAGTGCATTAGCATCAACCACCACATAATTACCAAGACAACCTGACTATAACACTTATTAACACTCCCCAAAGTCATTATCATCAGAAAAAGAAAAAAAAAAAACTGTCCCTTTGATAAATATTAAGCATTTATTTGGTTAAACACATCAGCTATAACTAATTACTCCTTAAGGTAAATAAATTAACAATTTAGTTTAACGATTCCATTTCCAGTACAGTCCAATAAAAGATTATTTTAGTACTTAAGGCGGAAATACCAGATATGTGAGTGTAAATTGGATTGGATATAACCAAAAGTTAAGGCAGGGTCAGGGTCAACTTAATGAGCAGCTGTACTGATTTATTGATTGGATAAGATTGATTTGCTTCAGACATATTAGACTGAGAGTCATTTATTAATCTGCTAGTCAATCAGACACTGCTGCTCACTATGAGACCAGATAGATCAATGCAATAGAAAGACGTCTACTCATTGCCTCTGCATTATCTCAAGGCAGCCAGTCTTTCTCTCTCATCACTTTCAAGTACAACTCAATTAAAACATTTATTTGAACGCAGATGTTCAAGAACCGGATAACCTGTTCCCAATTTCCAACTCTGCAAATGTATATACCTCAGCAGATAGTGACGATGGTACGCTTCACACAAGATATACGTCCACTGGGACCAAAACAACTTCGTGGCATCTCTCATCTCCTGTACTTTGCTCCGTGAGCCCATGCATCTGGACTGCCATTGTATCAACACACAGTCTTGACCATACAACAGCCATCTGGAGCTTTCGCCTAAGTCTAATTGACACGCTCATTAGGAAGTAATGTCACAGAAAACATTCTGGAAAGTAGAGCCATGGATGCAATGGCAGAGCCGTGTTTGGCAGGAACCAGGCAGCCGTCCATTTGTCCCCTGTGCCAAAAAAATCCACAAGCAATCCCATCTGGACTAAACTATTCCGCTGTACAGCGATAGCCTTCAGATCGTTCATTCGTTTAACCACCATAATGCGCTTGCTTGTTAAAACGTATCGGGATATTGTGCAGTGCAGAGATAATGCTGAATATTCCACAACGACTGCCTGAGTTGAATTGGAAATTGGCAAGGCGCACCTGGCATGCGTGACATGGCAATCGACACATTAACCCTGAATTATGCAATGGGATGCACAGAATATTTGCAGATATAAACAGCCGCATGCATGCAGCTGGCACAAATTAAGAGAAAACAACATATGCAAGGTTTCTGAGAATAAGAATTACTCCAGAATTGAACAGAGCACTCAGTCCTTACGACAAACTTAAAAGCGAGGCTGATGAAACGCACGCCAGACCTTGCGAGAAAGCGAACGTCTAAGACAACCATTTCAGATCAAATTTAGCATCTTGTGCATTGTCTGGATACACATTTTCTCCCAGATGCATTAGACTGATTGATGGCACTCTCTTCTCTGGGCTTGCTTTCCTTTGAACTTAATGGCATAAAACTACTCCATTTGTGTACAAAACAGAATAAAATCCCCTTTCATGCAGCTGTCTTGTTTTACAGTAGCTTTGAAGGTAGACTTACACCAATGCACAAAACAACAGACAGGATATGTGAAGCATACCCTGTTTCCAATTGCAAAAGAAACTTTTCACCTACACCTTTAACATCGTCTTCAAAGGATTAAAACCTCCAACTGTCAACATTAAGGGTAGTGTGTTATTAGTGGCAGCTTCTTTCAACAATGTAAGCTTTGACTTTGAAATGATTCCGATCCCGAATCCAGGCTCTTAGCGCTCATAGGCGGTCGGATTCCAGATGTTTTGTTTGTGATAATGTGATTTTAATTACCGTCCCTGAAGTGTGATAGTTTAAACTGTGCGTCAGTCGACTCTGCTTTTCCCCCCCTATTTTACAGTTGAGTGGGCGAGTTGTACATCTCAGACTAAGTAGCCTGTCAGGTAGTAAGCCGATCAAGGGCACCAAAACCAAATGTTGCTCTTCCCTCCAAAAAATCAGTTGCCAGTCTTAATGCAAGTCGGAACAATTTCATCAGCTCTCTCCGGCGAAGCTGATCGTGATGCAGTGCACCTCACCTTATCTTTGGGCTTTTTCTTGCTGTTTGATATTGAACATTTCTTCTACACAGAGGCTTGATCTGATAACTCTGATCCTTGATCCCAGGGTGGTTTGATGCAGCAGTGGACAGAAGTGGGATAAAAGAATGCCCAGCGCCTTAAACAATAAATTCTGTATCTCTGAAAACTGTGAAACGATGACCTGTCTTTAATCTAGCCCTCAAGAGTTCAATCTTCCTGTAGAGTTTACTTCCAGCCTTAATTAAACACACTGAACCAGCTAAATAAGCACTGAAGTATGCATCTGATAGACCCTTTTCTATCCCGTGAGCAGGGCCACAGTAAGCAACTGTCTAGGACATCCAAAGTCAACAAAAGGTCATGTTTTCCCACCTTTTCTGCTGCCCTGCCTATTAGGCCAAGTGAGAAAATTTGTGAATACTACACTGTCAGAAAACCCTGGCAGTACCCTCAAAAGGATAACTGGTAAAAATCACAGATTGGTGCCTGCAAGTCGATATATATATACTTATGGGGTAAATAAGGTTACTGTCCCAGTGACAAGCTGTTTTAAACCTTAGGGTACGATTTTTGCTCAGTTTTGGCTGACCGTATAGAGATCATACTTTTTTACAAGACATTCTGACAGTATGCTATTTCGGATATAGCTCTAAAAACAGCAGGTTGAAGCAGGTTGTACATTCTGTAAAAAGGTGACCCACCATGACTGGATGCCCCTGGTCTAACTACATGCTTCACAGGGCTGGATCAAGATCTCTTGACACCCCTGATGGCCCTAGTGAACAGCTAGTATTGTATGTGCTTCGACATACAATATTTTATATGCCAAAGGAACCAAAGTATGTGCACCATTTAGACGTCCCTGGTAGCTTGAGGCCCCAGGAAATAACTTGGCCCATAATGTAGTCCTATTCAACAACTGAGTGAATTTTTCATGCACACTGTAATTTTGTTCAGATTCCTTCACTTATTTAATTGACATATTGTGACCTTTAATCAAACTGTTTACTGTAATCTGAAGTGTCCATAGCCAGAACTTTATAATGCTTGCTTTAAGTAAACGGCTTAAAATAGAGTAGCACATATTTACAGGACAAATATTGCTAAGCTGCATTAAGCTTGATCTCTAACACAGGTTGGGTTCATGTCCTCATAAGCAAAGCTCCATTATTTTCCCATTCCAAATATGGTTCTACTTCTGAAGTAATAACGCTGTGGATATGTCATTCCACTTTTGGCTGCCTTTGTGCTAACCTTATCCCTTGGATTTCCTCCACCGTGTTTGGCCCTAACCGAGACCTTTTCCAGAAATGAATTCAGCTGAAGGGCCTGATGACCTTTTACAATAGAGCGAGCCATGAGACATTAAAACCAGGCATCTGGTGGAAAGGCTACCACTTTTGCGCGATCTGGGTTCTTGTGATTACACCGATATAATGCATTTTACAACAACGCCAAGACGTGACATTTCTGGTTGGATGTTATGCCAAGTCACAAAATGTGTCGAATTGAACAAAACAATATGGACACAAGCGTTACTTTTCCATTCCTATAAGAAGCTGAACATTTCCATTTGTTTATTCTTAGCTGTGAAGAGCTTTAGTAGCTTTCGTAAACTCTCAAGGTCGGTCCACCTTGTACGGATGAAGGAAAGTCTCTGGCACATTTAATTAGAAATGTTCCAAAGGCTGTTTAATTGATTTCACATTTTGGCATTTTCTTTTTTATCAGCAGGGATTTAATCATGTGAAGGGGGTGGCTGGATAACGCATATTCATTACTGCATATTTCAACCAGCAGAGACACATATTCGTTTTTTTTTAATCGATCTCCTGGTTGAATTAGTATCTCAGCGTACTTACCAAATTAACCACCTATGACAACATTGGAAAGTAGTTTAACCCAAGGGGTGAGGGTTTGGCGGGTTAGCATATAAGCTATCTAGTCCTTGCTGATAAATGTCACAACAATATTTGAAGATAAAAGCATCATTCCTTTTACACCCATGGAACTCTGGATTTACAATGTTAATAACTGTAGAAACAAATAATCACACTCTCTAAAAAGGGTCCATTAATACCCATTCTAAGGTACCTGTGTAAATCGCAAATATTTAATCACATTATAGTAGATGTTTTGCCAACGATCGATTTTATTTGGAGAGCACTTAAAAGCGAGAAATGGACTTCAGTATTTCTTCGATGACTGCCTTTTCACGCCGTAATTCACCTGTGAGTGATTTGCCTGTGAGTAAAGATGGCAGCAAGCAGGTCGTGCACTTCCGGTGGGTCCAAAGTAGCTGTCATCGAGATGAATGGGAATGGTAATGGATGGTATTCTCCAGGTATAATAACCTCTTTGGTTTAACCCTGTACCTATTATCAACTCCCCACTTTTAATTCATGCCAACTCTAATGCAAATGTGCTGTAAAAGAACTGCTGATGTACAAAGTGGATTGCTAAACTGCACAGCATTTTTCACAAGCCAGCTCGGTCTCGATTTGAAGGGGCTGTCGTCCCCTATCTGGTTGACAGACGTGCGTGTCAGACTTGTTTACTGGTTGGCGCGTGGAGCTGTCCTAACGGCTGATGCTGTTGATCCGAGGCAGGCGTCCAGCGTCTGCGGACCGCACGGTATGAGGGATATCTTAATCATGTAGGCACAAAATCGAAATCAAGGCTTAAACTGAAATGGTCATTACATTAGAATGACTTTATGTTGTGGTATACTGTAGTTTGGGTAGTAGGATGTCTTAATCTAAATAAGCAATGGTACTTTCCTCTTCATATCAAATGACAACTGCCTGAATGACTGATGTGTTATTTTCCCCAAAGGGATCTCATGGTGCTTCTGTTTAAATTGTAAAAAAAAAAAAAAAAAAAAACTTCCATGTTTTCCTTTGTAAACAGCACAACACAGATATGTTACCCTTGTATCACAAACTGAAAAGCTGATTGCAATGCAACACCAACTCTTTCTAACACCTTCTCTCACACCGACTCATCTACACGGCAGATCCTATCATGTCTGCAGGGCGAGACACTTTTTACACTGCTTTGGAATCGATTATTGATAGTGTTGGTTGTGTTTTATTTGACAGCATGGATTTTCCTTCTCAGGAGGAGGAGAGAGGGAGCGATAAGAGGGTTTGGGAGGGGAGGCGGCCACTCAGAAGAGGAAATAGATCCATTGAACAGGTCAGAATTTGCTGGATCTGGAAGCTCTGGAGGTGGAGGCGCAGAAATAACTGGAACAAACATGAGAGCGGTAAAAGGAGGCTTTGGTCATGTTGAGGTTCACAGAAAGAGGTAGAGAGACACTTGGGATAGAGGGATAAATAGGTAATGACTTTAGGGTAGTGTGCTAACATTTCAGAGCTCACAAAAGAAAAGATTTTAAAATAAATTCATTTAATTTTGTTGCTGTGTTGCAAAAATTAATGTTGAAGTAGTTTTAATCAGTTTGAGACTATGCAAACGTCAAATATCTTAATTACTGTACGTCATCCACAATAATTAATTACCTATCTGAAATGCACTGTATGTCTGTCTTGAAAGTTGTGTCTTTCTTTCTTGAGAGAATAGCTTTTGCAGGGATTTTTTTTTTTTTCTTCTAGAACCCTTCTTTCTTATTGTTACCAACATCTGCTCAATAAAACCGACCAATTAAATGTACATTCTATGCATAAAATAAGCATTTTATATCTGTTTAAGGCTATAGACCTGAAAAAAACACTGCTGTAGTTTGGGGTCTATAAGCATTATTATTTATCTATTACGGTAGTTCAGCAAGGTTGCGTTAAATGTTGACAGGTGACAGTAATCAACTATTATGTTGTAAATGATAAACAAAATAGAAATAAGCAAATAGACATATTTCAAAGTAAAGTTGCTATTCTTTTTATCATTCTGTTTATCAAGGAATACAAATTTATTAAACACTACGATACAGTAAATCAATAAATAACGTAAAATAAAATAAATTAAACAGCTCCTTTTAAATTTTTGCTGTCGGATAGCACTAACATCAACCGGCAGGGGCTAACTGACCCATGATAATATGTAGCTGAATCGTAAAGAGGACTGACTTTTTTATTTGAAAAGCGTTCTCCCTGCAGTCGCTATGTTGAGTGTTGCAATTTCGCCTTTTCATACTTCAAAAAGTATCCAGCTCATGTCTAGTTATCATGCTAATGTCACTCTCTGCTTCATGGGCAAACACACATACACACACTCAGATTCCTAGCACACACACAAACAGCCGTCATAACGACCATCTACATCACACCCTCCATGCACGTTCAGATTTGCTGCAGAGTTCGCAGGCAGCCTCTCAAGTTTAATGACGCGTAGCAACAGGATCGAGAGAGGATGAGGGGGGTCACGGCACTAATGTCCGGACACATCGCCAGAGGATCAGGGACTTCCAGACAAAGGACATCAGAGAAAGCCCCTCTCTCTCCACAAGCACATTTCTGACCTCTTATATCCTCAAAGAAACCCATTCACAACTATTTCTGCTGCGATTCCAGATCTCTAAATAGAAGACATTTTGGACAGACATGATGGACACAACCAAAATGCTCATGGCAACCTATAAATTGTCTCCTCAAATGCATTGTCTTCCAAATCCTTTAGAGGTTTGTCCTCTGCTGTCAGAGAAATCTCAGATATCACATGATGTGGTTTCCTGCAGTACAGAACATATATTTTCATAAGGCAAAGATTAATTGAATGCATTGGAATAATTGAATGATTGCCAAACCCCCCCTAACCACATGACTGAAATGGTCAAATCCATCAGTGTTCAACTATCTCTGCCCACTGGCTTGTCAGCATAACCTGATTTTTGGTTATTAATGTAACAAATGCAAGATTATTTCCCGTAACTCTTCATGTTCAGTCATAGGAAATGGCATATTTTTGTATTATCTTTAATATGCTGCATTTATGGCTCCTAATATTATTGAAGCCCTTGTCAGAATGTGTCTAATTTCGTAATGCTCAGCATGATTACCTAAATACAATTAGAACATGTAAAAATTGAACGGTGACCAAAGCTATTACACATTCACAAGGCATCTTACTGCTTTGTGTTTCAGAATGTCAGGTTACACATGACGGGATAACAGTGCTTCATATCTCTCTGTTGTTACATCTCATAGTGTTCCACACTCCTATGACTACTTATTGCATTTCAGATTTCCCTGAGTGCTTATACGCATAATAAAAGTGCATGTATATGAGTACTGTCAAGCTGTAAGTATAGAAATGTAGTCTGAACAATTTATACATCTGATTTTGTATACTAAAGAGGAAGTATGCCATACTATACAGATTCATAATAACCTGAGGGTTAGCAAAGGATGTCAGTGTGGTAATTTGCAGGCGCACTACCCTTTTTAACTGACTCTTTTTTATGGGGTGGGGTGGAAAGGGGTTTACCAACTTGCCTACTATTAGTAATTGCATTCCAATAATGTCTTAAACTTCTCCCCTTTTTTTGGTAAAATGTAAACATGTTTTCCTCACATCAACACTGACTAGAAAATTATAGTAAATACTTTTAATTACTAATAACAGTGCTTATTTATATGAAAGCAAGGGTTTATGGGTATAGCACAGGTCATGGTGCCACCAAACATCAGAAATAGTGAAGGAGAGTGACATAAACACACACACACAGAGGGAGACAAAGAGAGAGAGAGAGAGAGAGAGAGAGAGAGAGAGAGATAGAGAGCATTGGAAGGAAAGCAAATAGTGGAGTGAGACTCCAGCCCTTAGGGAGCAGCACTTAAGTAATTAATGTTTGAAATTGCTTAAGTTCAGCATGGAGACTCCCAAGAGAGCCAGTATCAGTCACGCACACACACACACACATACATGCAAACCACACAGAAAGGAGGTCAGGAGACAAGTTATATCTAGATTTGCATTATCCTCTTGTTTTCTTGAGGTACACTTTAAGACAATGTGTTCATGTTTTATCATCACTTGAATGCAGACAGGTTTCATCAGAAATACATTTTGGACAAAAACTTATACCAAAGTATAAATATTTATATGAATAATTGAAATTGCATTCAGTAATCAGAACACACACACATTTAGGCTACATACATACAGTACATATATATCTGTATAGACACACATACTCTATTTATATATAGATCACACACACACATAGTGTGTACATACATATCCATATTCTATGAGTTATCAATCTATCCACAACATAACTAGATGTTTCTGTGTCTGTAAAGGCATCTCTGTCACTGACGATCTTACTTTGTCCCGATCATTTATATTCACATCTCGACTGATTGATATTTTTCCTGCATTTTCATATTTGAGTTACCACCTTTTCCAAGGGTTCCCTATTTAAAAGTGTAACCACAAAATTTTGCTAGTTACTACTCTACGTAGTATAGCTGAAAATATGTCTTCTATAGCAAGTTTCATGAACATTGCCTTAATCTGGTCAGATAAATAAATGTCTTTGCCTAAACTTGGTCAGGCTTCTCAAATTAACACTGTGAAAATAACATGCAGCAAGAAAAATGGGATCATCTATTTAATTTCGTCATTTAATTGGTTCTTGTTACAGGTTTAATGAGCACTCTAAACTCTTGTCTTTACCATCAAGAGCTTTAGAGAAACGCCTGGCTGTAGTCTTTGAACCCTCTCAAATGAGACTGAAGGGACTCTTCAAACTGTCAGCGGTAATGCCACACGTCTAACTGTTCCTAAACCTAGCTGTAATGGATTTCATTCACATTTTCAGCTTAAGCATGGCCATTAAGCTAGATGCAGCCCTTCAGCCAGACGCGCCAGAAACCTGACTCTTCTCTCACTGTCCCTTCTCTTAAAGATAAATTGAGGTGGAACGTCCATCGGCACAACGTCAGTTTAGGATGCCAGCTCATTTTTCAGTGGAACGTAGAATCAGACAATGACTGAATTTTAAGAGCTCAGATAAACGCAGTCCCTAAGGACAACACAGACAATTACTGTCCTGGGGGAACAAAGGACGGCAGTGAAGCAGTTTTAAGCAGATCTGCTCTCATCAGTCCCAAAAGGATGAGGGTAATTATTGAATAAGACATTTCTTTCTATTTGTTTTACTTAATGCTAATTAAAAATGCAAATGAGCAGAAGGACTTTCATTCCAAATCTGAATCCCCTTACACAATAGCTTGTTTGTGTTGTGGCCTAGCAGCTAATATGCATGAGCTGTGGTCTTCTTGTGGGTGTCACAAAGTCAAATCCAGTGATAAACATGTTTCCTGTCCTCTTGCTGAAAAAAGTGCCATGCAATATTACATAACTAAATTTAGCAAAGCGCAGGGGTCTTTAACCTTTCTCCTGGAGGGCAACCGAACTGCAGAACCTGAGTGGCTGGTTCAGGTGTATTTGAATGAGGTTGGAGCTAAAATCTGCTAAACAGTAGCTCTCCGGAATCAGGGTTGAAGACCCCCATGGTAGTGGCTAGTCCTTGTAGAGTGCTTGTTAGCGCACCCGCCTTTCATGCTTGTTGACGGAGGTTCAATTCCCTCTTGAAGTGGAGTAGAACAGGTTAAATGGGTGCAAAGATCTGGCTAAAAGTAAGGTGTAGGGGGTTAAATATAACAGAGGCCAGCACCTAAGGGCTGTGCGGGTAACACTTACTAACCTGACCTCTAGAGGCACCATAGAAGCTGTAGTCTTTAAGGTACTTAGCATACCTTCCTCCCTTCACCTTGTTTATGTACCTGCCTCCTATGCTGGTTGACATTGGTTCTGATCCTGTTCAGGATGGCATAGTATCAGATAAAATGTGATTCGGTTTAGTGAGGTGCGCTCAACAGACTAGCTACTAAGTGCTGTGGAGGTAAAGCTCACTTATCTGACCTCAGAGCACACTAGTGTCTAATGCTGAAGGCTGAGGCCTTTAGAGTGCTTGTTAGCCTCCTGTGCTGGTTGACATGGATCCCACTGGGAGCCTTGCCTTTTCAAAACTCACTGCCACAATACTAGATTGTTGTGGGAGGTTTCCAGAACATTGTAAATATCCTATGGGTGTTTTTTTTAGAATGCTGCAATGCCATTGTAAAGGTGTTTGGGTGGCTGCTATCATTGGTGGTTGAGTACTGGCAAAAGTCAAAAGAGTTTAGTCCACCTACAAATGTTTGATTTATTTCTAAGCACCTGTCCCTCCTTAAATAAGACTTTCTTTTGTCAGTTTCATCTACAGCAAGCAAAAAAATCATACATTTCTGTTTGACAAGTGGTGTGGTTTGACGTATAGTCTCATATCCATAGCACAAACATTGCAGGATTGATTGCAGGTTTAATTTCTTATGGCTGGAGTTTTGCTCAAATACCTACTGTAAGTACGAGTGAAAGAAAGCAATGTTTGCCACAGAGAGCACCGCTAAAACTGCTAAACTATATAATCTCAACTACATATCCTCGGAAAGATGACAAGATCAAACCTGCTAGACAATCATCGCCACCACCATTCGAATTTCGTCAAGTCTTCCGTAAACTACATGACATGTTGAGCGAATGCCGTTTTGCAATTTTTACAGCGCTTGTGGCTGTAAATCACAGCATCTGAAAAGGGAGGCTTCAGTTTTTCTCCAGCTGTTCTCATGTAGGAAGGTGTCAGAGCTCACACATGGCAAGAATCAAACGAAATGGAGACAGAGCGAGAGAAAGAATGAGAGTGAAAGAGAGAGAGAGAGAGAAATTGGAGAAAGCAAATCACTTGAGGGGTCCAGCAGACATGAGTGAGTCCCGGCTCAGACGCTCAGAGTAAATGACTTCCTTGTGCGCTCTCCTCTCTGGTATGTATTTTTAAAAAATAAGGCGTAGGATCACGTTCCCGCTGCTCATGGTGTTTGCGATGTCCCGAGCTGGGCGAAAGGAAGAGAGCAGAGGCTAGCTGTCCTCTGAGGAGAATATGGAGAGGAGGTGATCGCTTGGCATTTCCTTTACAATCAGCTTTTCTTTCATAGAGAGAAAAAAGTATGCGCAAGGAACTTCAGAAAGTGAGCAGTCAATAAGCTGGTTCTCCTACATGTTTCCACATTTGCATAACTCACTGCATTTCCAGTACATGAAATAAAAAAAAAAATATAAGTATTATTTTATAGAAATAAAAGAGCAGATTACTCTATGTTTCCAATACTTTTTGAGGGTCACCGGATCAATATAGGAGCAACAAAACCATGTACCTACATACTATGTGAATAGGTGGCTTAAAACCTTTTCAGTACTCGAATTGATATTTCCTTTACACCCCCAAGGGGAAATAAAATGACTGTAGTCTAGACCTGTGGACAGAGGGGACGTTTCTGATCAATAAATGTGAAGCGTTTCAAATCCCCCACAGCCAGAGGACACACGACTGCTGAGACTCCACTGGATATCATTATAGCAAGGGTTTGAGACAGAGCAAGACCAGTGACGTCAGCAAGAGATGGATTTGTATTGCCAAATTACAGTTCTGAGGTGTTTCATTTTGGTATTTGTCATTGAAAGCAGTGCACAGTCATTTTGTTTTGATATTAGTAGTAATAGTAGTAGTAAAACACAAAATATACTGTATTTTAAAGTAAATAAATATGTATATGATAAATTAGATCTACAACTAACATTAAAAAATCATTCTAATTCTAATAATTCTAAAAATAAATATTATTTTTATTATTAGCTTTTTTTTTTCACATTAAAAATATACTTAGAATTACAACTGTCATTAATGATGTCTTTAACATAAATCAGCTGCCCCTGGATGTAAACAAGGCTTTTTTGAGTTTAATGAGTACTTAGCATTTATTTACATTGCAAAAAGAGTTAACTATTTAAATACTATATGGCTCGTATAAATGGTACAGGCAGCTGGAAGGCATGCAGAGAGGATGGTTCCAGCCAGGCGCACTAGTCATGTAATTATTAACGTTATGGAAGATCTGGTGAAGCACTGGGGATCCTTCATTTGCCAGGATGTCCCTTGGGAATTGGCAGCATCCGTTATCAAGGGAATGGAATCATTGAGTAGACTGAGATAATGGAAATGGTAGTGAGTGCTTTTCCTCGTTCTCTCTCTCTCTCTCTCTCTCTCTCTCTTGCGCTCACTCCATATCTGGTTCTATTTCTCATCGGAGCAGCAGACCTACTGACGTCGGCCGCATTGATCGCAGAGTACTGGTGACAAAATAAAAGAACCCTTAGGGGTGGGGGTTAAAAAAAAAATCCAATCCAATCTTATAGACACTATACGTCTATGTAAAGTACCCATTGTGGAAGTTCTCTGACACAAAGCCCAGCTGTACCTGCCACATTATTTTCACCAACTGTCTGTAATAAAAACATTTTATGTGTGTGAACTGATTGCTATTGATTTTATTTGTTGTATACAACCAGTAAAAAGTTCAGAATAATGAAGATTTTTGTTTTTGAAAAAAGTCTCACCAAGCTTACCAATTAGTACAGGATAGCATATAGTTGCAGAAATACTGGAATTGTGTCAATTTCAAAAGCACAATTAAAATGAAGTGATGTTCTATTTAAAAACAATGGTGTGCTTTCTCTCTCTCCTCCACCTTGACAAGTCGCGAGGGCTCAGGACACAACAGCACACCATCCCGCTGGTTTTAATTGCAATCAATTAAAAAAACTTTCCAAGCGTGAAATACGAAGCCTGACACAGGACGTTCTGAAGCAGGCCGAGGTGACGAGCCGCGCAGCTTTGATTAAAATCAATATCAAACTCCAGCAGGAGCGTGCTTACAAACAGACCTGACCTTGCGCCTGTAATATTAACCGCCAAAAAAAAGGCGCAAGATTGTCGGGATAGATGGACAAAGAGAGGGGGGCAGATGGAGGAAGGAAACGAGAAAGAAAAAGCACCTCCTTGACAGCCTAACCAATGTCTCCGAACGCCGCTCTATTATTGAAATTCTCGTTGATATTCGTCTCCAGTTCTCCATCCCGCCGTGGTCCGGCCTTGACAGCTCAGTAATCAGAGTTTTAAAATTGTTACCATTTTCCTTGATGATTCTCAATGTGACCGCGGTTAGTATTAATACGGGTCGCGGAATAATAAACAGCCTGTCAGCACAAATAGTCCGGCGTGTCTGACTAGCGTTTGGTTATTCAGTCTATCTGCTGTGAACCAGCTTTCCCTGAAGTGTAGGGGTTATGTGTTACCTGTTATTTAAATGACCTCGGCTGTGCCTGTGATGACAAAAATCACAGCCGTCCACCTGGCTGCAGAAACATCTCTTATTGCTGCAAAGCCAAAGTTTATTAGTGAGACATAAAAACAGTTTTTTGGTTTTTTTTTTTATTAAAATGAAGCATATACTTTTCACGACTTGTACTGTAAAAGTGGGTTAACAGCACAGGTCTCAAGATATTCAAACATGATGCCAAATAGGCAGCAAAGACTGCCTATTTTTTATTTATTTTTTTTTTTTTACCAAAAACTGGATATGACTTTATATACATATAGGGAGTTGTTTAAATGCCATTATGTAGTTTATATGTTTATTTAAACATATTGAAAGTTGAAACCTTGTAATTTGTATTAAAAAACTGATATATAATAAGACTAATTTTACAAATAAAATAAAAAAATAAATAAATAAATAAATAAATAAATAAAATGTAATTTCATTTGACCTTCTAACCTACCTTACTGCTTCTATCAAATACCAGCAGCTGCAAAATGAGAATAAAAGTTGCAGTAGATAATTTATGGTTTATATATATATATATATATATATATATATATATATCTATCATTATCTGTACTGTAGGCTATTTATGCTTGTACATTACATACAGTGCATAAACTGTAAATGTTTAGACAGTTTATCAGAATTTTACAACGCTGCAAACTCATCCAATCAGAACCTCTTTTCTCTATAGTCTATCCATTATGTTTAGGAATATAGACCTTGCAGCCAGAATTCTCCATCCTAATCTGCCCAGCTTTTAAGCTTGAATCTCAGATGCACATTTCCTATGACTGATGCATGTAAGTGCTCAATAGATCAGATATCATACAGTGACATTTTCTGCTTATCGCACGAGCTCTGATGTGGTGTGAGCGATTCTTACCCTGCTAAAAAGAGCCCAAGAGATGACCACGGCCTTGAGAAGATTAGTGAGCACTTTTAAGCGTGAGACAGGGACAGTGCGTTATCAATAACAGTGCATTACTGTAGCTCGGCCGTGTACAACAGCAGACTTACAACCGTTAGCATACTGCAGAGCAGATGGTCCGAAAGACTACTCAAACGGTCAACTCAGCATGACCGCACAAGACTGATGATTATGTTTAAATAAATTCAACCGTATTTGCTTTATTTCCAGGAGGTATATTTAGCTCTTTATTTATGTGTGATGGACTGCAGTGTGCGTAAGATCTATCTATGAACACCACACTGAACATTTCTCATTACACATGCTCATGCATTCTTTATGGATATCCTAAACTCTGCTCTACACTCAAACTGGGAGTGTTAATAGTGGGTTTTTATGCAGTAATTTATATATATATATATATATATATATATATATATATATGTATTTTTCTTTCATATTGTTTATTTATGTTGTGCTATCTTGTTACCATTTTGTTTTATTTATTTAATTAATATTTTTTATTCACTTTTTAGTCCCACTTTCACCTTCTAAAGTCAAAAATAGCCCTGCTAAATTGTTTTATTTATTTTTATTTCAATTTATTTAACCTTTCTTTCTATCTATCTGTTTCTCTCTGTCTGTAATTGACTTAATTTTTCAAAAAAAAAAAAAAAAAATCTATATTTGAATCAAACAAGCAAACAACAAACCACTATTTTATATAAACGTTTATTGGTTCTTTTTTTTTTTTTTCTTTCTTTTTTTTTTTTCTTTTCTTTATTGTCATTGTTGTTGTGGTTTTATTATTTACTTTTATTATACATATATATTTCTTTAGAATAGGAAAGGATGATGAAAAGTAAAACCTGGATACGATCAAACAAGCTTTGATTATGCGAGGTGCAGCACAGCATCCAAACAGTATGTCAGACACAATATCAGACCTCTTCCTCTGATACTCACATCCCCCAACACCACTGGCAACTACAAAGACCCCCGGCGAACTTTGCTTCGCTATTCGGGACAATTAGTCACGGCGGCGGGGAAAGTGCCTTAACTGAGTTTTGCTAAAGCGAGCGAGACAAGAGCAGGAGGATGGATTACACCATGTATCAGCGCTCGGGACAGAAGGGCTATCTGGCCAGGGATGTTGTAGATTACATGCTAGAACACCGTAAACTAACAGAGCCAGATGGAGTCAAAGAAATGAATCACGTAGGCAGTAAAAGCAGTCCATCAGATGTTCCCAGCTAACACAACTAGCCATTTTCTTATAACGGTTTCTAAATATTCAAATGATACAATGCAACATTTGAGTATTTAATGACTATGATGTCACAAATAATCTATTGACTTTCATTATAACAACCCTGTTGAAATAGAAATAAAGCTAGTCTAGGTGGTTAACAAGTCCTAACTCATCTCCCAGAATGGCATGGTTCACAAATATGTACCTTCATGCTTATTTTTCTTCTAAACATAATACATTTCTGTACAATGTTATTTGTAAAAGAGATTTTAATCACAGCGAGTCCTTTCCTGATTAAATAAAGGTGATTGATTGATACAAATTTCTGAGGGAAAAAAAAAAGTTACCGTAAAATTCATACCAAATCACCGCATCATAAAACATGTTTATCTTTCCACATGACTTTTGGTGCGACTAGAGGTGTGTTTCCCATACAACAAGTCGACTTTAGTACTATAGTATGATGCATCACTGGAGAAAGTAACTAGCTAGTCAGACTGTTTTGCAAATCTATAGCTCAGTAACGACACCAATGAATTTGTACGCATTAGCCACCTTGTAAAATGCATTCAAGATGGTTTTGGTCATTTCAAGTCTTTTTTCTTTCAGCAGGGTAACCACTTTCTGCTGGCTTAAGATTTTCAATGACCAAAGTAATCTCACAAGCTACGACCATTAATGTGATGCAACTATCTCAAAAATGTGTAAAAATGACACCAAGCCTTACCCATCCCAGAAAAAAACATGTTTAGCTTCTGCAGCATGCAGTCTGCTCTGGTTACAAAGCGAGCACACAGAGCAGCTCTCGTGGCAGCCGGCCGTCACTGTCATTCCTCTCATTTCAGGAAACGCAATACTGTTTAAGTGCTTTCATCACTTGCCAAGGCAACAGACATAGAAACACAGCCAAACAAATGCGAGCATGACATCACATGATGTTGGCTTGTAGACAACCATGTAACGACAATCTTCCTCTCGCCACCAGCTGCAAATATCAACACTGCCTGGTGGTCCGTGAGCGAAACGACCCGGCAGAGTTCGGTTTATGTAAATGCCATCATATTTTGAGAACATGTTTTGGAAATATGTTGGCATACTTATGTTTCAGAAGACATAGCAAGGTCTAATTTTTGTCTAACCTAGCAACTAGTCCTCGGTGCTATGACTAAAACCTTACTACTGACTTGTACATACTATATTTACATAATATACCATTGTTTTTAATTTCATTATATTTTAAAATGCAATTTATTCCTGTGAAATAAGCTTCCAAAACTGAATGTTCAGCCTCATTACTCCAGTCTTCAATGATCCTTCAGATAATTATTTTATTATGCTGATTTGCTGCTCAAGAAGCCTTATGTTGAAATATATTTTGTGGAAACAAGATTCTCTTTTCTCTTGATGAATAAAATTAATTAATTGCGATTAATTGCAATTGCAGTTTTAGTTTATATT
>JAUMHP010000059.1:2018392-2029748 GCA_032361065.1 Enteromius trimaculatus
TGATCTGCTTTAGTGGTCTCTCTCATTTTGCTGATAATATTCGGCTGCGGTTGCAATGGGAAATAATCAAGTTTTGTGGAGTATTTTTTATAGCACTGAGCCCATATCGAGGAGCTGCTGTAAAAAGATTAAATTCTTGTTAACACCGAATATGAAATACATCTTTGTCAGGGGCTGACACTGAACAGAATTGCTTTCAGACTAACTTCTGTATGTGTCTGCTAAAGCAATTAATTCCCTCTCATGGCTAATCCTTTGTCAATTAAGTTTCCAATTAGAAAGGGGAAAAATAATTACCCATATGCACTGACATTAATTAGTGGATGGTAAAAAAAAAATACTGTTCCAACTTTCACAAGGTATTGTTTTGGGTTTTTGTTAATTACACAGACTTTTTGTCTCAAATCCAGATAACAGCAAAAGATCAAACAGATTTTACATTTTCTGAAGACGATGCAAGTTGTGCTTGCAGGTGAGGAGGGAAAAAAGACAGGGAAGGTTTCTGAGTTTCCGCCAGGTATTGACTGGTTGCTTTCTGGGTAATTGCAACACAGTTGCTAAGGTGTTTTGGGTAGTTAAGTGTGTGTTGGTAATGTGTGGTTAGATGGCTGCTAGATTGTTCTGGATTGATTTGGTATTTACCAAAAATGTGTGGCTATTACGGTATTGCCTGTCAGATGCAAGAGCAATCATTATTGTATCTATGAGCTTGTTATGTTATGTCATGTCTTGTTTTTGTTTGGTGGTCACAAGATTTTTCTGGGTAGCTGCTAAGTTGTTAGCAGGATGGTACTAGGCCATGGGAGTCCAATCCTGTTTAGATCCAACCCCGTTTATACAGTTGTGAACTAGGGGCCAGCTGAAGTCCAAGTTGGCCTAGTTCTTGAAAAGTTCCTAAATATGATTTATGTAACACATCTCACGTAACATAGATGTGATCAGGTTGGAAAGACAGTAGACAGGTTTGGGTCCTAAATGAATGTATTGAAGTGATCGCTTGGAAATATGCTCATTGCTCAAATGGTCCTGCCTAATCATATCTTTCTTTCATTGCAATACATGGTCACACTTTATTTTAAGGTTAAATTCCCACTACAAACCAATAACTATGAATTCTGCCCCAATAAACTCCAAATTTGCTGCTTATTAACAGAATAAAGTAGTGGTTAAGTTTAGGGATTGGGTAGGATTATGGATGCAGAATACTGTCATAAAGAATATGTGCATAAATGCTAATAAAGTGTCAATATGTGAATAACAACTAGTTAATAAGCACAATCGGCTTCACTGTTTTTGCACTTTCTCTACAGAGAATGACTCCTGCATATGTTTGTGTGTGCTGCTATAAAAAAAAAAGAAAAAAAGTCCTGTTTAAGAATTTGCTTGTCAGAGATTAGTGTATTTGTTGGCTAGAATTGAAAAAGAGATACCTACAGTATCTGACAAATTTTTTCATGTTACTGAATACCACACCCAATCACTGTTTACAGTCAGTCATTGATGTCACTTTGGAAAACTCATGCACAGCACCAATAATAGTCCTAGTCCACATGTTGCTAGTGTTATGATGTACAACAATTCATTATAATTAATAATAATACATTACAATACATTAATTAAATCACTTTTACGTTTGGGGATTTCAAAGGATGACTCAACCAAAAATTTAAATTCTGTCATCATTCACTCAACCCCAAGTTTTTCCAAGCTGGTCTTTGCACAAAACAAGATATTTACATAAAGAATGTTGATTAACCAGTTGCACTGAGTTCCATTGTATTACAAATAATGAAATACAAAATAAATAAATAATGTATTGACAGCAAAGTCATGGACTGTGATTAATCACGATTAATCACAAGTTTAAAATAAGGATTTACCTGTAAATGTGTTGCAACGAAGAAATGCCTGACTTGTTTAAGGAGAAAGAACCTTTCACACCTCCGCCACATCACTTCAATTAAAGTGTATATTTACCCATCTATTACCAAAAGTATTTCTAAATGCATGCAACAAATATTTTCTACCTTACATGCCTTATTATGACAAAATGCTTTATGAAGAAGTGCACCTGTGCACAGCTGCAAATGAGTGCTTGTATTAGCAAACACTAAATTCTAAATTAAATGTAGAATAATTCTTAAGCATTTTTTTCCCCCTTTTTTTTCTTTGTCTTTTGATCAATAGAGAGCAAAGCAGGTTATTATGCTATTTTGACTATTTTTACTTTAATAGCCGTCACCGGCTGCTGAACATGACACATATCTGAAATGCATTAGATTTTCTCTCAACTTTC
Organism: Enteromius trimaculatus; assembly: GCA_032361065.1. NCBI lineage: Eukaryota > Metazoa > Chordata > Actinopteri > Cypriniformes > Cyprinidae > Enteromius > Enteromius trimaculatus. The sequence continues at coordinate 2,020,689 of JAUMHP010000059.1, forward strand.
TGACTCATTTCAGGTCTTATATTCTCTACTAACGAGCTGACGAGTTGAAACGGGTACGTTAAACGAGGGACACAGTGTTGCACTACTCCACGATCTAAACTGTGATGAATATAAAATATATTACAGTACATGCGTGCACAGTTTTAAGGGAGCTTTAAATCGCCTTTTTGGTAACTTCATATCTTAACTGACCCACAATACTGAGTGCACATAGTTTACTTGATGTGGTCATATAGACTAAATGCACTTCTGGTCAAGAGAAAAAGTGACAAGAACAGAAGCCGGCCCTGTCCCTCCATTATTTTTATTTATTTACTCTTTAATGTAAAACTGGAGAAAAAAAAAAAAAATCATGATTATATGATTATATAATATAATATATCTTGTACATACAATATTGTACAACCCGAGCACGTCTTTTTCCCCTTCTACTAAAACGTCTTATACTGCTGCTTTAGCTATTTAAATAGCTCAGTTTTGAGTGTAATGATTATAGACGGCTCTTAACATTTATTTTAATCTAGTACTAGTCTTAATCCCAGTGTGGGAAACTGCCCCTAAAAGAATAAATGTGCGACTTGATGGTTTGTGCAGAGAGTGGTGCTATAAAGCGCATTCTGCAGGACATAGAGGGACTAGCCAGCACTTTCACCTTAATTTTGCTCTGATAAAGGTAGGAGTAAAACGTCATTTAAACATCAAAGTTGACCCGAAGCCCGGCCCGAGGGGCGTACAAAAGGCTCGTCGGGCTTGGGCCTGAATGCAGTGCTCTAATGCAGAATAAGGTAATGTAGAATTAGGCATTAATATCTGCTTAAATACTACTAATAAGTGGCTAATATTGTATTAATACATATGCTAAAAAGCAAATAGAATAACTCCACCCTAAAATAGAATCATATTTAGAATCATAGCATAGTGGCTATGGTGTTGGTATTTTAAGGTTGGTTGCTAATGGGAAAAGTATAAAAAGCACAGCGGTAATCAACACTACCCTCTGTGTTGAGTGTGACCAGTTGGATGGTAAAAAATGCTAGAAGTCTTTCAAAAGTAATTAGACAAATTTATCAAATTTATTAGACATTAATTTAAAAATAAACACTTAACAAGCCGAAAACAGTGAAAAGAAAGGTTTTAAATCAACAAAAAAGGCCTCAATTCTAGTTTCTAAATTCTAAAAAATTCTAAAAAATGAAACAAACAAGCATTGTTTTGTATTGGTGGTGCATTGGTGAGATTAATAGTTTTAAGAATTAAACCCCAAATATTTTTCTGCAGTGGTCTCTTATTTTTTATATGCCTCATTAGCAGATGTTTCTATGGGCTGCTATATGTAATCCATCTGCCTTATTAGCAATGGTCAAAGAAGATCCATGAACACCCCAAGAGCAAGATGACTGTGGACCTGCAAAAGTAACTGGAATGCCGCTAAAGTGTTTGCTTTGTTATTATTGCACTCTGAACATTTCATTACATTGTTCCTGCACCATACGATTCTGAAGGTCATCACACCCCGGAAGGTGTCTGCTCACTAATTGGTTTTCTCCTTTGTTTTAATTGCGTGTCTTCATCTCAGACAGCCAAAAAGGGAACATTTTTAGACCTATTTGCTGTCATAGTGATAAAAGCGCACAACTTCACGCTTGGCTGTTTGAAATAAATGGAATACATTAGTTGGAACTGTTATGCTATTGGTGACACACTAACGGGACTGCATCGCTTTTCCCCGGGATGAACTGGGATCTCGGAGGGTCATGCGTTACACAGAAAAACAATGAAGAAATATCAGAAGGGGATGTGGATGATATTTTACTTTGAAGAGGCTTAGCGGAATACAAATATATACACTTGAAGTCTGCAACTGCTGAACTTCACACATTCTGTGGCATCCGTTTGCTGAAATGAAGACGGCTAAGGAAGAGAGTTGTGTCTGAAAATATTTAAAGTTTGGTTCGAGATAAAACACAGGCCTAACCTCAACAGAAGAGCAGGGGGCGGACAGGCTGGAGAGATAAATGCATACTAACTGCTCTTGAAGATCAGATCTACCAAAGACTTGAACCACATTTTTTATTAGCAGACTGGTTTCCCTTCCTACAGCTTTCAAATCATATGAATCCAATCTCAGAGTTCTTTGACTTGAATTTGTCTTATGAATGTCAATATTTGGGGAGCTGTGACTGCATACAATGAGATGTTTCATTTTTTTTTTTTTTTTTTTTACAATGATTTTGCAATGAGATGTTTTAGAGCAGGGTTGTGCGTCACTGAGAACGGAATTGAAATTGTGTTCTACGTTACGATTCAGTGACAGATATTGAATGCAATAATGCTTTGGTTGCGGGTGGCAAGGACAAGGGTCAAGATGCTACACATGCACGTCTTAAATATCACACCAAAGCCTTAATTAGAGTCATGTGCTATTTACTGTTAGCCATGTTTTACGAGTAAAAGCATGTGTGCAGCAGTGGTCGTACAAAGGAAACTCATAGTGAAGAACATTATTTGAATGCAATTGAAAAACAAAAAAAGTGCTCTCTAATTTTTCAATTAAACTAAGTGTAGGGTTAGAGGCCGTCATGAGCATTTTTGGCTGGGAAAGTAAGGTCGGTCTCTTGCCAGGTTTATCTGTGGCCACTTCTACTGTATGTGTTCTGGAATTAATTGAAATGTAGAGTTTTGTGGGTTTTGGCACCTCGAAACATGACGACTGACAGAGTAAATCTGTCTTAATACATATAAACTGCATGATTAGTTAATTAAAATGCTCTGCGGAAACAGTCAAAAAGCAAAGTCATTCACTCAAGTTGCTTTTCTCTTTTACATCAATGGATATTGAGGTCAGAGATTTATAAACCCCATTTTTTAAAGGAAGAAAAGACATCCCATCTGGATGCTATTTATTTACAAAGAATGGGAAAGCGTTCAATTGAGCTGAAGTGAAATTTCGGTCTATATTCAGGCTTAAGTGCAGACAGTTGGCACCTCAAATCTTTTTAAAAACCATTCCATGGCCTAGAAAGTACTCTGTTGTAAGACTGCCATGAACTCATTTTCAGTTTAATTCAAGGGAAACGCTTTAAGAGATAAGAGGATGCAGAAATATAAGAAGATTGATTAAATTTGAAAGCGGTCATACATCTTCCTTTTCTGTGGGTCCATAACAAACAATGCCCTTGGGTTTAAACTTTTATCTGTTTTCAATAACTTTAAGAAGATATTATAATAGACTTGCATTGAAAAAGTGAATAAAGAATGAAGAATGCTCTTTTTTTTCTTAACTTAACTTAAAACGTATTCTTAACAGCAGATTCTGTTAAGCATTAAATGCACAGTCACCTGTATTGAATGAGATATATAACCTTCAGCAACTCTCAGTTTAGACCCACAGTTTAATATCATACACGCACTATTTATGGGGATTGGTGTCACATTACACACATACTTTGTAGTCACAAATAACCATGTGTTCTAAACAGAGCAGCAGAGCAGTTAATACAGAGTGACAGAGCGTGTAAATGCATGTTTTATTCTTGGTATGGTCACAATAATTTGGGCACTGCTACTTGAGTGAATCACTGGGTCTGCCATTCATAATAAATATATCAGGAACGTTTTCTTTCTTTCTTTTCAAAACATAATCAATCGTTTTATTATTTTTATTACTTCTCAAAAGAATCCACATTTCAGCAGTGAAATACGTACAAATAATCTAATATTGTTTTTATTATTAGAAGGTTACACTATAGTTAACATTATGTTCTAAAAATGAAACACTGCCTGTTGTATTTCTGACCTAAACATATGGATAAAAGAGGAAAGTGAAAAAATTAAGTGTTGCTACAATTTTCTTCTGAGCTTATCTCTTAAATTCTTTTGGTTTTATCTAGTATTAATGAAACATTTTTTTAAAGATCTTTTTGTTTCCTTTTCTCACATTTTTACACAATGTCTCGATGCTAAAGAACAGCTGCACACAGGAAAAGTACACATTGTCAGAGTAAGAACAGAACAGAACAGAGAGAAACAGCCGAGGAGGTGAAGGTACACGCTGACCAGTGCACTTCTCTGATGGATTAAGGCATGTAAGTTCCTTCGGCCTTTATAGACTTCCTTAGTGACTTTATTCTCCACAGGAGATGTTGTTTTTCTCAGCAGGCTCGGTGGCTTAAAAAATATGTCAATGTGGCATTTTAGACCTAGATGCGAGCGTTCTTGTAATAACGTTTGTACTTGTCATGTTTGGTCCACTTCACAGAACGTTAAGCACTGAAGTACTGTTTGAAAGTTGCATTACTCAACTTAAAACACATGAATCACTCTACAGGTCCCGAACTGAGTTGGTAGCTGGTTGTACTTGGTAGCCCATCACAGTCTCAAGATCAATTCGTATGTATTCGTACGAGGTGCCAATTTCGTGCTAATTTTGTACGTTTTGTCTAAAACCCCTTGACGTGTAGATTTAGGGGCGGGGTTAGGTTTAGGTCATTTGTACAAATTCATGCAAATTGGCAACTCGTAAAATACGTACGATTTAGAACAAATTGTATGAATTCGAACAAGTGAGGTCGTACAGATTTGTACGAATTAACCACCTCGTAAAATATGTACGAATTGCCGTGAGGTCAGGTTGGGTAGAAGGTTATTAAAATATCCTTTTTTCCTCTTCTTTATTGCAGTGTAAGTTTAGAACAGCACTTAGAACACATCTTAAGACGAATCTTAAATCTTTAAATATTAAAGACCGTTCCTACATATTCAAATAGCATAGCCTAACAAAATAAATGGCAAGGAGTAGCTCCACATATTTTATACTGTATGTTTTAGTATTATTGGTTTGTTATTCAGCAACCACTAGAGATAAAAACACTGCTATCTGAGAAAAGCTGGCTCGTCTGAATGGCAGAAAGCTACATTTCGCCCCGGGCATTCACACATGTGCATAATTGCCTTCAGGAGCAACACACATTTCTGTGTGCATGTTGAGGATTAGGCAGTCATGTGAGGCGTCTTTTTGTAGTGCCTGCTTATAACGCCGGCCTCTCTTGGCCTTTGGAATACACAGCCCACTGTGTTTAAATTCACATTTTTGACTTTTTAACATTCAGTCTGGCTGCTGTGAATAAGCACAACCAATCAGAGAGCAGCACAACATAGTCTTGCCAAGATTTTTTTCTTTCTTTTTTCTTTCTTGGAACACAATTAACCAGAGATTTTTCGTTGTCTAAAAATATAATCATGCTGTAGTGCCATTTCAATCTTTTTGAAGCCATTTGCCAGTGCTGAGCAAATTACCAGTGTGGCCCAGTGTTAGGAACAATTATAAATCAACCTGTTATCTCCTTTCAAATTAATTTACATTTGTTTTGACTCTTATGAGGTGGAGGTGAACAAATATCTTGGAAACCTCTTCCAGGCTGCTCTGGGGCACTGCTAAATCATTGCAGTTTTCTTTGTGCAGAGACCTCCAAGTTTGCTATGTAAAGATAATAAAATAGTTCCTCTTGAGATTTTGAAAAGGCTTTAGATTTTAAGAGGCCAACAGGTTTAGTGTGCAGTTATGAATAATAAATTACAGCAGCTTTATGTTCTCACTGAGGAACAGGGTTGCTTGCAAGAAACAGATGTGTGTGCTATCAAAATATTTCAGATAAACAACACCACTAATTTAGCCTTGAGAATGAAACAATGGGTGTCTAGAGGCATCTACGGGAGAGTGTGCGCAAAATTCAGGGAAGTACTCTAAATATTTACATACTACTTATTTCCTGTTTAACTCCACATGGAAATAAACAGAAAACTCAAATTGAAATTTGGCCCACTTTTTTGGACTCTGGCACTCCAACTGTATAGCACCACCAACTGATCAAACGTCGCAAATTCTTGAACCCTTTGGACAACAAATCCATTTTTTTTTCTTACTTAGTTGGCCAGGTTGATTGCATGAAAAGTACTATGCCAAGTTGAATGGCTGCCATTTTAGTTTACTGCTGTCTAGCGTTCACCAAAATTTCAGCAGTCTACTGAATGGGTTCCACATAGAGAACCAACCAGTGAAAAACCTGCAAGTGAATCTGGGCTCCACTACCAAAAAAAAGAGTCTAAATAAAAGCTTTCTGGAAGGTCAATGGAAATACACCAGGCAAAAGATATCATGGTGGACTTGCTGGATGAGTAATAGGAGCAGGATTCTGAGCCACAGCCAGTCCAGAAAGCACATCTACACATGATCGTTGAGGAGTCACTAGAGTGATATAACCATTGTACACTTGCTTCATATCGAAAAGGCTTATGAAGAATTCGGAGAATCTTAGAAACAATGCTATGTGGCAGATGTTAACCAATCTTATCCAAAGATTCTGCATGGACATCTGCATCATTGACAGTCAATAAAGGAGTCGGGCAAGGGTGTCTCCTGTCACTGATAACCTACTCCCTTGTGGGTGATGACAGTCATGGAGGAACCAAGGTGAATGCAGTGAACCTTTTATTGTTCTACAGCTTCGTTTAGAGTCACATACATACCTAGTGAAGAAAAAAAAAAAGTGACAAGTGGCATCAAAAGTGACAAGTTTTAGATGTAATATTAAGAAATGTCTATTATGCAGTGGTATGCCAAGTAAAGTTCAATTACATTTTTTACATCAGGACGTCTTATGTGTCAATAGATGTGTTAATAGATTTGAACTATACATGTATTTTAAATATATGACTTTTTTTTAAATAACAAATTAAACTAATAATAATATTAATAATACTATTCTAAAAAGCTATCTGTTCTTATTAGAATTGAGCAGGGTGATAGCACATGGCTCAAATAAGCATTTTATTCTGTTTGCCAAAGTTTGAGATAAATCAGATATAATATGATTGCTTTTCTAAGCACCTGAGTAAATATGACTGACAGCCAAGGGATTTTCACAACTTGCACTTTGCTGCAGACTTATTAACATATATACTTTTGGCAGTGTAATTTATTTATTTATTTACTTTTAGAGGAGCAAAACAACAAATAAATGAGAATCATGAAAACAGATGCAATGCAAGCTACATCCTTATGATGAAATGCTAGGGAGTTTTGTCCTTTGTAATGGGCATTGCATTTTTGTCACAGTTGTCACAGTCTTTATGGAATTTGTACATCTTTAAAAAAAAAAATAAAATAAAATCTTTATAGAAGTATGATTTTGTATTTTGTAATTGTCATTTAAATCTAAATAATCTTCAAATTGTTTGTCATAAAGCAACATCTAATTTCAATCCCAATACGACTTCCAGTTTTAAACAAATGGATCATTCCATACATGTCCACAGATGACAGCAATAAAAACATGTTTATTGTGCATTTTGGAAGACCAATATTTTTATGTAACTATTAGATATTATTATGAACATCTGGCCAATTGCTACTCCCATAATGACAAATATATATTTTTTTTTCCAAAATGCTCTCAATTTGCCAAAATTTTGTTATATATTTTATAACATAAAACCAGCCTTAAACAAATCATGAAACCTCATGTTCATGTTACCGTCTGGTGCAGGCGAAGGAGAATGCGTGGAGTCAAAAGGTATAATAAAACAAGAAGACCTTTTAATAAGGTAAACTAAAACGTGGAGCAGTATCCATTAATCCAAACATACATTTAACACAGACCTAACGCAATAGTTGACGCACAATAATGAACTCAAGACATGGCTTAAATACACTGGGGACTAAATCACAAGACAAGACACAGCTGGGAAAAAACAAAGGTGGATGAAATAAACCAATAATCACGAACAGACACAGGAAGGACCAAATAAGGGCAGACAGGAAATAACAATGAAAGCGAAACTAAAACAGGAACAGAAAAATGAAACTAAATCAAGATACAAAAACACATAGAAACTAGAACAGAACAAACTAAGAATGTTACATTACTACCCCCCCCAGAGTGCATCAGGAGCCGCCTGAGGCCGCGGTGGTTCGGAAACCTCGGAAGGCGGATCAGGAGCTGGTTGAGGCCGCGGTGGTTCGGGTACCTCTGGAGGCGGATCAGGAGCTGGTTGAGGCCGCGGTGGTTCGGGTACCTTTGGAGGCGGATCAGGAGCTGGCTGAGGCTTGGGAGAGTCGGGTACCTCTGGAGGCATATCAGGAGCCACTGGTGGAGCCGAGCAGGGGGAGAGCTGAAGCGCCAACGAGGATCCAGAGGGCCACGGCGGAGCTGCAGGCTCAGGTGACCGAGGCAGAAGCGGGGATCCGGAGGACCGCTGCGAAGCCAGAGCGCCCGAGGACAAAGGCGAGGCCGAAGGGAAGGAGGAGCCCGACAGAGCCGGCAGGACGGCGGGACGAGGCGCAGCCGGAGGAGCAGAGTCCAGAGGCGCAGGAGGGTCGACTCCAGACCCAGGCTGAGCCGGAGGACCGAGGAAGCCCGGTGGAGCTGGTGGGACGACGGGCCTCGGTGATCCTGAGGGAGTCATGAGACACAGCGGAGCCGATGGGTCGGAGGACCGAGGTGGAGATTGCAGCTTGACGTCTGCCGGTGGAGACAGGAGATCCACAAACGTCGACTGAGGGTGAGTAGGGAAGCCGCCAGGAGCTGGCCTGAGGAAGCCGACCGACATCCACGGCAGAAGAGGGGGGGTGGGAGGAAGCCCAGTCGACTCTGGAGGGCGCTCTTCAAGCGCGAGTTCATCAAAGCGCTCGGGAAGAGCGAATTCAAGCAGGTGCTTGGGTGGCGCAAGCTCGGAGGTGCGCTCAGAAGGTGCGAGCTCGGAGATGGACGGGTTTAGGGCTATGGTGGGAAACAGCGCGAGCACATTGGGACAGTATGTGAAGGAGTTGGGCTCGTGGTGAGCTGGAGTGTCTTTATGCTTTTGGATGGGAGATGAACTTACCTCAGAAAAATCAACGAAAAACTCGGAATTCTCAAACTCAAAAAAAAAAAGAAAATCCATAACTGGAAGATCTAGATCGCTTTCAAAAATTAAAAACAATTAATCTCGTAATCCCATCCAAAAGCAGTAATTAATCACTGAATCACTCCAACTCACCAGGTGTAATACGCTCAACAACTC
>JAUMHP010000059.1:2029848-2048554 GCA_032361065.1 Enteromius trimaculatus
TAGGAAATGCGGGCCGGCTGAGATTAATCATACAGCGCTTCCTCCCGAAATTTTGTTATTTGCAAAACATTCACATAAAGACTTCCGTTGCAATTCTATGTTATAAAAGGCAGAATTCTGGTTCTTGATTCTGATTGGTTGAGCCAAGTAATTGCCGTGACTCCAAGATGAAAACAAGGGACATTTTACTCATAGCTTTCCATGTTGTCTGACTCAGAGGTAGCGCCTAAGTTGCGTCAAAATGAACCTGCCGGCAGTTACAGTAAGTGGTCCATCTGTCACTGGTTCAAGTCATAGCTCCCCTGGACAGCAAGCCAAACTCGCAATTTTATTCATATTAATGAGGTGTGAACTTGTGAAATTTGATTTGTGCAAATCCATTTTGAGCTACATTCAGAAGTGGTTTGGAATCCTATTCAAATCGCATTTCAGGAAATCCATCTCAGTCTGGTCCGTCAATGAATGTGTTAGGTGTCTTTGTATTAAGTTGGATTTCTCCGTGTTGTGCATTTCTGATTATTAAATTAAGATATTAGGAATAAGGTTAAAATTAAGATAATTAAGAAAAATATTTGGAGTATTTTTTGTTTGTTAAATATAAGTTTTTTGTTTTATAAAGAAGGCTAACGACCAAGCGGCCATCAGCAGACAATGATTATAAACTATATTTGATCACTTTAGCCTTCTCAAACCATCACCACTTGTCTAAAGTAAAACTATAGATATACCTACTAAAACAGTTCAAGCGTATAGCAATGTTTAAATGTTAATAATGCACTATAATAATAAATGTAGGATAAGTCTGTGCGGAGAGGCTGAAGTGCACGGAGCAGGATGTGGAGGCAAAAGCACAATCACTTTCATTTTTTCAGAAACAAAATAGCCTACGTCATACTTTAAATGTCAATCATTAAATTCATCATTCGGAACTGTAAATAGTCTACTTTTATTTGTGTTTAGTGACAAGATCAACAAAATGTGATTTTATAGGCTAAATTATAATAGAAGTGAAATCATGGCGAGGTGACTTCACTTGTTGAAGCGCGAGCTCGTCTCAACTATATCCATAACTGTGCCAGAACGTGTTAGCGAGGAACCGCTTAGTCTACGCCGGTATAAAACAGGTGTAAATATTCATTGTAAAGCTGGATGTTGCAAAGTCCAGTGTAAGACTTACGCCCAGCTTTTTTACGTCTAGCTTGTGCAACCGGCCCCTGGTTATACAGCTGCGTGCTGCTGGAATTGGTCATGGCTTCAAAGAACAAGAGGTGTCCTTTTATTTAAGGGATAACACATGTCTTTAGACAAATGTCAATACACCTCTGCTGGAGAAAAGCACACTCTTCTCTGTGTTCAGTCCAACACAGTCTCATGGGCAATCCGTACATATTCGTACGAGGTTCCGAATTTGTGCCAATTCGTACTAATTTGTACAAGCTCAGTCGTACGATTTTGTACGATTTGTCTAAACTCACGTGATGGGTAGGTTTAGGGGCAGGGTTATGTTTAGGTCATTCGTACAAATTCATACGAATTGCCATCTCGTAAAATACGTACGATTTAGAATAAATCATATGAATTTGTACGAGTGAGCTCGTACAAATTCGTAGGAATTAGCCACCTTGTAAAATGCGTACGAATTTCCGTGAGATCAGGTTGTTCAGTCTCAACCACCGGGGTTAAAAAGCGAACCTAGGATCTTCCTGTACATTTAGATGCCCGGAAATATAGACGGCTCTCAGTTAGAGGAGTCTGTCCCGGTCCCACACAAGGATCTGGTGCGCCAGCTATCCAAGGGGTGGGGTCGCAGACCTCCTTGGTGGTTGAACCAATCTAGCTGCTCTAGAAAACCTTCCGAGGAGGTGGCGAGCCTCTCAGTTCCGCTACGTTTCAGAGTGGAAAGGACTGAAAGTAGCGCTCGTACTGTAATGCAGTGTATACCACTCTTCCCCAGAGGGGCCTGCCCTCTGAAGTCCTGTCCAGGACTACTGAAAACTTATATTGAAACAATGGTCCTCAGACCACATTATCACCCAGGAGAGGGAAAGTGCCGTGCCGCCCTGGCAAAGGGGAAGTAGCAGAGCGTGCTCCTCTACCCACCTGGCTAGCGCTAGACCCCAAGCTAGAGGATTGAGATCGCCCATCTCAGTTTCCACTGCTCGCTGTCAGGCTGCGAACCCTGCGAGCACCAAAGCCGCTCGGCTTGAGTGGGACCGCAAGAATCGCTCATGAAGGTTCTCCTTTTATTACTAAAGAGAGTCCTCCGGATAAGAAGCACACATAAGTGGTTTCATTCTGTGACAATGTCTGCAGCTCTCCTCATTGTGTTGGAGAACTGCATCAATGTAGCCTTCTAAAAGAGAAACAGCTATTGTTTGATGGAAGAATACTGTTTTTATTAATATCATTACACTTTATCTACACTGAAAGCTGATAAGTGAAAGCTTACTATGTATATAAAAAACACATATATCCTTGAGGACAATTAGACATTCCATTTTGTTTTTCATGTCAGAGTTAACATGATTTAATCAATAATACTCTTGGATGGTGTGACATCGTCCACAATGTGTACACACAAATCAATGTGGTCAGACTTTCTGCACAAAGTCTACACAGTTTTTTGCTTGTCTCCAGACTGCTGCACTATTATTCAAATAGGTTGCCGAGTTTATGCATTCTGGTCCATTAGTGTGATTATATTCAGATCAATAAAGGAGGTCTATATTAAAGCTATTTGTTTGATTTCTGATTACTTCTGATTTCAGTGGACCGAAGAACTTTTAGGCAATCACTTAAAGCCACACTAGACTTTGAGCATGAGACATTTCTTCAGACTCATAGGCGTCTTTTTAAAAAAAAAAAAAACCAACAGACAAAACATCATCATATATCAAATAATGTTCACACTTTATATTAGGTGGCCTTACTATGTTCTTACATCAAAAGTTAAGTACAATGTACTTATTGTGATCATACTGTATAGTAAAACACTTTTGCTGCTAATGACGTGGGGTACAGTATGTGTAAGGTTAGGGACATGTTTGGTGGTATGGGTATGTGTAATAGTGGGTTAAGGTGCAAGGGATGGGTCAACAGTGTAATTATTATTTAAAGATGTAATCTAATCACTTGTAGATATGTTTGATTAATTGTGATTACTTTAAATGTATACATAGTTAAGACCACCTAATATAAAGTGGGCCTAATAAATACAAAATGTGTGTGTGTTGTATATATGTATTCCACCTCCTGCAAAACCGGAATTATGGAATTCAGAAAAAACGTGAAACCTCTTTACATGAGCTTGCATTTTCCAGTCTCCCACATTCCCAAACATATGAAAGTCAATGGAGCAAGCTTGTCATCATGCAATGTCAATGGCACAACAAGAACATGCATAGTCGTAACACTTTACTAGTGCCTATTCTGAGTTGTGGCATCAAAGGTAATAGATCTTTTTATGTCTGTTTTACATTTTTAAGAGTATTTTGCTGTACTATAATAAAGAATTAGTGATATCGGTCAATGGCATGGCAAGGATATTTTATCCTAATAATTCATTCAATAGCTACAGGTGCTATCCTGATAAAATAATCACAACAGTAAAGTGTCATTAACAGAATGAAATTCTTGAAAAGACAATGTTATTAGGCAGTGTGAACCCTCATTTACCCACACCTAAAAGTCAAGGTTACAAGGCAACTGTGATTAGTTGATGCAAGTGGGACAGAAAATCTACATTTGACCAGGCGTTACTTGGTCTTCACAAATTTCCTGTTGCAGTAAACTTCTTCAGGAAATGAAAAATCTGGTTAAGACACAGAATTTCTTGTTTATGCAGTGGTAGCTCATGAATAAAATGTCAGTCAATTTCACTTTTGGGAGTGAGAGAATGTCTTTGTCCTGTCTTCTTGTTTATTTAAGCATCCATCCTTTGCGATGCATCAGCTTCTCCAGCATTTCCATTGTTAGAAGCTAGTTTTGGACATGCTTGGGTACGGTGAGTTCTTAGTGTCTCTTTGATCTTCCATACACTTAAATATTCTTCTGAAGAGCAAAAACTGGGTAAATTTTCTCTCCCATTCTTGCCATCTTTATTCTTTCTTTCGCTCTCCTTTCATCAGTGTCAGTCTGACAGGATGTTCTAGCTTTAATGCGTCAGTCCTTTCCAGAAGACCAAATAAAATATTTAAAGTTATTGTCCCAGTTTCAGGCACAGTTAAGGTCTCCTATTAGGGCCAAACGTGGCCAAGGTTTTTTGATCACGGCCCATTTGTGGTCACGCAGTCTTTTGCAGAAGTGAGCTTTATTCTGACGTGCGGGAATATAAATTGTGCTGCCAGGACCGTGTTGGCTGCCGTTAGTCAGGGCCTATTACAATCAGTCAATTGGATCAGCGCTTCCAACTCCTCAAAGACTGATGAGCCGACATCATTACCGGCTTTAAAAACTTCAGCTGCTGCCACTGTAGGCTGGTGTGACAGACTGCCAATTCTATTCTTTATTTCCTAAACAAATAAGCTGCAAACAGACCAGAAAGTGCAATTCAATTTGATGGATAGCTTGTAACTTTGAAAAATTGATAGCACAAAATCCTAGTCATGTATGTTGCGGATGTGAAGTGTGCCATTTCTGCACAACTAACGTCATCACCAGCACAAGCATTACATTTTACATAGCCAGACTTTTGCGTCATAAAGAAGGGTTCAATTATCAGTTGGTCCTGAACCAGAACTGCCCACTTAGATCCCTGATGTTTTTTTAGGGCCAGTTTTACTGAACAGGATAAATCAGCACAAGAGCACAATTCCAAAACACGCAGAGGTGATTTAATTACAACTGTGCAAATTTAAGAAAATGGAAGCTTCTCATTTACATATCGACCAACATAATACCAGAGCCACTGAGAATCTCCCATAGGCTTCCATAGGAACTGAAGAATGTGGAAGTAAAGCGTGTCATGGAGCGGCCAACAGTTCCAGCATTGAAGGCCATTCATTTCAGTGCTTTTCAAGCACACTCACCAGAACACCCCAGTCTCACGGCAGTTGGTGACTAAATCCTGAAATTTAATTTTATCTATTTATTCGTGCCAAGGACATGTTTATTTAGTTATTTTAATAAATCCAGCACATTTTTTAAACTAAGATTCCATTGAATGCATCTTAGTTAAAAAGAAAAAAAATGTGCTGGACTTACATAAATAACAAAATAAAAGTGTCCCTGCCACAAATAAATACAATGAGACTTGGTAGCGCCAGAAAGTTACAGAAAATACAGCTGTTTTTTTGTCATTTTAACCCATTATTTTACCTCAGAAATGTGACCAATGGTTATATTTTATGAAGCGCTTTATAGTTATTGTTTATTTATAGATAATAGGCAGGTATGCTAAATTTGCAGTTAGATAGTGTGAGAAACACCTCAATACTGATCATAACCAGAAGCCAGTTGTCATATTTTTACATTTTTAGTCTTTCTGCGATCTTTCTCTTATTCCAGGAAGTTTAATGAGTTCCATTAAAGGATTACAAAATAAGAGTTTTCCTGAAGCCAGTTGATTTTTGTATTTGTGTTTTTTAAAAGTTACTTTTTTATTGGGTTAAATTCCATATTTGCTGGGCTTTTTAAACATTTACTTATACATCATGAATCTCATAAAATAATATTGGAATGTGAGTAATTAATCTTTTTAAATTCAGCATTTAAAAAAAAAAAAAAAAGCTAACTTATAAACACTGAGGGGCAGTTTCCCGAACAGGGTTTAAGACTAGTCCTAGATTAAAATAAATATCAAGAGCTGTCTAAATTTAAAAAAAAGCTTGCACTGAGATATCTTAAAATATATTATTGTCATTGTTTGGTCTTAAAATGCTGACAGATAATGCATTTTTGTAAGACATGTTTCTAAAAATTCTTAAATGTCCTAAATTAGCAAAGGTCAAGTCCTGGCTTAATCTAATTCCTATTCGGGAAACCGGCCGAGTGTTTTATACAAAGCAAAATATTAAATGAATGAATAAGACCAGTAAAACTCACAGCAACTGTAGTGCAAAACAAATGAAAATTATATTTACTAAACAGCCTCCCCAGAAACAAATGCCATTGTTAAACGTAGTCAGGGTAGTTATCAATACACAATCGATGCACATGATTCGTTTATAAATACAAATTGCTGCAAATACATTGAAACTGCTGTCTATTCTACTTAATCCCCTTCAAACATATTGACAGCTCAGAGTTGTTTGGAACTACTGAGAGCTCCATGAACCACGCGACCACACAGTGGTGAGATCAAAGCGTGTCGCAATGCTGATTCTCAATGGCTCTACACAACACATCAAGCGCAGTTGCAAATAAAGACATAAAGAAACCACATTACATTGAAAAGAACCAAAAGCCAAAAAACAAAGGATTGCGAGATTTTTTGATAGACCTGGTATTACGTGACTCCTAGTTGAGGGTTACAAGTCGTCTTTTATTTCCTTAAGCAAATAGCATATAGCTTAATAAGTTATATATGTTATATGTAATTCTTGAATTCCAAATAAATTAATGTAAAACAAAAAATGCTTCTACTGCATGCTGTCTGTTTATCAACTTCAATCATTTCTTGTTCTTGAATCAAACTAAATTTCAAGTGCAAAATAGATTAAATAATAGAAAGATTGTTCTTCTGAAGAAAAAGAATCACCTATATCTTGGACGGCCTGGGAGTGAGCTATGAACTATCCCTTTAATCTGAAACAACTAATCAAAACTGAATGATGAACTCAAGAGAATGCTTGTAGAGAAAGCTGTAATATGTGCAAAGACTTGTGTGTGATCAGAACTATTTCTGACATAAAGCAGGATATACAGTTCTGTTTATGGACATCTACACGTTGAACTATGTGAAAACACACAAAAAACCTATTTATCAAAACAAAATTTCACAATATAGGCCCAAGACACTGGAGCAAACCACTCACTGTTTGAAATAAGACATCTGGAGTACTCGGTTCCACACAAAGTGACGGAATCCAGATGATTTAAGCGGTTTAAAATGACATTTGGGGACTGGGAACCAGTTCCATATAGATCAATTACCATTTGGAAGTAAATACGGGCTTTCTCCTCATGCAAATTTGATTTCGCCATGATTGAGTTTGTAATAATTCTCGAAGGGACACTTACAATAACCATTTTACAATTTATGGTAGCTCGTAAAAGAAATATTCAGTATAATTCCTCGCAGCACAGCAGAAACACTGTCACTGACATGAGCATGCTGTTGTAGGTACGCTGATGCTTCTTTTAGCATCGTTTGACCATGGTCTGAACCAGACCTCAGGCATATTAAACAGAGATTAGAGGAAGCGTTTTAAAATCATAAAATTACACATAGCCACTTTGACATTAAGCACAAAAAATGACAGACATTTGTGTTTTGTGTTTATTTGCAGAGGTTTATACTGCACAGCAGGGTGTTTTGCAGTCTTCTGCGGTTTTGACAGAGCGAGACCAATGCAGTGACAGCTGATAGATATGAATGAACACACAGATACCCCATTGTGCCGTGCTCTCTATTAGCCCTTCAGCAAATTGGATTCTTTATAGCCTCAGTAACAGACAGAGAGAGCTGGATCTGAATCTCAGCGTTATAATATGGTTTCCAATTCATTTTCATTACTTCGCAGCCTGCGAGAATGTATACTGGCAAGCTATACTCCAGAAAAGAATGTTTGCCTCTACGTGTGAAATTAATTCTTCGGGCAGCCAAGAATGTCTGTGGATTTGGTGAATTTTTATACCACGAATAATTGTCCGTCTCTATAATTTGGATATAAAAATAAAGACATAATTGTAAGCCTCGGGTCAGGAAATGAAAGGATGGCTCTTGCTAATGTCTTTATATGGAGCCACTTATGAATTAATAGACAGAGAGCCAAGGGAAAAGAACTGTACATTTTTTGATGTGCATTATGAAATTTCCAGCCTCCCATCCAGTGTTACAGTTATTTTCAGCAACCAGAGAAGTACTAATTCTAACGTTGTTTTGTTGATGCTATCTCCTGTAATACGTGATGTGTTCTGACACGAGAGGAGTTTGATCAGAGCAGATAATCAGAGTACAAAACAAGACAAATCAAGCTCAAACAAATGTGGAAAAATGTCCAGTTTCATCTTTTTCAAAGAGATGAAATTTAGAGTGATAACTCTATGATGCACATCAGCGGGTGTCTGATAAGAGATCAAATAATCTGAGAAAAATACCATGTATTAGTGATGCTTGCTAAGGCTCAGGATTTCATTTAGTACATAGAAAATATTTATAGACTAATATCTTTGAGACCTGAGGGTGGTTTCCTTTGCCTAGGGGTAGTAAGTAACAGCTTCCTAATAACCACTAGGACATCTTGCAACTGCATAGCAATACACTGGTAACTACACAGAACACCTTAGCATCAGTCTGGGAAAAACATAGCAACCAGGCCCAATATTTGCCCTAGCAAATATATAAAAAAAAGCCTAGAATCACGGCGTTAAGTTTTGCAAAGACAAGCAATGCTCAAATTATACCACAAGTATAAGTTATAATTTTAATAATTATATTGGATCTAAAATGTTTCTTAATTGCATCTTAATTACTTAGTATTTTTATATCTATATTTTTTAAAGCTTTTTTTGTTATTTGTTAAAGCTGCTGTATAAAAGCATGATGGTAAACTTTAATCAAATTAATTTCAGAATTTTGATTGAGTTACAAAAAAATGCCTTTTTATTGAAAAAAAAAAAAAAAAAAACAAGTTAAATGCATATTTTAACACTTTAAATTGCCTTACAATGTCTTTTTATATTAAGGTAAGCTTCAATATAAATACAGAAGTATATATAGTACTTTCCTGATGTGTTGATGATTTCAGCACACCACACTTGATGAATGAACGACCTCACCTCTATGCTTCTGAATTCCCTCACAAACTTCATATGCATAAATACACAAATGGAAGTGGGGACGGCCTGCTTCCTCAGATGGAGCTATAAAATTAAATGCTATCAACTGTATTATCAGCTGCGTAATTACATTTGTGGGTAATTCATTTTCAAGGTGACAGTACAGTACTATGTATAATTACTATTAGGGACAAGTTGCAGGCCGAGCGAAAATAGCTAATTAGCAGTATATCAAAGAAGTGTAAATTATGGAAGCATCGAGCATCTTGGTTTAATAAGAGCGCTAGACTAAACTGCCAAAAGTACTAGGTCAGTGTTCACTACACTACTTTAAAAACATTTATCACACTGCAAAAGCAGTGAAGTAATCTATGAATATGCACATGTACATACTAGAAACTACACTTAAACTACATTACATATAAACTAAACGTTAAACAAAAATAGAGTAGTTTGCCATTCCAAACATACATACTGACATATGACCAGATATGTTACTTAAGAGCTGTTTTCTGCGAAAGTAGTTCATGTACTTGGATATTTCCTCAAAAAACTGTGAATTGTGTTATTTAGATATATTTACATATTTAGATATATACATTTTAATAAATCATACGATCATTTCTTACACTATTCTCTTTACATGTGACTCATATGCCATCTCAGAAGTAGACTCAATGGGAGGTCTGTTAAGTGTGGTGGTTTGCCAAAGCCGGACCTTTCATCCTTTTTTAAACGATAAAGCTTACCGAAATCCTATAATTTGTTACCACTGAAATGTACTGACTTTAACCCTCAAGGCGGGTTTCTTTTTTCATGCTGTCGTTAAAAAAGGTCGGGCTGCTTTTTAGTGCTATAGCATGATCTGTTTCCCACTCTTCATGCAACAGGCATGTTCACCAAACCACAGAGATCTTCAGTTCTTACTGTATAGACTGCCAAGCAAATACTAAGAAACCATTTTCCAAAGTAAGTTCGCAACTGCAAATTAAAATCAAGTTGACACATCAAGCCTCTTGTGACAGAACACTGACAGAATTTAATTTAAGCTTGACCTGACTTGCATTGCTCATTCAGCACGAGTTAATTTCAACTCGCATAAAGACAACACAAATTAGTTTTAATTAGCCAAGCTGATTACAAACATAATTCACTCAAAACACTTTCTGACTAAATGTCCAATCATTTAGATAGAAATTGTCCTGAGTAATTATAGTGAATTTATAGCAGCATTTATGCATCTTCAAACGTCAGTTTTTACAGTAAAATTCAGTTTCTTTAAACCAGGACCACTTGGCATTGCTTTTTGAAGCTCAAGGTACTCCTTTAGTTTTTCTACCCTAAACCTACCCTTTTCGGAACAATGCAAAATACAGGCAAATATAAGTAACTTACAGTCACATTTATAGTATTTATTGCAAAAACTGACCATAAACAGCCAGTATAAATGCATTACCAACAAGACATGCTGCATTCCAA
This sequence comes from Enteromius trimaculatus, assembly GCA_032361065.1. Classification (NCBI taxonomy): domain Eukaryota; kingdom Metazoa; phylum Chordata; class Actinopteri; order Cypriniformes; family Cyprinidae; genus Enteromius; species Enteromius trimaculatus. The sequence continues at coordinate 2,040,268 of JAUMHP010000059.1, forward strand.
GTCTTCTGAAGCCATACGATGACTTTATGCAAAGAAGAGTGTAAAACATAAGGCCACGCTCCGTTAATGTGCTCACATCTCATTTCAAGAGTTCACGCTTTCCTCATAGTAAATAATAAGGCAAATTTGGCGTGCTGTCTGGGGAGCGAGCCGGGAGAACGGCGAACTCCGAATCCTAATGGATTGAACCCTAGCGTGGGCAAGAGTTCAGCATTCGGCTCTGTCTCCGTCTGCCCCCCCGGAAAGGTGTGAATTGGAAAAGGGGAAATGATTTGATTGGGTGCGGATTAACGAGGGATGATTAGATAACGGGCTGCCAGCCGTGCGTGGTTAATTTGTTCAGCGATCCTCTCGAAATTATGTTTATTTGCAAAACATTCACTAAAAGATATATTCAAGTCCCATAGCATTACATAGACACTTAAGAGTCAATAGCATTCCACAACCAAGACTGACGCAAAGCTTCCTTTGGGGGCATTTTTTAAATTCATGCACAGACTGTAGCACACAGGAAGAGCTTTACGGTAGGTTGAGGAGCCGGAAACTGGAAACTATATGTGTAAATAATGTAATATAAATAAATCTGTGGTGACTGTTTACATTGGAAAAAGCACACCTCAACCTGCAATAATGGCAATAGTAACCCAATATTTAATCATAACAATAAAATTACCAATTCCAATGGAGCACCTGCACGCCTTAAAATGGCACTAAAGGGTATCCTGTGCATCATGGCAAAGCATTCAGACAATCTTCAATATGTAATGAGTTGGGAGTGAGAACATGTTGAAAATGCAGTGGTTGCATCTTTTTAAATGAAAAGAAATTATTTTTATTGTATTATTATTTGATTTTGGATCTGTTTAAAAAAAATCAGTGTAATTTTAATATTTGATAAATATTCAAATATTTATTTCAGAAAGGAATATGCAGCAATTTTTATAATAATAAATAATAAAAGGAAATCTTTTCACTTAAAACTTGTCTTAAATCTCATTGTGTTAAAAATAATAATAATGTATAATGAATCGTATCACATTGTGAGTTAAATAAACAGTTACATCCCTATCAGATAACCTTTTAGCCTTTAAAATGAACACAAAAAATCATCATATACAATGACGAAGATATTTCTTTTTTTTTTTGCCACTGACATCTTCTAAGAATATAAAACTTGACTGAGAAGACACCTCTCAGCACTTACAGTAAACTCAATCTAGTATAAATGTGAGAAAACTCTGAAAAAGTGTCCTTGTGGAAAAATATAACATACACTTTGAAATGATTTCTGTTTGTATACCCTTTTCACCTCAACTGATGTACAAACTGATCAGCCACAACATTGTGAAGTGAATAGGAAGCAGGAAAAATGAGCAAGCAAAAAGGTAAGAGTTCCTTTGACGACTGGGCAAAAAATATCTCCAAAATGGCAAGTCGTGCATGGTGCTCCAGAGTACTTAACTTGTGAATTGGCAGAAGGCTCATTGATGGAGGTGGGGAGCAAAGGCTAGACTCTCTGGTCATTACTCAGAGCAAAAGGAGGTTGCCTGGTCTGATCAATCACGTTTTCATTTAGATCAGGTGGATGAGCTTCACCTAGGGAAGAGATGACAGCAGGATGCACTACAGAAAGTAGGAAAGCCAGGGGAGGCAGTGTTACACTCTGCTGGGAAACCTTGGGCCCTGCATTAATGTAGATGTTACACAGACACATACCACCTGCTTTAAGACTGTTGCAAACCTTGTACACCCCTTCCTTACAGTTTTGCTCCCTGATGGCAGTGGCCTCTTTCAGCAGGATAATGCACCTGCCACACTGCATACTGCACCGTGTTACACGTTTGGTAGAACTATCACCACCCTGATTTATCTCAATTCCTTAGCATGTCCAATAGCAAAGAAAAACTTGATGATGCAACAGGAACCATACACTCTCTCTTTTCTAGCACTTTAGATACAGTTGCTCCTTTGCGCTTAATAAGGGTAAAAGAAAACAGTTTGACTCTGTGGTATAATGAGCACACTCGCACCCTAAAGAGAGCAGTCCGGAAAATGGAGCGCTGTTGGAGAAAAACAAAGCTAGAAGCTAATTTACAGAAAAGCATTAAAGAGGGCTACTGTAGATCTGATTACTTTCATCTCTAGAAGAAAACAAATATACTGTAACCCTCGGCAAAAAATAAAGCATCAACAGGTACTGACTTTCCACAAGATCACAGCAGTAATGTATCATTTATGCATCATTTTACTTTTAAGATTGATACTAATTAGAGATAAAAATAGAAAATGTGAAGCCGTCAGCCATAGTATCGCATCAGATACAATGCACTGTAGATCCCCTGAGGAAATATTCCACTCATTCTCTACCAAAGGAGAGGAAGAATTGTATAAACTTTTTAAATCATCTAAACCAGCAACATGTATGTTAGACCTTATTCCATCTTACCCTGGATGTCCAATGCACTGCAGAGTTAAACTCTAACCCTAATCAAACACATCCAAGCATGTTAATCAGTGTCTTAAGGATCATTAGAAAATCACAGGTCGGTGAGTTTTATCAGGGTTGGAGCTAAACCCTGCAGTGCATTGGACCTCCAGGGTAAGATTTGAGAAACCCTGATCTAAAATATTAAAAGAGCTGCTTCCAGAAGTCATCAATCCTCTTTTGTCTATCATTAATTCACCATTGGCATTAGGATATGTCCCCAAAGTCTTCAAACTGGCTGTTATTAAGCCTGTCATTAAAAAAACGCAATGCGTCCCCAAAGATATAGTTAATTACAGACCTATCTCAAATCTCCCTTTTCTGTCAAAGATAGCAGAAAAGGTAGTATCCTCACAATTATATTCCTTCTTAGAGAAAAATGGTGTCTGTGATGGGTGCTCTGTCAATTCTTCTTCATCAGTTAGGAACCTAGGTGTGCTGTTTGATAGCAATCTTTCATTTGAAAGCCATGTTTCTAGCATCTGTAAAACTGTGTTTTTCAATCTCAAGAAAATATCTAAATTGCGACCTATGCTCTCAACCTTAATTAATTATGTTAATTAATGCGTTTATGACCTCGAGGTATGATTATTGTAATGGTTTATTGGGTGGTTTTTCTGCACGCTTGATAAATAGACTACAGCTGGTTTAAAATGCAGCAGCTAGAGTCCTTACTAGAACCAGGAAGTATTAGCCCGGTTCTGTCAACACTGCACTGGCTCCCTATCAAACATTGTATGGATTTTAAAATCTTGTCAATTACTTATAAAACCCTGAATGGCTTAGCTTCTCAGTACTTGAGTAAGCTCTTATCACATTACAGCCCAACGGTATTGCAGGGGTGGGGGGGTGCCAATTATTATAGAAATTGTAATATTGTTAATATAATAAAAATGTCTAGTTTGCTGATCCGTTATGTATATTAAATTAAATATTAAATTATTTTGCAGTGGGCCGCGGAAACATATGTGTTTGGCTGTGTGGGCCGTGAGTTAAAAAAGGTTGGGAACCACTGACCTAGAAAATCAAAATCTACTGCGGGTGGCAGAACCTTTTCCTATTTAGCACCCAAATTCTGGAACAATTTACCTAATACTGTTCAGAGGCAGGCACACTCTCTGCTTTGTTTACTCGTTACATCATAAAAAAAATAGGCATCTATACTAATATTAGTCTGTCTCTCTCTTATTCTGTTCCCCAGGTCATATCCAGATCAGATGATGTATCAGCACAAAGAGATGATCTTCATCGGAGAACAGAACACCTAGATGAGCCCTGTGGACAGATCACCGAAACCAAATGCACACAAATGCACACAAACTATAAGCCCTTTGCACAGTCTAACATGCGCTTAATATTGAACTGGATGTTGGGGGCACCTAATTTCTAGTGATTATCAATTGATTATCGTCGTTTTGATTACAGAGACCGTCTCTGCATTTGAGAAGTAAATATTTTAATCTCGTCATTATACATTACCATCACTCTGTTCTCCTACTTGATAATGTTCAGTGCTTTGCTACAATCTGTATTGTTAAAAGCTCTTTATAAATAAAAGGGATTGATTGATTGATTGATTGATTGATTGATTGATTGATTGATTGATTGATTGATTGACATCATTCAGGAATGGTTTGACAAAGGAACATGACTGGGGTTCAGGGTGTTGGCTCAAGGTGTTGTTGAATTCCCCAGATCTTAATCCGGAAGAGCATCTATGGGATGGAGGCCTCACCTCACAACTTACAGGCATTAAAGGATTTGATGCTAATAAATTAGTGCCAGAAACCACAAAACATATTATTAGAGCTGAGCGATATGTAAATGCTACTGAGACAACTAAGTAACCATTTCAGTCTTAAAGACTGTGTCATAACATACAGAATAGTATATATAATAAAAAATAAATAAAAAAAACAGCCTATCCATTATACCTTTCATAGGCTAAATAAGCAACCCATTCCATAAATCATCCTTAGGCAAAGAAAGAACATCTTCAATTTGCAAAGTGCTATGATTTTTCTTCCTACCTTGAAGCTTGGTGATGTCTAAGAGTGTCTGTGATGTAATACATCAATCTGCATTATTATTTTATCTGTGCTAGCTCAGAACATTAACACACACATATCTGCAGTGTTTAGTTAGACATGTCAAAGGAGTGGCTTTGATGTCAAGAGATGACTTTGACATGCACAATCCTTGAAAGTTACCTTGGCTGAGACAATCATATTATTCCCTATGAACACAAATCTCTTGGTCTCCACAAACATCGCCTTTGTACATTCTGCCTCCCATTTATCTAGAGGTAAGACAACAAAAAGCTCCCCCTGTCTTCAAACTTTCATCTGCAGAACTTCAAAGAGACTCGTACCCGAGACATGGTTGAGGTAGACTGATCATCAAAGTGTAGAGTACGCCTCTTGTGTGTGTACTTCGTTATCTGATCTGAAGAATTCTTGTTACTGCCATGAGGGCCTGTCATCAATAGAAATAAGAAATCAGGTGTCACTAATCTCAGCGACCTCATTGATTTTTAATTATTGATTGTAAACCTCAGATGATCTCAGTATTGCATCCATAGCACTATATTTGTTCACATTCAGTGAGCTTTAGACGTAGGCTACTCGACAGTTAGCTTACGTTTCTTAAATTACCTAGGAAAAAAACTGATATGGCAGCTAGAATTTAATATATAAAAGTACTTGATGTTTCCTCATGTACCACGATATTTACAAAGCACAGGTTCAAAATAATGTATGATACTGTACGTTTAGCAGTTTTGATACGTTTATGAATATAAATAGTTTTACCCACGACAGAGTCCTTCACACGCTGTACGTTCAGTGAACTGTTTTCCAGGGTGCGTAAAGATCATATTTACGAATTGAGTATTATTCTGAAAGCTGGCATGGTTCGAAAAGATACATTGGACAGAACTCCGAAAGAATTTTAGCATTTCAGATCACATGACCCAGACGGAACGCTTTATTTGAATTGCACGGCAGGACACAGTTTTACATGTAAATGGAATAGTTTGTATTGTCTTATATTACATTTTAATCAAACATGAGCCACATTTTAATTTGTAGTTTTTAATAGTTTCATGGGCAGAAAATGTGTTTAATAGATACAGTAACTTTGTGAGTGCCTTCAGGGTAAGGCTTGAAAAGAGGGCACAATTTAACAGCAATTAAAGTAACAGTTATAAATAAGAGATTTCTGTCATACAGATAGCTAATTAATAAGGAGGTGATGGATGCTGCACTGTGTTCTCATAGTAACATTTCGGGTGGCGATAAAGAGAACATAGTAACAGTGTATTTCTTTTGGTCTCTTCGCCAAGTGCGTTCCAAACAGTCACATTATGAGGCTATTTCTCCCTCCAGATTTCTAGAGATTTGCCCCTCTTAAGTAAACAGGGCATACTGTAGGAATGCTTGCGTCTTATTGGAATGAAACCTTTATTTAGCCTCTTCTGTTTTTTGGTCGCAGTTTGGACAAAGGCAAACAACTAATTCTGAACCTTTATCCTGTCAGGTTTCTCTGGCACTTTGTTCTCATTCACAATTTGTACTCAACTGTTCATCACTTCCGTGAATTGTTTTGTTTTTGCAATTGTTTAACCTACTACCACTCGCGACTCATCACTCATACATATATGTCTGTGGATCTATACTATCAGGATCACTATAAAAGCAGCTTTCCTGCAACCATTGGATATTTCTGGTTGAGAGAACAACATATGACCTTTGTAGCAGCACAGACAGCTGCGTTGAGGGTTTTTTTACACCATATGTTGAGATCATTAATCAAGTGCTGAATGATGCTGTATATTATGAACATGAAATGATGCATATCACATTAAATGTCATTTAAATTCATATTTTTCTGCTGACATGCTCTTAGGTACAGGTCATTAATCTAGTGACTAGTGCAGGTCATTAGTTATCCGACCGCAAATTTAACAAGGCATCCTGTTTTGCTGAAAATCACAGGTTTCTCAGCTTAACCGTATCATTTGTATTACTATTAGCCATATGGCTTCAGGTTTTGCCTAGTGCAGAAAAATACACACATGCAATTTCTTCTCACAGAGGTAATATCCGTGCACTTTGCTTAAGGGGAGAATTATGGAAAGTATTTGCTATACAGTCTTGTTTAATATTATATAAATAACCTACAATATTAATATCACTTCAGGTGATTTCAAATCTCTTTCTGTCAGACATATATGAGATCTGCTGTTATTCAAATAAACCACTCTATTTAACTATATTGCATCTATATTTTGTTTTCAGAAATGTAAAGGTGGTTGTAGCCATTCTTTCTCATTCTTTTCTAACATCCTTTTCCCTGGTGACATTGTGAGAGGTAGTCTACACAGGTGCTGCAACAGATTTTTTTAATGTAACTGTCAGCAACCCTTTTATCAAACAGCAAACACACAAACCTCACAATAAAATAATAATGATTATTGGTGTGTTCGCAAAAATATATAAGTATAATAAAATGTGTTTTCAGCAGTTCAGATGGAGGTTGGCAGCTCATTTCACTTGAGAGGAAGAGAAAAATGTACTTTTTACCATGGTGTGAAGGTAAAAAAAGGCTTCACTTATTCAGTGATCTTAGCTGGCTAGATGGAGCATAGTCTTGCAGGATTTGTAGCGAACTGAAGTAGGGAGTTGGTGCAAATTAAATATGTTTATATTTTATATAGTTTATATATTAGTTTATTTTTTTTTAATTCACTCATATTTTTGTATGATGTATGATATTTTATTGTTGTTGCATTGATTGCAGTACCACTTTTAAGCCCAATTGCTTTTCAAACCTTTGAATATCACTATATGAATATGGTGGTATGTGATCAAGGTCTGCCTTTCATCCACAGCAGTCTGTGTTCTCTATTATGCTTTTAATGGCCCTTGTTTCTGTTTTTTTTTTCTTTTCTTTTTTTTCTTTTTGCTCAGAGTGTTTACAATGTAACAAATTGCTACAGCAAGTGCTTTAGAGAAGTTTGAGAAGTTTGTAAGGCTTGTGGCATCAGATGACTACATAAAGCTTCACTCCATTATCCACGTATTAATCATTAAATCCTTAATGCATTTTTGATCCCTTGTTAAATTAATGACTCAAATGTTACACCTGACATTTGTGATGTAATGAGCTCAATATTATGTTTTAGAGACATATTGCAATAGCTTGGAAGGGGTGGGCTGCTATATTACCTGACCTTCTACAGCTGAAGGGAATATGAGACAGGTCAAAAGAGCACTTTGATACAGTGAATATTAATTATGCCTTACGTAGGTCAGAGTAATTATGGCTATACTACCATTTCATATTAGCTTAAAGCTGTTTGAATCAAAGTTGGGAAAGGGTGCTGTGTCCTTGCTCAGACATATTGGTATTACACACCATGCAGGGCTCTTACCTGAATTTTCTTGACTTATTTATAGTAGTAAGCGCTCAAGCACTTTAATGTAATACTAAGTAGGTGGTCTTTCAGAAGATGCTTTTATCTAAAGTGACTTACTGTACCATACCTGTATTACATATAATGACCCTTGAGCAGCCCGGGGTTAAGTGGTTTGATCAAGGCCACACTATCTGGGGTACGCATACATTTAACAATGACAGGGAACACATAAGGGGTGTATGTAAAGCATTAACATGATATTAGTAGTTTACTACAAGTGTTCACAAGGTGTGGTTCTCATATAAATCACTTTTATTTATATAGCGCTTTTAACAATACAGATTGTAGCAAAGCACTGAATATTATCAAATAGAACAACAGAG
>JAUMHP010000059.1:2093914-2106536 GCA_032361065.1 Enteromius trimaculatus
AATCTTTAAAAAATATATATATATTATTTTTTTAAGATATATATATTTATATATATATATATGTACACATACACGTTTCATTTACAAATAAACAAACAAATGCAACTTTTTTTTATTATTATTTTGATTTTCAAAGTGAGTATGGCCCACACTTGACATGTTTTGCAAAATCCACTCTTTTAGCAAATATGATATACAAGGGATTTAAATCCTTTTAAGCTACAATGGAGACATAAACATTATTAACAGTTTAATATTTTAGAAATTGCCTGAAGCAACACAAAATATTCCAGTTTAAATTCATATGGTAGCACAAGACAACTGTAAAAAATGCATGACCTTTAATTTCCCATGAATACATAAATAATAAAATGAGTTTGGAGGTATAATGTATGAATATATACTATATTTTTATTTTAGAAATAAATAAATGAAGGTGCAAAAGGGGGAAACTGACTCTTTACTGTCAATGACTCAATTTTGTATCCGTATTTACACCTTAACGCTGTGAGGATGCTGGTGGCTATGCCTATGTGTGCCACATGTAAAAATGAGCTAACCACAGTTCTGATGACGGGCCTCACATATTACGGGTCTTAGTGGTGTAAAGAGGAAGACGGGGCCACCCTGCAGTCATCAGAGAAACCACACAATGCTTTCCTCTACCCTTTCAGATAAAGGACCACAGAATTCACAGACTAATTGCTTATAAATAGGCAATGTGTTACACAGAACCACTGACTCTACAGCCTCCTGTCACAGCCGCTGTGTTTAATTAGTCCACTCTGCTCAAACACCCATTGACTTTCTATACTGTTTTATTTACATTTAAGTAGTATAATAATAGTTTTGCAAGAAACGAGAGGCTCAAGGAGCTGGGCTTATGAGCTCACACTTGATTTTCTACATACATACATAAAGACAGAGATGAATAGATCTTCCATCTTGACAAGTTCCCAAGCTCTTTTATGGCCAGCAAAGCTTTCCTAAGTTCAAGTGCTAATTTGGCTCTTAGTATTTCAACAGCACTGGGTGTTTTTCCAGTAAAAGGATGATCCATGTGTTTTGGTTTCAATTGCAATGTGTCAATGTAGCCTTTTATCTGTCTGCTTCCCTCCTCTTTGAAGTCTAGCATGTTTATTTGCAAGGTTTCGGAGCGTTGCACTTTGAAATAAGCACACTTTTTCTATTTATATTGCAGCATTTGTAAAACTGTAAAAAAAATATTGCTGCTTCAATTACGCAGAGACTGCTTGGGAACACAGTTAGATAATGTATACTTTTCCTTCCATTTTCAGAGTCAGATGTTAGGCCCCATCTCAAAAAAGCATTCCAAGTAACAAAATATGGCTTATCCCCTTTTTTATGCTTATCAAATGAGTCTTTATGCAATAACATGTTTATTCAATGGTGTTATTGCACATATTTATAACATGTTTCATTCTGAGTGTTATTGCCCCCTATAAAAACACTCCTGTTTGTGTACATCTTTGGGCAGATACATTTCTCAAAATTATGCTGGAAAGCATACAGTACATGCTTGTGTCTATATGGGCAGTAAATGACTAGCTTTAGTTGATCTCAGAAGAATCTCTGGGCTCCAGTGTGATCTGAGGGATTAAGTGGATGTGAATGTGAAGGGTCTACATGAGAGGACAGACTGTAGGACCACACGGAAAGTCCAGCTGATCCTTCAGGCTCCCAGCAGCCTAATGTACACTAATGCTTTTCAAAGGGAGACGGCCCATTTTCAGCCTGCATTATTTATTCCTCTTTTAAATATGTTCTATTGTTGTTGCTGTTCAGTCTCTACATTTAACATATGCTTCTTACCAAACAGTTTACAATAAAAACATAAATCAGTTTAATGATCAGTTTAGTAATAGGTAAAAGAACCACTTATTCATAAACAATGCTTCAAGTGTGATATTATGGTCATAATATTATGGTGGTTGCTTCACAACCTCCTCCAAGTCTGTAATATTGAAGTTACTAAATGCTGTTTAAGATTCTTTTTTTAACTTTAATTGTTTTTGTTTTGTTTACTTAAAATGTATACATCATCTGCCATGTCAAAATAATAAAATAATAATAACATAATATTATATATATATATATATATATATATACAGAACTGTGCAAGTCTATAGGCTGCTAGTATTTTCACCAAAAAAAAAAAAAAATGGTTTCATGTGGGTTATTTCTATCTTTTGCGGTAGTGTGTCAGTTGGAAATATCAGTTTACATTTCCAAATATTATTTTTGTCATTAATTGTAATAATTCAGTGAGATTATTGTCTGACAACAGACAGTGCTCCACACAGAGATCTCATAGTAACAGTGAAGTAACAGAACAAACTGAGACAGACTCAATCCAGAAGAACCGTGGCAACATCTCCAAGATGAAGAAAAAAACCCTACCTGGAAAGCTACAGTACAGTTAAAAGTTTTAGGCACTCATGTAAAAATGCTGTAAAATTAGGATGCTTTAAAAATAATGCCATAAATAGATTAAATTTATGAATTAACTTCTATTAACTAAATCAAATAAATATTTGGTAATACAGCTTTTGGTGAAAACAGCTTCTGTTCCGAGGAACACTTGCCCAGAGTTTTTCAGGTAGATTTCAGGTAGCTTTTTTTCTTCATCTTGGAGACGTTGCCACTTTTAAAACTTAAAACCATTTTTTGTTGGTGAAAATACTAGTGGCCTAAGACCTTTGCACGGTGCTGTGTGTAAATATATATATATATATATATATACACACATTCAAACACAATTTGATTACAATAATATATTGAATACATCAGTTGTTGCAAGTCACTATCTTAAAGGCAGGATAAGTGATTTTTCAAATATGCTGTAGAAAACAGAGTCGGTCGGAGTACCCAAAAACAAACTTGTAGCAAATCAGCAGTAACGGTGTGTCTACTTGTCACGCCATCATTAACTCCTGAACCCAGATCAGTCACCACCAGACACACCCGCTCACAATCCACTGTTCCTGAATCAGTCACATTCATAAGATCACAGTCACCTTATTACTGACACTTGTTTCCAATCACCCTGTCAGTATAAAGAGGCAGCTCTGCCAAACAGTCAACGGCTGAGCTCAAGGTCGGTACGCTCTGATGCACCTACTGTACCTGTCTACCTGAAAGCCTTTCTGCCTGAATTGAAATCCTTTGACTCTAAAAAAAGACTATCCTTACTGTTACTTAGTCTGGTGGACTGCCTCTATTATGAATGCCCATTCACCGTATGCTCATAATGACACTTACCTGTGATACTTACCAGCTCTGAACCTCTGCATTGTTGATCTCCACTGTTATAAATAAAATTCAGTTTGATTCACAAGATCCTTTGCTTCTGGTGTTTACTGACCGTGCCACTACTAATGATGTGGCGTGGATAATAAAAAACAAAAAAGGAAAATGTCTGCGGAATAATAAGGCAAGAAGTAGGACCAGTGTGAATTTCAGATCAGCTTTCCAGTGCTGGAGAAAACTCAAGGGGCAGATCGGATGCCAAGGTTACTTTGGTTGCCCAAATACATAAAAATGTTTGCCCCGAACACAAATTGATTTCTGACTCTAGCAAGAGAGTACATCCAGTACCAAAGTTCTCCAAAACAAGCCATGCATTTTGACCTGTTTTTCATTTCAAGTAACCATTCAATACTTGAGGTTAAAAGTTTAAACATGTTGTAGTTTGTGAAGACAGATGACCCCTTCACTAAAGTCGCCAACCAACTTCAATACCTACTACTTTGCCCACTATGGATTCATCATACTATCATACTGTTCAGTTGTTCTGAACTGCTAAACATTTGCAAACTCTTTTAACATGAGCAGCACTGAAAAAAAAGAAGAACCGATATAAGTTCACTCAGCAGTTCACGATTATGGTTGCATCAAACCAAACCTCCAGACACCATATATGGCACTTGAGTTTGGATGATACCAGATGAATCAAATCCTTCACTGTAGTGCTTCTCAACTTTTCTGACTTCCCCCACCGTCCAACACTAAATTAATTGATTTCAGTGTCTAAAGATCTTCTATTCTGACAACTCTACAGTAGTTGAGTGTACGATGATCAAATGTTTAAGATAATATAAAATTTCAGAAACGTGCTGTTAAAGATATGACCTTAGTTCACACAAAAGCTTCTGAATAGCAATAGGAAGCATAAGCAAATTTAATTAAATGCCATGTCTAACTTCATACGCTCAAGGGATTGTTGTTTGGCCTTTGAAAAAGAGCCTTGATCCAGCAATTTCCACAGAGATTTGAGAAGCAGACAATAATGTCAGTGTGATTGGTTTGATGTAACAGAAGGCCTTATGGGAACTTTCGCTGACAGTTTGCTTGACAAACTTCCAAAGGCAATGCCTTTTCCACATGTGTCTGTTCATCTCACGCGCTCTAGCTTCACATTCCTGAAGAATGCAGAAATACGTCTTTATGAGCGTATACTATTGCCAGTAAATCCCAGGCCTCTCTGTGAAACAGACTGATTTTGAAGGCTGCGCGTCCTGACTGTCTCAGCGGACAATGAAGACCATTTAGAGTGTAATGGAGAAAAAGAGATCTCTTACAGGGGCTTTATCATATAAAACAGGATTTTGCGTTTGTAGAAAAAGAATTCAGCTTAAATTTATCTTACATTCACAACACAAGACCTTCTCCTTTGCCAACCTAGATCATGCTGTATATTTAATAAAAAAATTAAACATGATTGCCCACATTTATTTATTGCAAATCATCTTTTGCCGTTAAAATTGTACTGTCAGGATTTACTGAAGAAATGCAATAAAGAATTAGCGATTGATCATTTTGCGCCTGATGTTCTTGAATATCAATTTGTAGGAGTTTTCATTTCAGATGCATGGGAGAATAGTATGAATCACGCAACGTGATTACCTAATGTTTGCGCTCGTCAAATTACTCTTATTTGCGAAATTTTTATGCCCAAAAAAAGCATACAGGATGCAGAATGTAGGAGGTAATTTGAACTGCTCTTGGTAGATTGCACTGGTTTGCTGCTCTTATAGAACTGCACTCTAATGCTAATTTGCCCTGTTTGGTAAATGTGGTCTATTTCTTAAAGGTTAAACTTTCAAGAAGTTCTACAAACCAATAAATCATAGCATAAGCAAATAATTTTTAGTAAAAGTAAGTTTAACTGAACTTAGATCCCAAGCAAAAAAGTATAGTATAAGTATAGTTCAAATCTATTAACATATTTACTGACAGACCTACTGATATAAAAAAATAAATAAATAAACTTTTTATTTGGTGTAAACTGTATTTGTAACGCCCTTGTCGGTGTTCCTTGTCACATGTTCTATGTCTTTGGTTTAGTATGAGTTCCTGTATGCCCTTATATGGTCCTAGTTTAGTTGAGTGTGTTAATTACTGTCCAGCCGTGTACCCCATGTGTGTTTAGTTACCCTTTCAGTCGAATCACTTAAATATATATCTTTATTATATTTAATATATATTGAGAGCTTCTCAGGCTGCCGTTCAAAATGCTCACTCCGAAGCACATACTAACATGCGTCCGGAGCCAGGATTGGTTCGCAGCCATCGTCCTGAAGGACACGTACCTTCATGTTTCGATTCTGCCTTGACATAGACCCCTTCTCCGGTTTGCGTTTGAGGGGTCAAACATATCAGTACCGAGTCTTACCCTTTGGCCTGTCCTTCTCTACCCGCGTCTTCACGCAGGTCGCGGAGGGTGCCCTCTTCCCTCTGTGGCAGATGGGCACCCGCATCCTCAACTATCTCGATGACTGTGCGATGCCTCTTCCATGGGCTGGGGTGCTATATGCAACAGGCAGGAAGCTTCGGGCCCCTGGGCAAGCGTCCAGCTGCTTTGGCATATCAATTGCCTCGAGTTGTTAGCAGTACTTCTGGCCCTGTGTTGCTTTCTCCCAATGCTGCGCCACAAGCATGTGCTGGTCCAGACAGACAACACAGCGATCGTTGCGTACATCAACAAACAAGGTGGTCTACGCTCCTGCCGCATGTGACAACTCACCCGCCATCTGCTTCTGTGGAGTCACAAGTGGCTGAAATCGCTGCACGCTGTTCACATTCTAGAGATACTCAACAGTGCAGCGGATCAGCTCTCACGGCAGTCCACCCACCCTGGAGAATGGCGGCTCCACCCCCAGGTAGTCCAGCTGATATGAAGCCACTTTGGCTCCGAGTCTGCCCATTGCCAGTTGCTTTATTCCCTCAACGAGTCCAAGAAATTGCTTGGCAGGGATGCACCTGCACACAGCTGTGCTTTCTTTCCTGCAAGAGAAGTTGGAGCGCAGGCTGTCCCCTTCGACTCTTAAAGTGTATGTCGCTACCATAATCGCATATCACGATGCAGTGGAGGGTGCATCCCTGGGGAAGCACCAACTCATCGTCCATTTCCTAGGGGGGGCGTCGGGTTAATCCCCCAAGACCGCAATTCATACCTTCTAGGGACCTCGGCTGATTTTCATCCTGAGACGCAGGCCCGGGTTCATGTCCAAGGTTCCTACCACACCCTTTCACAATCAGGTAGTGAACCTGCAAGCTCTGCCCCGGAAGGAGGCAGACCCAGCCTTAGAGTTGTTGTGCCCTGTACACTCTCTGCGCCTCTACACTGACTGCACTCTGAGCATCAGATGCTCTCAGCAGCTCTTTATTTGCTATGGTGGACAGCAGAAAGGGAATGCTGTCTCCAAATAGAGGTTGGCTCATTGGGTGGTGGAAGCCATCTCCCTGGCTTATCTATACCAGGGAAAGCCTTGCCCCTTAGGACTGAGAGCTCACTCAACAAGGAAAGAACTGCCTCGTCCTATGCGTTGGCGCCTCTTTAGCAGATATCTTTAGGGCTGCGGGCTGGGCAACACCCAACACCTTCGCCAGGTTTTACGACCCCTGTGTAGAGGCTGTGTGTTCCCACGTCCTCACTGAGGACAGCAGGTGAGCGGGGAGACCGGCTGGTGCTGGCTTGCTGCGCCATTCCCGCGGGAACCGTGGGAGTAAAATATTTCAGTGTTTCACTTAGCTTAGTCCTCTCTGTCCCGCAGTTGGACCTAGAGTGGAGTAGCTCGGGCTGTGCATCCTCTGGGTCTCCTTCGGCCAGTAGGTGTGGCAACAAATCTCAATGTTCCACAGTCAGCCAGGAGGCTGTGTATCCCTTCGATTATATCCATAATCTTATCGATATTCCACATGCTAGAACTGTATGTTATGTGCTCCGCTCCTTCAGGGAACGTGGGTTACGTTCGTAACCTAGACGTTGAGCGTCATCAGTGTGTGTATTTATAGTGCCTCTGTTCTAGTCCTTATGGTCGAGTCCGCACGTGTATATCCTGGTGTCTGCTTCTGTGTTCCACGTTCAGGTTTGAATTAAAACTATTTCATTTCAAGATTCAAGATTTGTGTGATTCCTGCTTTGCACACAACGTGACAGTATTTCCCACTGAACCATCGTCTTTGTCAGACATTGAAATGACATCCCCTGACAAGCCAGAATGAAAGTTTTTATGACGTCTTTTGGACGTCCAGTATTGGTACTGGATGTCCAAAAGATGTCACTGGATGTCCAGTACCAATACTGGACTTCATAAAAAGACGTCATAAAAACTTTCATTCTGGCTTGTCAGGGGATGTCATTTCAACGTCTGACAAATACGATTGTTCAGTGGGCGCTACAAGTAGTAGGCTGATCATGTCCTGGTGCATTCTCTCCAGAATTCCCTGGAGCAGAGCAATTGGGGATAAGGCGTACAGACGGACCCCCTTGGTGGTTGGTGTAAGAGATGACTGATGTGTTGTCGGTGTGCACCAACACATGTTGATCTCTTATGTCTGTGAGAAAGCGTTTCAAGCAGTGTCGCGAGAAACACTTATTATTAAAGAGGCATTCTCTCACATTGTGTGCAGTTCGTGTGTGTGTGTCACCCGGCAATATTTCTCTATTGCACAGAGGAATACACACTCCATAGCACCCTTGCCCCTTTTCTTTTTCTCTTTTTTTTTTTTGACAGAGAAAAAAAAGACACAAACAGTACACGGAGTGCTTTGCTGAATGACAGAAAGCTGTAGTGGGCAGCACTCCACATGCTTTTATGCAAGGGACGTCACTATGGTGACTATGATGTCCCATCAATTCATTGGCTGACTTTTACACACGATTCAGAGCCGTCACACTGGAGGTGTTCCCATAGCGTCTTGTCGACGTGGCTCGAGTTCCTGAAGATGAACGCGTAATCTAATTACTTTTTTTAGTAACTGAGTAATTTAACATGATATAATTTCCAAAAC
Source organism: Enteromius trimaculatus (assembly GCA_032361065.1). Taxonomy (NCBI): domain Eukaryota; kingdom Metazoa; phylum Chordata; class Actinopteri; order Cypriniformes; family Cyprinidae; genus Enteromius; species Enteromius trimaculatus. The sequence continues at coordinate 2,102,231 of JAUMHP010000059.1, forward strand.
AGTAATTACACTATAGTTACTGAGCCGAAGTCGCTATGCGTTACTGTCGCGTTACTTTGCAGTATTTTGTAATCTAGATTGTAAAAAGTGTAGCACACGCACTGTTGAGATCCATGGCAGTGCATTAGAGATCTCTCCCACAAGACATGACGCTACAGATGCTCAGATGAGATGGGCGAGTGCAGGTAGATGTATATGTGTGTGTGTATGTGTCGAACATGAACATGACACTGAACGAAACAAACTGTGATTGGTTGTTTGACATGTCGGTCAAACGGCCTTATAGGCGGGCCTTGGCCAAAGAAAGCTGCTATGCATTCCAGACCTTCAGCCGTCAGCTGTCTGGCTACGCGAAACTACTTGTAATGCGTTACCCCCAACTATGTTCACCACATCCGGATGTTCTCCCAACTTTTCAAGTTGACTCATCTGAACTTAAAATTGTACATTGAATGATGTTGCACAAGTTTTTAACATTTCATGTTAATCAAGTGGATGCTGCACACTGGTGGTGGATGAGGACAGACTAACAGATCATTTAACATACAGTAGACTGACTTCATTAGATGTACTAAATTTGTTGGTTGCTAGTTGAGTTTATTTTGTTTTAGTCAATTTTATGTAAATATATATAAATATATATATATTTTTATTCATAAATATTTATTTATTCATTTATTTCTACTGCCATATGTACAGACAAAATTTACAAAATTACAGTCACAAAAATAGTTTAGAAAACTAAATTATGACTGTTTTTTTGGTGAAAGAAGCTTGACTAAAACTTGACTTATCTTTTACTGTTTCTTTAAATAAAAATAAATGTGTTTTCATCTCATAACTCTTATTTTTTAAATTGTGTGATAAACCCGTCATTATTTAAACTCAGAATTAAGGGAAATAAACTCACAGTTGTGAAAAAGAAAGTTAGAACTGCAAGATATACTTTCATTTGCATTCAGTGGTGGAAACAAGCTTCATAAATAAATGGTGAGATTGACCAGTCAAAGAAAATATTCTTTATAGTGTTAAAAAAAAAAAAAAAAGTACAGAAAGGACACATAGTGAAGAAGCAACAGACCAGCATCAGCTTCAAGGAGTTGACAATCTTTGATTAGCTAATTCTGACGTCTTAAAGGTTGGGTGTTTCAGTCAGGCTGGTGCAGGAGCTGTATGGAGGAAATCCCCAAGCTGCCCGAGTGTAATATACCTCTCAAACCACATGGTGGGTGGTGACATCACATCTATCACAGCTCCCGGGCCCTGTAGAGGGGAAGGAGGCCAGGAGGAAGCATCTCAGGGTGGGGAAGAACCGGTGTGACCACAGGAGGGCCACCATGGGAGCCGTGCAGAACAAAGCCCAGACTTGTAATTTATACCTGACACTTGCATCCTCTTCCTGACAGCCACGGCCTTGAAGAAATATGCATGGATGTGCTGGGATTGCATCGGATATCACCAGCAAGACACTCTAAAATGTTTGGACAAGGTGAATGCATTAGCAGATACTATATAACCTCCAATGGGGAGCGAGAAGTGAAAACTGGCCATTTGCCTTTGAGTGCTCAGAGGAAGGCAGATACCTTATGGTTTTAAAATTGACACCTTAACAAATACGATTCAGCTGAAGCCATGAAATACAGATGTGTTTTCAAGCCCCGTTCCACAAATACAATTCCCCAGTCAGCCCCGTGTTTTGCTCAGAGGTGCTCGTGCTGTTATGTCTCAATAAATATGTCCTTCTCGGTTTTCAGGTCAGGCTTTGTGATTTTTAGCCATCGTGTGAGCACTCATCTCTCTTATGGATGATTTCTCCCAAATGCATACTTCGATGAAAGAATATGGACAAGTACAAGACGAGTCTTCATAAATTGTATGTTTTAAGAGAACAACGTGAGACTTCAAGAACTGTAACACTGAACTAGATATGCGATCAATTTCACCATAAGTTATTTATGTCATGGTTGTATGAAAGATTGCATTCTCTTGAAGCTTTTAAAAAAAAACAGCTTCTTTGCCAATATAGTTGCCACTATGTTATTAAAGTACAGTAAAAATAATAAAAAAAGCAAACTGTCAAATGTATTCACTCTTAAGCAGGAGAGGGAATTTGACATGTGTTCTCATTTAAAGTTCTCCTACTGTCTTTCGTTATGGCCTTTGACATGATCAGACTTTTCTGGCATTCATTAATTTTTATCTGTCTTACTGGTTTCTTGCCCTCCTCATTTGCTCTTTCATATCACTCTCTTCACATTTAATGCAAACCCCCGTACACAATGCATAAATCCAAACTTAAATACCGCTTTGCAGTTCTGCCTCCTACAAGCTATTGGAGCTGATGGGCAGATTGAGGAAATGAATACGCTACATACATTTCCTGCAAATGAAGGGAGCAGGCAACTCTATTTTGTGTGCAGTATGATAAATTGGGCCCAATTATGAGATTGCACAGCGGCAATAATGCCATCCCATAATCCTGTTCAATTTCTCTTTCTCTCTTTCTCTTCGCCCGGATGGAGAAAAATTATCTTTTTTTTTTTTGTATGTAGAGCAAACGGTTGAACTCTATTGTGATCTCTTACACACAGTTAATGTGAGGTGCCACAGGGGTGGAGAATGAGCCCGCTGTAATTGTCTGTGATACGCTTGGCTCGTGAATGGAAACCCACGCTCTCCTGCTGAAATCGAGTCTGACTTGGGCCTGAGCCTTGAACCTGACGAATCGTTCAGTATGTTTCCTGTCAAACGGTATCTGCTGTGATGGACGGCATCATTCTTAGAGCCTGATGCAGCCAGAAGAAGGGAATATATGAATAATGATGAGCACCACCAGTAACTGGTTTTCAGGGAGCAACATCTGTGTCTGCCATACGATGATGGACGGGTGCTGCTCACCATGCAGATAGAGAGGAGTTGACTTCCCTCCAGCTATAAGGTAGACTGCGTAAGTTATGAAGATGTTAAATAGTGTAGATAATTTTATAACATGCCATTTATGTGCTGGATATACCATTTTACAAGATAAATATTTATTTTAAAAGAAAAACAGACAGTCAAGGTTTTGCCAGTTTTTCCATCTTAAACTACAAATTAGGTGTATTCTGATGAAATACATTGTTTTTGCAAGCAACATGCTGTATTAATTGCAAATATTTCATATTATAGTATATATTTGAACAATTCATTGTTTCAAGAAATGTGGCAACCTTCATAACTGTTTCTGAACACATTTCAGTTTGAACTTAGTAAATAATCACTATATTTTAAGTATTTTTAAATAAAAAGTTAGTTTTTTTATGTGTTGACTACATACTAAAGCACATGTAGTACCTACTGAAAAAGAAATACATTAAAATGTAGTTTACTATATAAATACATTTACATATTTATATGCTTCATAAAATTTCTCTCCAATTGTGAGTTTATGACAAGGCGTGGAGAGACGGACCCAGAAGCGAAGGGCAGATTAACAATATTTATTTCTGAAAGTCAATAAGCAAACTCAGGCAGTCTGCTAACCACTGGCACATTCATGGTGCAAGACTGGACAGGGTGCAAAAAAACAAGAGTCCACTGGGGAGCGGCAACGTCCACAGACAGGCGGTACTTAGCCGAACCAAAACCTCTTGGCTCCCGTAGAGCGACCAGGAACGAATGTCCAAAAAGGGCGAGCAGTCACGGCAGGCGTCGGGGAACTGATGCACACACACAGGGAGAGACTTGCAAAAACAGTACTAGACAGAGACTATGACAACACAGGGAATATAGTTGGTCAATATTTCTTTAGAAGAGCGAAGCAACGGACAGCGATACATAGTAACAAACTGACAACAAGGTTAGTGTTAGCCAGACAGATAAGGGGAAGGTAATCAGAGCGAAAAGGAGAGACAGTTGTTGTGCAATCAGCGCAAGCTCAGACGGGGATAATGAGAAGCCGAGAGAGAAAGAGAGAGAGAGAGAGAGAGAAAGAAAGAGAGCGAGAGCGGGAGTCAAACCTGGCTCATGACAGTACCCCTCCCCCGATGAGCATCTCCAGGCGCTCCCAAAGGAGGGGCATGACGTGACTGAAGGAAATCCTCGATAAGCGAGCAGTCCAGGACGTCCCGGGAAGGCACTCAGCTCCTCTCCTCTGGGCTGTAACCTTCCCAATCGACCAAATACTGAACGCCCCGAGCCCGGGAGCGGACAGCGAGCAATTTCTTGACTTTAAAGGTCGGAGTAGAATTGACAACGATGGGTGGAGAGGAACGGGAGGGGGGGGACGAATAACAGGCTTGAGACACGAGACGTGAAAAACGGGGTG
>JAUMHP010000059.1:2106636-2123369 GCA_032361065.1 Enteromius trimaculatus
CTGGAAGAACTTTTGTTTGCTTACCTTGGTTTCCTTCGTCCTGAATAAACTCTGTGTTACTTTTACTTACTTGTGTCTGTCCATTCGTTACACTAACATTATGTTAGGCTATAATTAACCTAACCTTAGAGAGAAAAAAAAAGTTTTTGAAAGTATCCCCTCTCTGCTTATTATTATTTAAATAAAATAAGTTGTATAGATTTCACTAAAATGCAATAATACAAATTGAAAACAAAGGACTTGAACAAAACTGACTGACATTGTGAAAATAAAGATAACATTTTTGTAAAATAAATAAATATATACTCTAAAATTATATTTTAATTCTAAATAAATAATTATAAAAGTTATTAAAAATATGAGATGCACAAAATTGCTATTAATTCAAAATAATTAATTTAAAATTGCATATTTTACCTACAATGGCTTATTTTACACAAATTTCTTGTAATATTTAAAAATTTGATGAAATAGGATACAATTTAAAAGCATACAGGTTTAACCAAAACTACTGTATCATGTTAAAATAAACCTGTTTTTGATAATTGCAATTTGTAGAATTCAGATATTTATTAAATATTAATTAATTATGTGAATGTGTCTCTGTGTAGCATGAAGCCCTGGGCCCTCAGTATGAGGAGTTCCCGTCTCTGGAGACTGAATCAGTGACAGGCTGCACCAGCATGCAGAGACTGGGTGCTAAACTCGGGTGAATCACAAAGACCCTCTCACTCCTTATATATTTTGCACAGATTAGTGTATCTCAGTCTACATTTTCACTGCTGTGACCATGCGTGTTTATGTTCAGGTTTATCTCAGGCTTGATTCAGCGGGTGAAGGTGGAGGCGTTTGAGCGCATGCTCTGGCGCGTCTGTAAAGGTTACACCATCCTCAGCTACGCAGAAGTGGATGAGAGCCTGGCTGATCTGGACACGGTATGCAAACTTTGTGTGTAACTGAGATCCTCCAGCAAAGTGCTTTTCAGTTCTGTAGCTCTATTCAAATGATTTTGTTTAACAGAATATGCTGTATGGTGTGAACAATCTTCTGTGTTTGTTTCATAGTTTTAGACCATTCCCGTCTGCCGCTACTAAAGTGTGGCGAACTCCGAACCCTAATGATTAGAACCCCAGTGTGGGCAAGAGTTCGGCATTCACGAAAGCGAGATGCAGAAAAGAGAAAAGCGGGGATATTTATAGTGAAGGGAAAATATTTTATTGGGTGTGAATTAACAAGGAGATGATTAGATGATGGGCTACCAGCCGTGCGTGATTTACTCGTCCAGCGATCCTCTCGAAATGACGTTTATTTGCAAAAACATCCACTAAGAGCTTGTTTACAGAGAGTCTGTCTCATGTTTATGTGCAACAGGGGGAGATCAGGAAGAATGTAGTGTTCCTTATCTCCTTTTGGGGCGACCAGATTGGGCAGAAGGTTCAAAAAATTTGTGACTGGTAAGTAAAAGCCTTGATGTAGACTTCATTCTTTTTGTTCACGCATTAACGTTAATTTTCTTTCTTTCTATTTTAATTGCTGGTCTTTGTATATGTACATGAGACTGAATGAAGAGTTTGAATGAAAGAATGCATTATGTGAACATTTGTAGATTTATTTTATATTTATCTTGACACTAATATCATTTTTTAACATGTCAATTCATTTTAATTAATTAATTACATTTAAAATGCATAACGTTAAAAAATTAAAGCATTGTGTTTTAAATTATTTCTTGTGTGGGTCTATTAATTTTCTACTACATTATATGAAAATTAAACTCATACATACATTGACTTCAATGTGCTTTTTTATACAAGTATGTTTTACATTTCTGAATTAAAATTCATTTGGATATATTTTGTGCCATTTAGTCAGAAATTTTGATTCAACAATCCTGAAATTATAATGTAGAAAATAGCTGTAGTTTGGCATAATCTTTCATTGTTATTTATTTTTTCTAAATGCCAAATTTTATTTATTTACATTTGAAAAACCCTTGTCTACTAAAACATCAAGTAATGTGGTGTGACCATGCAAAAAGGTTAAAAGTATCAGTATCAGATTTTTTTATGACAAACCAAGGCTAGATCAAGTTGTAAAATATCATATCAGTGCCATAAAATTTTAATTTTAATTATTTTTTAATAATAAATTTATTTTTGGTCTAAAAATAAACTTTTTTTTTATTTGACATTCTTAGATTTATGGAAAAAAAGTCTTTTTATTTATTTGTATTTTTTGAAAAAAATATTTTTTCAAAACCATATCAATCCTGTTAAGCTGCTTTGTAATGATTTTTATTGTAAAAAAGTAAAAATAAACTTCAGTTAATCTGAACTGAATCAAACCATGTTCTACGAACTTGGCACATATGTTTTTAGATTTTGCGTATGGATTACATAAACATGTCCCCAAGTCTTTCTCTGTCACATTAGATTTTGTATTACAATTTTTACAGTTACCACTGTCATCTTTACCCCCACCCTGAAACAGACGAGGAAAGGGCTGATTTGATGGACAGCTTGAGGACACGTATCCAAGACTTACAAAATGTATGTCTTCTTCTCTGGGTGTCTTCAGGGTCTCCTTATGGGTTTGGTTATTTTAGCATAACTAAAATACTAATGAAGCAATGTTTACGCATTAGGTTTTACACCGCACTGAGGATTACTTGAAGCAGGTCTTGCAAAAGGCGTCTGAGTCCGCGCACTCATGGGTGCTGCAAGTGAAGAAGATGAAAGCAATCTATCACATCCTCAACCTCTGCAGCTTTGACGTCACCAACAAGTGTCTCATTGCTGAAGTGTGGTGTCCGGTCAGTGACCTGGTGAACCTGAGGAGGGCATTGGAGGAAGGCTCAGTGAGTAGAATTGTTCTAACACCACAATAGTCTGATATTAAAGTGGTGTGGATTACTTTTGAATTACTGTGATGTTTTTGTCAGCTGTTTGAACTCATTCTGATGACACTCATTCACTGCAGAAGATCCATTGGTAAACAAATGATGTAATGCTACATTTCTTCAAATCTGATCCAGTGAGGAAATGGATTGTGGCAAGTGAATTTTTAAAGCAAATGTTCATTTTGGGAGATCCTTTCCTTTAAATTTCTTCATAGAGAAAAGGTGATGCAACTGTCCCTTCCTTCGTTAACCGTATCCCAAGCAGCGACACTCCACCAACACTTTTGAGGAGTAACAAGTTTACCTCAGGCTTTCAGAGTATAGTGGAAGCGTATGGAGTGGGCGACTACAGGGAGGCCAGCCCAGGTGAGTGCAGAACACCAACTATTATTTCCAACCTTAAAGGAAAAATTCACCCGACAATGAAAATTATGTAATAATTACTCACCCTCATGACATCCTGCTTTCACATGCTTGAGAATTTAAAGCGGGAGACGCATATGCGCTTAGAATAAATTGACAACGCAAAAAGTATTCTCGTAGCTTCGTAACATAATGTCTAAACCCCTGATGTCACATGGACTATTTTACAGATTTCCTTGCTATGACTCTGTGTGTTGATTGTAATATCATTGCTGTCTATAGGAGGATTTATCTGTGGAGCACAAAAATGCAATATGCATACATACATATATATGTATGTATGCATATTACATTTTGTGCTCCACAGATGAATATATAGCTATATATATTGTCACATGACAGACACAGTGGGAGTGACGTCATGCCTTGGAGAGACTTTTTATTACAAAATAATACAAAATAAAGTGTCCAAGGGGAAAAATAAAAGGGGAACTGGTGTCCTCGTCGTGCTTCTGGAGTTCAGTGAGGGTTAGGAAGTACAGAAGGTCCTGGAAAGGGGCAGATCTTACGTTCCTCCTGCTCCTCTTGCGTCCTTGGCGGCTCTACCTCTCTCTCGCGGCTACTTGCCTTCGACAAAGAAGGGATCCTGCTAGATTGGTCCTGCCTGCTGAGAGTTTGCTGTGAGTTTGTAGCGTGTGTTGTACTAGCTGCTGTTTATAGTGATAAATATACAACCTAACTGCCTCGATATTTCCTATAGTATATATCAAACCTATCGTTCATTCTTAAAACCGTGAGTGCAGATCAGTGTCGGTCAGCGTGTCTTTCGCGTCCCTCGCGCTACACTCGCGGATATTCTTACTGTTTTTCTAGCATCGTCTTCTCTTATTTTATTGCTTTCTCCCACTCAATTTAAATTATTGTTTCACTTCTCGTTTGCTCCGTTATTCACAAGTTTATCAAACAAAAAAAAAAAATTCCACTCGTTTTCTACCATAGGAGAGGAAGAACTGTATAAACTTGTTAAGTCATCTAAGGCAACAACTTGTATGTTAGACCCTATTCCGTCTAAACTATTAAAAGAGATGCTTCCAGAAGTCATAGATCCTATTTTGTCTATTAATAACTCATCATTGTCATTAGGGTATGTCCCCAAAGCCTTTAAACTGGCTGTTATTAAGCCTCTAGTTAAAAAACGCAACTTGACCCCAAAGATTTATCTATTTATAGACCTATCTCGAATCTCCCTTTTCTGTCAAAGATACTAGAAAAGGTAGAAAAGATATAATCCTCACAATTATATTCCTTCTTAGAGAAAAAATCTTATCTGTGAGGATTTCCAGTCAGGATTTAGACCGTATCATAGTACTGAGACCGCTCTAATTAGAGTTACTAATGACCTGCTTCTAGCATCTGATCATGGTTGTACCTCATTATTAGCAGTGGCATACCGCACATCTCTGAGTCTGTCTTCCCCATTTACAGAACTGATTTAACAGTAATGAATGTGAAAATTAGCTCTGACAAGGCGTGGAGAGACGGACCCAGAAGCGAAGGGCAGATTAACAACGTTTTATTTCTGAAAGTCAATAAGCGAACTCAGGCAGTCTGCCAACCACTGGCACATTCGTGGTGCAAGACTGGACAGGGTGCAAAAAAACAAAAACAAGAGTCCAGTGGGGAGCGGCAACATCCACAGACAGGCAGTACTTAGCTGAACCAAAACCTCTTGGTTCCCGTAGAGCGACCAGGAACGAATGTCCAAAAAGGGTGAGCAGTCACGGCAGGCGTCGGGGAACTGATGCACACACACGGGGAGAGACTTGCAAAAACAGTACTAGACAGAGACTATGACAACACAGGGAATATAGTTGGTCAATATTTCTTTAGAAGAATGAAGCAACGGACAGCGATACAAAGTAACAAACTGACAACAAGGTTAGTGTTAGCCAGACAGATAAGGGGAAGGTAATCAGAGGGAAAAGGAGAGAGACAGGTGTTGCGCAATCAGCGCGAGCACAGACGGGGATAATGAGCAGCCGAGAGAGAGAGAGAGAGAGAGGGAGTCAAACCTGGCTCATGACAGTACCCCTCCCCCGTGGAGCGCCTCCAGGCGCTCCCAAAGGAGGGGCATGACGCGAGTGAAGGAAATCCTCAATAAGCGAACGGTCCAGGATGTCCCGGGAAGGCACCCAGCTCCTCTCCTCCGGGCCATAACCTTCCCAATCGACCAAATACTGAACGCCCCGACCCCGGGGGCGGACAGCCAGCAATTTCTTGACTTTAAAGGTCGGAGTAGAATTGACAATGATGGGGGGAGAGGAACAGGAGGGGGGGGCGAATAACAGGCTTGAGACACGAGACGTGAAAAACGGGGTGGACTCGACGTAAGTAGGGGGGAAGCTTAAGACGTACCGTCACAGGACTGAGAACCCTCTCAATAGAGATGGGGCCAATAAATTTAGGCCTAAGCTTACGAGACGGTGTCTGAAGAGGGAGGTTGCGAGTTGATAACCAAACTCTCTGTCCGCAAACGTAACGCGGGGCCCGAGAGCCACGACGATTGGCCGAACGGCGAGGGCGCTCTCTAGTCCTTAAGAGGGCGGCACGCACCCTTCTCCAAGTCTGCCGACAACGATTAATCAGAGCCTGGACTGAGGGAACGGATGATTCAGCTTCAAGAGAGGGGAAAACAGGTGGTTGATAACCTAGACAGGCATTAAAGGGGGAAAGCCCAGTAGCGGACGACGGCGTAGAATTATACGCATATTCAGCCCAACCTAAATTTTGACACCAAGAGGCAGGATTATGATTAGTCAGAGTAGGGAGTAGCTTAGATTAGGATCTGCGATTCGTTGTTTATGAGCTGGTTGTAACTTGTAGAGCTGTGAAGGCTATCAACCAGTGTTGGACCGTTTGGTTAACTGCCGTATGTGTTAAAATCCTCCCTCGGAGGGGGTATCGTTATTGTCTGTCTCTGGGTCTTCTCTAGTCAGCGTGACGCCAACGGTTCATGGAGGTCCTCGTTTATGACTTCGGTCTGTTTCAGAGAAGGTTTTAAGATTCCCTTTGGAATGTTGCTCTTATGCATCTCCGTCTGTTCACTATGAGGTCCCACAGTGGCGTGCTACCAGGAAGGAGGTCTATACTGCAATCGTACGGACGGTGAGGAGGGAGCGAGGTGGCCCGGGACTGGCTGAAAACCGCCCGCAGACCGAGGTACCCCTCCGGCACGCCAGAAAGGTCGCCAGGCTCCTCCTGAAACACAGAAATAAAGGACACGACAGGGATAGCAGAGACAAGACATTTAACATGACACGACACACTCCACGAAAGGATAGTTCCCTCAGCCCAATTTATCTGAGGATTGTGTTGAATAAGCCAAGGGTGCAATAACACAATGGGTGCTAAAGGGGAATGGAAAATGAAAAAAGAAATGGTCTCTTGATGATTGCCGGAAACAGCAAGGCTAACAGGGACAGTGACTCTGAGAATCTTAGAGAGAATGTTGCCGTCCAGGGCATATACCAGAAGAGGGGGGTCTATCTCATTAAGGGGAATATTGTGTTTACGGTCCCATTCTTCGTCAATGAAGCTGCCCTCGGCCCCAGATTCAATGAGCGCAAGAGTAAGAGTGTGACGTACCTTCAAACAAAGGGTGCACTGGAAGAGTAGTACGAACTAAGGAAGCTGGGGTACGGACGAGCACTGGCTTTTACTGGGCATCGAGAGGCAAAATGTCCTTCTGTGCCGCAATAAAGACACAGTCGAAGATGTATGCGGCGCTGGCGCTCAGCAGAGGTGATGCGAATTCCACCGAGCTGCATGGGCTCGGGCTCGGTAGTGGTAGTCATCGGAGGAGCAGAATTAAAGGAGTTAACTTGGGACCTTGACAAAGGTGCCGGCGCTCGACGATGTCCTTCAAAACGCTTGTCCAGACGAATAGCCAGTTCTACCAGCGAATCCAGGTTGGTCAGAACCTCACGCGAACGGATCTCCTCCCTGACGTCATCAGCCAGCCCTTCCAGGAATCGTGCAACGAGGGCGGGCTCGTTCCAGCCACAGGTGGCCGAGAGTGTGCGGAACTCAATAGCGTAATCTGTTGCGGAGCGGCGTCCTTGGCGAAGAGAAGAGAGACAACGAGATGCTTCAGCGCCAAACACCGAGCGGTCAAAGACCTTGATCATTTCCTCCTTGAAGAGAAGATAGCGATCGCAGGGGGCAGCCTGAGTCTCCCAAATAGCCGCTCCCCAGTCCCGAGCCCGTCCGGACAGGAGAGAGATGATAAAGGCGACCCTGGTGCGGTCCCCAGCATATGTCGACGGTTGCAGGGAGAACACCACTTCGCATTGGGTTAGGAAGGCTCGACATTGAGTTGGCTGTCTGGAATAAGATGGGGGGGTTATTTATCCGTGGCTCCTGGTGCAGTCGAGGAGGCGTGGCTGCAGGTTCCGAGCGCAGATCCATCACCTGATTCATCAGATCAGTTACCTGCGCCGTTAGCTCCTCCACGGCATATCTGGCGGCCGCTAATTCCTCCTGGTGTCGCCCCAGCATAGCACCTTGGTGTTCAATAGCTGAGCGGATCGGGGTCTCCTTCGCTGGGTCCATGGGTGGTCAGTTTGTTCTTACAAGGCGTGGATATTTATTTCTGAAAGTCAATAAGCAAACTCAGGCAGTCTGCCAACCACTGGCACATTCGTGGTACAAGACTGGACAGGGTGCAAAAAAACAAAAAAACAAGAGTCCACTGGGGAGCGGCAACGTCCACAGACAGGCGGTACTTAGCCGAACCAAAACCTCTTGGCTCCCGTAGAGCGACCAGGAACGAATGTCCAAAAAGGGCGAGCAGTCACGGCAGGCGTCGGGGAACTGATGCACACACACAGGGAGAGACTTGCAAAAACAGTACTAGACAGAGACTATGACAACACAGGGAATATAGTTGGTCAATATTTCTTTAGAAGAGCGAAGCAACGGACAGCGATACAAAGTAACAAACTAACAACAAGGTTAGTGTTAGCCAGACAGATAAGGGGAAGGTAATCAGAGCGAAAAGGAGAGACAGGTGTTGCGCAATCAGCGCGAGCTCAGACGGGGATAATGAGCAGCCAAGAGAGAGAGAGAGAGAGAGAGAGAGAGAGAAAGAGAGCGAGAGCGGGAGTCAAACCTGGCTCATGACAGTTTAGTATACTAAACTGGTATACTTAAGTCTGCTAAATTAGAACAACTAATTTTGTTTTAGTGTACATTAATTGTGTGGAAGCAGTGCTGTGATGATCTGCTGGAAGTGCCGGTTGGACTTTAGCATGGCACTTCTAACCTCCCTGTTGTATGTTGTGTTTTTCCACTCCTTGTATGTCCTGTCACATGTGCTCCTTGTCTCCACCCACCTCATGTGTTCCCCCGGCAACTAATATGTTATCCTCCCCTTTCATGTCGTTAACCTCTGTATTTATACCCCCCCTACTTCCCAATGTTCCCCGCTCATCATTGTGTGTGTCTCGTGCCACCCTTGTAAGCGGTTTTCCCTGTTGTTATTGTACTCACCTGACTTCCTGTTATCAAGCCTGTTTTCCTTTGACCATGATTCTCGCCTTTTCCCCTGGATACTGTTTGTTCATCGCTCGACCCATTGCTCGTTACTGTACTCTCTCTTACGGATTTGCCTGCTACATTCCCGTCTGCCGTTGTTGAAACTCAGCCTGTTGTACTCTCCTGTTTTCACCATTAAACACTCTGCACTTGGATCTGACTGCCTCCCTTGCTCATTCGTGACAAGTGCAACTAAAGATATACTAAAGTATATTTAATTATGCAAAAGTAAAGATGCTATTGTACTTCGGGTAGCCTACACTTTAAATTTTGAAAGACCGATATCATTCAAGATACATACCTCATCACTAGTCACATAATTATTAATACTTATTATTAACTAATAATTAACAATAATTTTTAAATCAGTAAGTTATACTATGAAATAAATGTACTGTAAATTAAATATATTATTTGCCACCTCGTATAAACATGTACGAATGAGAATGTGTTAGTTTCATCATTTCAAATGTGCAATTACAAGTATAATTTAAGTATATAATATACGAGTTTCGATACAAATAACACTACATTATATTTTAGGTAACCATAACTACTTATTGAATAACTTAGCATATTCAACAGCACGCTTTAATCATATTTCAAAAACAATTATTAATCTACAAATGTAGTCTTAGTTAAGTGGGTGAAAAAGTTTAATTTACAAATAAATCTTGTTTTTGTTTAATATTTAAATTATCGTTATTATTATTATTTTTTTTTTTATTGGGAGTAAGTGTCAATTCAAACTGAAAATTCTAAACTGTTGCTAGCACATACATGCTAACTGCTTATGTTAGCATTTAATTTTCTTTTTGTGCCTTTTGTCTTTAGGAGCACCCATAATAAACACTTAATTAAATTAGTACTAATGGTAAATGGTCTCATTTCACACTGCTGTACAGATAAAAGACTTAAAAATGTTCCGTACAGAGACAATGCAGTTTTGCCCGGTGGTAAATTTAAAAGCCGTGACTTGGAAAAGTGTTCTCACCAGAGGAGCGAGTTAATTTCCCATATGAAATACTCAAACAAATTGGTTTAAAGCTGTCACTGAAAACCCAGCAATGGAGCAGAGCAAGTACACCATAAAAGTGTGCACTTAACTAAGGCATTAAACAGGATTTTTTTTATTGAAATATGATGTGTAGAAACGTACGTTTTATTAAGCAACACTCTCGGATGCAGAGGAGAGTCTGAATGGCCTGAGATTGTGCTTGTTCTCTGTGAAATTGAACAAGAATCACTGAAGGTTGTGTCTTTAATAGTAGTATTGGGACAGACTTCATCAATTGTGGACGCGGCCTGTGTTTCCGTCTCGTCCAAGTTCGAGTGAATCTATTGTGGTTTTGCCAGTGCATGCCCTGTTTCTAATTAAAGGAGGGAAATTTCTAGATCAATCTTTCTAGCCGAAGTTGGATGTCAGACAAAGTGAAGTTGGACATATAATAAATGTCTTTGGAGACGGCCGGTGTCCCATTATGGATTCTTCCACAAAAATCCATCAAAAAATGAACTGGAAAATAAAGCTGTGAGGAGAACACTTGGAGTTTACGCCCCTCGTTGCACAAGCGGTTGGAAATATTTCACCGACAATTGACCAGGCCAGATGTCACCAACAAGACGAACGTTTTGTGGGGGCAGCCTGAGAGATTTTTCTTCATGCTGTCAGTGGATTCTTTATAAAAATATAAATCTGTATCTTAGAAATACACCAAGAGTAGACAGAGATACCCCCATGTCCTCTGTGAAATACTGTTCGAAAAGAGTCTTTCCACTAATAAATATCAAGAGGGAATTTGCCTCTTTCTCAGCACGTAGGGAGTGTGTTCCCCAGGAGGTTGACAGGGAGGAAGCTTTGTTAACGCCAACCATGTGTGGAGGGAGCTAATGGCAGTTGACAAGCCCTGGTTGAAATTATTTCCTATTTTGTTTTTGCGGTTAAAAGCTTTGAATAGTTGTTGAGAGGAACTAAATAAAAGCCATGCAACACACAGGACCTGGCCAGGGTTTCTTCTTCCCCTTTGTCTTTTACATTTTCAACCTCATAAAAAAATAGATTCTACTCTCGTCTGAGACTTGGTAATGAAAGAGGCATAGTTGTAAAGTTGCTTCCCAGTGGAAATGCTGCGAACCAGTGGAAACATGCACGACATGCCACCGGTGCTCACACTTTTGATGCTACGCTTGCGAGGAGCGTACGATTGTAAACGCTAGGTCAAAAGCAAATTATTTTGGTGCGAGGGGACGTGGGTGTGTTTACCACAAGCGCAGTGTGATGATTAGGTATTAAATCAGATCTTGCTTCCTGAGTTAATGAATATTTTTCATCTGATTAACGCCGTGTTGCGGCCTCCACAGAAAAGCTGCCTGGGGAGATTTTCATACAGATTTAGTGTGTATTCCTCCAAAAAAAGCGTTTAAGCAGTTACACTATAGTATTGAATTGTCAAACACATATGCATGCCTGTTTCTGGTACGCTACCATCTGGAGCTGTTGGCTCTGCCTGAGGTCAACAGCACCCTTAAGACCCGATGTAAAATTTATTCAGCTGTTTTTGAGACTTATTAAAATAACTATATTGTGGACCGAAACTCAAGAGATCTGATTGTTTTAACCTTTAGCCACAAAGCAATTTGACCGGTTCATGAGAAACCCTCATCTTTTTTTTTTGTAGTTAATGCAAAAAGGTGGCAGCTTCAGAAGAATGTTGCAGCATTATTTACATATGAACATTAAACTTAACATAATATATAAATTATTTTATATTCTTTCATATTAAATCTTTTTAAAATGTACAGACAAACTGATTAACAATTTATCCTAAATGGCATAGCAGTTCAAAAGTTCTGATATTTTTTTTGTAGGTTTACGCACCAGAAGTGTAACATAAAAACTCACTGTTTAGATGATAAAAGATATCTTGCAACACAAGATTAACTTGAACTTGAACCTAAGAACTTCTTAAAGTTATATTCCACGCAAAAAGGAACTTACCCATGTCGTTCCAAAAGCATAAGACATTAAATCCATTGAAATCCCATTCCGCCAAAACGTCCACACTTCAAAAAGTTCATAAAGATATTACAACATTTTTTCATATTAACTGTATGGTTTAATCCAAGTCTTGTTAAGATCTATGATTCCATTTTGTGACATTAACAATTGGTTTCATACACAAATAAAGAAATAAATGCATATTTTGTTTGCAAACTTTTATTTGCACTGACTTCAACTGAATCAGTTTATATTGTGCTTTTAACAATACATATTGTGTCAAAGCACTGATCGGTTTTTATATATATTAATTAATATACTATACTATTAGACTGTGTGCATTTGTTATATATATATAATTATTTGATTGTTTTTATATATTTTAGACATAAATAAGACTACACCATGCTTCTCTATCATTTGATAAATATAACTACTGCCGTGATCAAGAAATAATGTTCACAAACATCTAAATTAAATTAGAATCCGTTTACTGCCCGCTTTACTTTATTTGTGTTAGTTAGTTTTATGAATAAGACATAATCTATAATGAACCTAATATAGAAAGTATAATATAATATAATAAAATAGAAAGGAGGTGGGTTTATGCTGAAACATAACATGTTGATAGTGGAATTTTTTTTTTTTTTTAATATACATAGATTTCAGAGGTTATATACTGTATATAGTACATTCTGACTAAAATGTCAGGATTGTCTACAAAATGTTAATTTGTTGGGGAACTTTTATTAAGCTTTTATCTTAGTATATTATGAAAACGAAATTGTGAGAAAACTATGGAAATCAATGGGGAAAATTACACCCCTTGTTAGCTCTTGAGTTCGTTTCCATTTCGGTCGTTAGTTAATGAAGTGTCATAGTCAGAAGTGTTTTTGACTCCATTAGTCAATGCATATTATGTTGAGAGAGCAATAATGTGAATTATTCAGAAGAGGCCATTTGAGGCTAATTCAGTGAAATGTTAATAAACTACGCAGCTAACTACGCAGCTAAAACTCACCGAGTCACTTAAAGCAACTTTTCATCATTCCAAAATTATCGATATCTGGCATCTCCTTTGCAGTGGCAGTCCAAGCATTTTTTTTTTTTTTTTTTTAATTCCAATTCATTAGTTTTGATCAGTGAAAATAATGAAGACTATGTCGATATCCTGCGCTGTGGGTCCACATTTCAACAGTCTGATTCTCAAGAGCTCGATCTACAGGAGAGAAAAGCAAATGTGTACAGAATCATAAGTCAAATATTGAGGTATCTGCCAATAGTCTTCAACGCAAGCGTTTGCTCCCGGGGTGGCTAGTTAGTATTATTAGCATCAAAGCTGCTTTGCAACTCCCAGAACAAAAGTGCGGAGACTGAAAGACCCGTGAGAGCAATGTGACATTTCTCCTCATTACACTGATGGAAACTTCACCACGGTATCTAGGTCATTGTGGTTCATTATAGTTTTAATAACTCACCAGAAAGAGGGGAAAAATCACATGTAGGATGAATTTACTAATGTTATGGACTTTAAAGTCTAAATGTTGGATCCAAAAGGCCGCACAGCGTCAGAAGCCTGAACTGTGCACCTGCGTTTGAGACCCTTTTTCCCCAAAATGATTGATTTCCTATATCCTTCAGTTGGACGTGCTTTGAATTTGCAGCTGCTGAGGAAAATGCGATTTGTGTTCTCAAAACAGTCTTGGATTCATTAGTGGAGTGTATATGGAATCAATCGTTCAGCTTGCAAAGCAATGAAATTGTACGCTTTGCGTTGCAATTTAATGTGTTTAGAGAACTTAATGGAAAAACCCAAGATACGTTTTCTGCAGATGCTTCAGTGCGATGACAATCTTAGCATGCAGTGTTTGCGTTTCCATTTGTACGATACAATACAAGGAAAAATGGTGGAACATAAACAGCTAATGCATCACACCGTACAGCAAGATTAGGGCTGAATGTTGCTTTCCAATGAGCAAACATTAAGAGAACAACAAAAACATTTCTCAAATGTGTTAATCAGATTCATCACGCCTCCTCTGCCTGTCAAAGTAACGGCCACTAAAGGCATCCTTTCAAAGTCAACCGTCAAGTAAAACAATGAAGGAGGGCAAAGCAAATTCAGACACCCAATGAAAAGACCAACTTTGACGCCTCAAACAATGGATGGTCTTGTTTTATGTATGGTCTGAGAGCAATTTTCTCTTGCTTTTTTCTCTCTACTCCACTTGAAAGTGTTATTTTTTTCTTGAATGTCCCACAAAACTTTGATAGGAATGTTTTATGAGTCAATGAAGGGTAGCGTGAGGCCCTGTGTCTTAGCCACACATGTCCCCTCGCTCCAGTTTATGTGCACATGCCATTTTATAATTGAGAGAATGGGAACCACCAAAATGCAACTAGCTAATGCTAAATGTAGTCTAGAGTTTTGGATGTAAAAGTGGATGTTAAGGTTATTAATAGAATGTTAAAGGGGTCATCCGGTGCCACATGCACTTTTACAAGCTGTTTGGACTGAAATGTGTGTTGGGAGTGTGTACACAACCACCCTACAATGATAAAGATCCACCAGTAGTTTTCTTTTAATTTAATAAAAAACAAGTTGCCCCTTCTGAAATTCAGCCATTCTCAAATGCAGTTGGTGTGACGTCACACTGACAGAGGCCACTCCCACAATAGTTGATTGACAGCAGTGTGTCACACAGACTGAACTGGTGTCTTGCCTCAGACCCGCCCTGAGTGATCCGTCATCAGACCGAGATGCAGAGACAAGCAAGACTCCTAAGATTGGGGTGTTTTGTTGTAGAGTGTATTAGTGAACATAGCAGTAATCATTTACTACTGACATCAGAGTGATGGAAGATTAACGTTACGTTTGGTTCTGAAGGAAATGCACCCTAGATCAACCGAAATGTGCTTATGTTCGTGCAAATCATTCATGACCCAGCCTCGCCTACAGACATAACTGGATATGTTTGGGGTGGTACCTAGTTACCCTTTCAGTCGAATAACTTCGACGTTACATATGGGAACTCGCCAGAGAGACCTATCTGTTTTGAGCTTTTACTAAAGGCCAATGAATATTGGCGTGCAGTATAAGAGGGCACGCGCACAGTGCACCTGCAGCCGTTGCTGTTTTGGAGCTGGAAATCCCCGGGCTTTCGTTTGTTAAGAAGGTGAAGGAGATCGTTGGAGAAGTTCCCGCAAAACCTGCTCTCTCGTCTGACAGCGTTTCTGGGCGGCTGTCAGCGGATCCTGCGAGCTGGTGGCCTTTTTCAAGGCCGGCTGTACCAGTCTTCGAGAAATCCAGTGAGCATAGACCCTGAGTGCACGGAGTTGCCGCGTTTAGGTCTTCCCTGGGCGACCAGGAAAAAGAGCTAATTTTCTACGGTTGGGGACGCATTCTGTAACGGGATGTCGATCCGGCCGTGCGTTTCAGGGTGTGGAAGTTTCCTCACCTCGTTGGATGGTCACGGACACTGTCTGTCATGTCTGGGCCGAGAACATGCTCAGGTGGAAGGTCACTGCACTCATTGCGAGCGGATGACTTTGGCTGTGTTGAGGTCCCGCCTCTCACTCGTGAGCAGGCTCCCCTCACGCTCTTCCCGTGGTAGACCGTTGGACCGTAGCAAGTTCACGGCCGCCGCGACAAGATGCCTGGGGGACCTCAAGGTGACGGTTCAGAATGCTTCGTCCAGTACAGCTGCGCGAACTTCTGACCCACTGCGCAGTCCAGTGGTGTTCTCGGAGGAGACCGCTCCCCCTGCTACGGCAGGCCCGAGTGTGTCCTTCGGGGCACCCGGGAGGTCGAGATTTCTTCTGCACCATCAGAGGGTGGTTCTAATGGTGAGGCGCCCGCTGCGCCAGACAGTCGTCGCCCCGCGGCTGCTGCTTCGTCTGCGGCGGACACTGAACTGTCAGACATGCGCCGCGGAAGGAATCGGTTTGCAGGTGCCCCGTGTGCCTGCTACCGACCCTTCTCGGCTGGATGACTGGTTTCTGGGGGCCAGAGATGCGGCAACGGCGCGCTCTCCCCCAGTGCCTTTCTTCCCGGAGGTGCACGGACAGCTGACGAAGTTGTGGCGAGTCCCTTACTCGTCACGCTTGCGCCCAAGCCCTTCGGCCCCCTCCGCACTTGACGGCCGTGCAGGCAAGAGTTACGAGGGGAGTCCATCTGTGTCCGCATGAGGCAGCGCCGTCTCCCGTCCAACCTCGTCTCCCGTCCAAAGCGTGTAAGCTGTTCTCTGCTCTCGCTGGCAAGGCTTACGGTGCTGCTGGACAGGCTGCCACAGCCCTGCACGCTATGGCTACACTGCAAGTGTACCAAGCGAAAGCTCTCAAAGAGCTGCACGAGCGCGGACCTGACGAAGGGGTAATGCAGGAACTCCACGCTACGACGGACCTCGCTCTTCGGTGGTCCAGGAATGCCATCTCTGGCTAAAACTGGCGTAGGTGCCGGACGCTGAGAAGGTTTGCTTTCTCCCAGGCTGGCCTAATCGGCGACACTGTCGAGGACGGAGGCGATGTCTCACATCCTGCCTCGGCGAGCGGCTTCCCGTTCCCCGAGTGCTCCTCCGCCTGCTCGTCGCCGAGGGCGTCCCCCCGCGGCAGCCAAAGGACCATCTGCTCCAACCCCAGCTGAAGCACACGATGCTAGGTTGGCCGCCAACAGGCAACGTCGTCGAGCTGGCCACGGGACCCCGCCTGCTCAGGGGCTGGCCAAGAATACCCGGAGGGGCGGGAAGCGCTCCTGAGACAGGTGATGAGAGGGTAGGGGATCTGCAAGCCTTCTCTGTCGACGAAGAGTGCCTTCAGTTCGGCCCGGCTGATTCTCACATTATCCTGAGACCCCGGCCCGGCTATGTGCCCAAGGTTCCC
>JAUMHP010000059.1:2139495-2152697 GCA_032361065.1 Enteromius trimaculatus
GTGCTTTTATCAGCTTCTTAGAACATATTATTGACCAACCTGTATTTTTCTTGTAATCAGCACAAATTGTTCTACAATTGTTCATTTTATACGTGACAAATATGAATTTACATGTTTGCACTTTTTAGGAAAAAAAAAAATTATGCGTGGTTAGTAAGTTTTGTGAAAAAAATAAAAAGTAGCTGAAATAAGGCCATGAAACACACACTTAATAGTAATGCACAAAACTTTTGCGTAACCAGTCTATTGGGCTAGAATATTTACTTCAGAATGATGTGAAAATCATTCCGCTTACTTTTTCAGAGAAAACAATATAGTGTTTTAAATTTTAAAAGATATATTTTGAGACTGAAAGCCAGTTTGTGAGGGGGTGTGAATGGTCATTAATATTCAGTGATTATCACCTGAAGAGACAAAGACCCCTTCCCTAATGGGCCATTAGTGACTGTCACTGAAGCAGGTAAGAAAAAATTATTTGTTTTTTTATTCATGCTCCCAAATACAAGGTCAAATCCAGTGGTAAAGCAAAAGTCCTAGTGCAGGGAAAATGTTTCATATGCACCTTGTCATCATACTGGTAATGTGAAACTACCAATATTAAATAGTCCTTATTGATTGAGCATGAGACATTAAAGTTTCTCAATCTGGACTATTCAACATGAAAGGCTGCATTGAAGGAAAGCCATGCTTCTTCCTAATCAAACAACACTCTTCCTCTATAGCCCCTACACCTGGCTATGTTAGAGGGGGTAACCCAAATAAAGCCCTAGAGGACAGTAGTACAACTGCAACCCCCTCTAATGCATAGTAAAAGAACTATGGTCTGTTACAACTATAATTATTCTAAATAACTCTGTATAGCACCCATTTTTGTCCTTTTTATCAACACTGCTAGTACATCACTTCATTAAATAGGTTGATTTTTTTTTTCTCCCTCAGATTTAGAAAAAACTTTCACTTTAAATAAAAGTTTTCAAGTAAGTTCATTTTTTATTAATATACAGTAAGTATACCATATCTGAACACAGTTCAGTTCTTTTTAGCAGCTAGAACATGCAGAAAGGTCATCAGTCTGTGGTTTCGAAAGGTCTGGTGTTTACAGTCTTACCACAACACACCACACACATTTCATGCTCGTACCTTCTGCTCGGCTTTTAATTACCAGTATGGCACCCTCCACGCGCTGGCTCAGACCTCCGACCATCTGCAGCACCAGCCAAGGGACGAGACCAGTGAGCCTCATTTAACACTTCCTCCAGCTGACACTAGAGTTAGCGCTCACGCCACGCCTTTGCTTCTCGTGTCAATGGACTGCTTGAACGTTACAGAATCCAATATGAAATTCAAAGATTAAATTAATCCGATTATTCAGATCTGATGTTCATCACACTATCTATTGGGAATCAAAGCAGTCAGTGTTTAAATGTGCTCAAACCTTAAGAAAAGAAAAGAACACAGCTTCCCTAAAGGCCATGTGCACAGTCTCAGTGCAAAAACATGCTTCTCTTAACACTAGTACTATGGTGCTTGATTGTAGACAACTTCATGTAGTAAACTTGCTCAGTAGCACACCTGGTACAGCACCGGACCTACTAAAGAGGAGAACCAACATGGAGCTGGTAATCTAAAGGGTTTTAAGTGAATCTTAAAGGAGAAAACTCAGAGCTGCTATCTTGGGAAAAGGACATCGCAATAATTGGGTGCCAATAATTGTGATCAACATATATTGTAGAAAAACATCATGATTTTTTCTCCCCATTTTCAATTGTTTTACTTCAACTCTAGAATAATTTTTTGCCATTTATAATGTCAAAAATCATTAGGATATTAAGTAAAGATCATGTTCTATGAAGATATTATGTAAATTTCCTTCTGTATATATATCAAAACATAATTTATGATTATTAATTTGCATTGCTAGAGATTTCATTTGGACAACTTTAAAGGTTTGTTTGTTTATTTATTATTAATTCATTTTGCACCTCCAGGTTCCACATTTTCAAATAGTCACAGTAATAGTTAATTACCATTGTCTCGGTATGTATCTCCTAAAAAATTGTCCTATCCTAACAAACCATACATCAATGGAAATATAATTTGTTCAGCTTTCAGATGAGTTATACATCTGAATAAAAAACAAAACAAAAAAAAAACACATTTACACTTCTTCTTTTGTAGTACACGGTCAAAAATGACCAAGTCAGAACTATGCAGATGAACAAAAAAATTAAATAAGATTACTTAATGAAATGGAACCATTTACTCTTGGTGGTGGATTTTCAATTATCACAGTTCAAGAAATTTAACTTACAAGCTAAACTCTTCACTTCATCATTGATCAAAAGTTGCAACTTTAAGATATAGAATAATTGGTGCTTTGGGACTAATTTTAAGGTTAATTGCTACATTAAATCAGTATATTAATAGATCTAATTCTCTTTTTGCCCTGAAGATCAAATGGACCTGTAGGTCAGTGGTGAAAGTTTCACAGGAATGGTAAATTCAACTGAATTAAAAATGACCAATTAATTTTAGACACTTACATACTGTATAATATAACAAAATGTAATATAAAAGTTATTTCTTTCTGAGGAAAGAATTTGAAAATAATACACAGTAACTCATTTTAAAAGCATCTTGGAATGGGCCTTGTGGAGTTGGTCGGAAGAATATGTAGAAAATGCATGTGGAGATGTTATGCCGTTTGAAACACCCTCTCCACACCCTTTCTGCAAAGTTTTGAACGCTGCATGAGGTCTTAGCATCTTAGTGACTAACATAATCCCACATTAAACCCAAACCACAAAATTTCCTTTTTTCTAGAGTAGCATTTCCCAAACGATCTCATAGGGGCTCACACTAACCCCTCCCTGCCTTCATCCAGGCCCACACACACACACACACTGTTGTCAGAGCAGTTCCACTGGGCTGAATTTGATCCAAAAACATCCTGACACTCAATTAATTTCATGTGGTCTTACTTCACAGACAGGCCCCCTAATTATACGTCAGTTCCACAATTACACCCTTTGCAATGGTGAGTGGGTGATGGACAGAATTGCTAGTTGTTACACATATGTCAGGGCGAACCTAATCCCTTTCCCCTGGGAAAATGTTTGCCCTTGGTTGCATGTGTTTTGCAGGGATGCGTTAAGCTTACTTCAATCACACAGACAGATGTGGACAAACAAGTAACCCTCAACGCCCAACTCTGAACCAGCTCCCTTACTGTGGGCTGAAACGCTTGCACGGGGAAGCCAAGTTCTCATCAACGCACCGCACGATAACCACACCAGACCTAATGTTTTGGTGGGAGTTGCACTTTGCGGAAATGGTGTTTTGCTTGCGTTTATATAATTTCAATCCTGTTCCTTTTGCATAAATTGCAAATTCGAGCAAAATTACAATAACCTTGATTTCATGCTCCAGCAGAAATGAATGCGATGTTAATGGGAGGAAAGAGGATGTTCCAAACCTGATTATAGGCAATCATTAAAGCACACTTACTGATGTAAGCCAACAAAACGATAGAAATGTGAAATGGATGGACTCCCACACACTGACTCAGAGCAGAGGATTTGCTCTATTTGTATCTCGTTTTAAACGTTTAACTTGTGTTTCTTTAACCATAAGTGTATATTCTAAAAATATCTAAAATATATTCTAATAAATCTCCCATCGCTGATTTAAAACGCACATGCTATTATGTAAACAAGTAAAGTAAATAATAGATATAGGGGTATGAAACAATGTGAACGCCTTTACAGCCCAATTGTTAGAGGTTTTGAGAACAACAGCCTTCATCTGCAGAGGCAAACACTGAAAGTGAATGATTGGACAGTCATTCATTAATCAATTGTGTGTCCAAATAATACCTCAGCAAAGTGAACAAACAAACCTCAATATCCACTTTGAAGACCCTGTTTCCTCAATAACTGTCCACAGAGAATTTAACAAAGCCAGCATTCATGAAACAGCTGCAACTGCTAAACTATAATTGAATTAAAAAAAAAAAAAAGATGGTCTGATGGTTATAAAACCTGTACATTTGGACCCAGACAGTTATAAAAACTGCAACAATCCCTGAAACATCAGAACAAGATATTCTGATAGACCACAGTGAACTGTTGACTATTCAGAGGCTGTATAAACCTATTCCAAGAAGTTTGGAAGCTGTAATAAAGCCAAATGGTAGTAAAACCACCTTCATAAAGAAATATTGCTTAGGTGTTCACATTATTTTGTTCAACTGCTGTTGATGAGAAGTTACAAACAAACAAACCGACTGGTGCAGACTGGAAACTGCTACGCACTCTGACAGGTCTCCTGGCTGTGAAACCGGTACAGACATGGAATAACACAGCTCCTTGTACTGTGATACGGGGATGGGACCCATTACTGGTGGGCTAGGAACCGCAAGGATTTGAGATGGCACTCCGGGCCGCATAACCAGAACCAACAATTCATCTCACGGGGTCCTCGGACTGTGATGTGGGTCTGGGATCCGTTACTGGCGGGCTGGGAACCGCAAATAGTTTTGTTGGCTCTGCTGGCCGTGATACCGGAACCGACTTTGAGATCGGCGAAATTGGGTCGGCAGGGAGCAGGACCGGCATATCGACCCACAGATCCGCAGCAACACCCGGCCATCGCGGGTCTTGAGCCTGCGGGAACGGGAACTTCTTTTGGGGTTCTAACCCTATACTGCACCGGTTTCGGTGGCGGACCCCGCCGGATTGCGAGATGAGAACCGGGCAGCTGGGGAAAGCCTCCTGGCTTCATTGATGTGTAAGGATGTACAAGTCCGCATGAGCGAATGCCATCTTCTCTTTGGTCTGTCGTTCTGTCACGGGTGTGCGCTGGTGATGTCGCGGTCATGCTTCTCAGTGGACTCAGAGACAGAAGTTCCAGGGAGAGAACGTTTAATAAGGCAAACAAAGAGACACGAAGGGCTGACGAATGTGCATGACCAACGCAGACAAACACACAAGCATACATGTAACATTAACGTTAACAGACAACTGGGCATTGAACAAGACACAGTTTAAATGTAAGACACAATCAAAGGATAATAGTTAACACCTGGACACACACGGCTGGCAGGGAGTGAACACTAATGAGCGGGGCGGAGTCACAAACTAGGGACAACATGAGGATACAAAAGGTTAACACAAGGCATGGAGCACATGCCACAATATAAGCAAAGGAACACATGGATGAGCGGAACAGAGAGACAGGTGTATACAGGTCTGTGTGACAACAATCTTTCAGCCTAGCATAATTTGGGACAAATATAATGAGATTTTATGGAAAAACCATGAGTGGAACGTTGTTCAGCTGAATGTAGAAAATCAAACTGCTAGATGAAATATCTACAAAATAAGAAACACCAAAATAAACGCGTGCGGGTTAACTGTCAATCAGCTGCGTGCGAAGGCTGGGGCCTTGGTATAGAGGTGCATCTTAATAAATTAAAATTCATGCATTAAACAAATTCAGTGCTCATAGACTGAAGTAGTTTAAGGTCACATTGAACAAAAAGAAACATTAATTCACTCTCAACAAATTAGAATACTTTATAATACCAAAAACATCTTTACTGAATTGTTGGCCTTCTGGAAAGTATGTTAATTTACTGTATATGTACTCAATACTTGGTAGGAGCTCCTTTTGCTTCAATAATTGCCTCAGTTCGGCATGGCATGGAGGTGGAGTTTGTGGCATTGCTGAGGTGGTATGGAAGCCCAGGTTTCTGACAGTGTTCTGACAGGTTTTCTTGACAGTGGCCTTTAGCTTATACTAACTGGCATTTTTTTGGTCTCTTGTTTCTCATTTTCCTCTTGACAATACCCCATTGATTCTCTATGGGCTTCCAGTGAATTTGGTGAATTTGCTGGCCAGCCAAGCACACCAACACCATGGTGCTTCTTGCTGGAAAATGAAATCAGCATCTTTAAAAAACTGGTCTTTGGGAGTGCTCCAAAATTTCTTGGTCAATGGGTGCAGTGGCATTGGTTTTCAAAAAAACACAGTGGACCAACACCAGCAGATGACATTGCCCAAATCATCACAGACTGTGGAAGCACCGGACTTCATGCAACTTGGGCTATGAGATCTAGGACCTTGATTTCCAAATGAAATACAAAACTTGCTCTCATCTGAAAAGACTGCTTTTGACCACTGGGTAACAGTCACGTTGTTCTTCTCCTTAGCCCAGGTAAGATGCCTCTGAGGTTGTCTGTGGTTTAGGAGTGGCGTAACAAGAGGAATACGACAACTGTAGCCAAATTCCTTGACATGCAGTGTGTGGTGGCTCTTGATGCCTTGACCCCAGCCTCAGTCCATTCCTTGTAAAATTCACCCAAACTCTTAAATCGATTTTGGCTGTCTCATAAGTCTGTGGTTCTCTTGGTTAGTTGTGCACCTTTTTTTCACACATTTTCCTTCCACTCAATTATCTGTTAACATGCTTGGATACAGGACTCTGTGAACAGCCAGCTTTTTTCGCAATAAATGTTTGTGGCTTACCCTCCTTGTAAAGGGTGTCCACAATTGTCTTCTGGATGACTGTCAATTATGTCTACCCCATAATTGTGTAGCCTAATGAACCAAACTGAGAGACCATTTCGAAAGGCTCAGGAAACTTTGGAGGTGTTTTGAGTTAATTAGCCATGTCACCGTATTCTAATTTGTTGAGTGAATTGGTGGGTTTTTGTTTAATGTGAGCCTAAATCATTTAAAAATTAAAAGAACCAACTTTAACTACTGCAGTCTATGTGCAATGAATTTATTTTATTTAATACATAAATAAGTTTCACAATTTTAGTTGAATTGCTGTAAAAAAAATCATATTCATCGCAGAAATAAATTACATTTTAAAAGATATTTACATAGGAAATTGTTTTTTAAAACTACTATATTTTTTTTCCAATATTACCATTTTTACTGTATATTTGATAAAATGAATGCAGCCAAAAATCTGACTGGTCACATTTAAGTCAATGGTGTTGCATCATAATTCATAATATGACTCATAATTCATATATGTGACCCTTGACAACAAAACCAGCCATAAGTGTTTATTTTCTGTGATCTGAAAGCTGAATAAATAGGCTTCCCATTGATGTATGATTTGGATGGATATGGTAATATATGGTAAAACTATATGAAAATCTGGAATCTGAGGGTACAGAAAAATATAAATGCTGAGAAAATCACCTTTAAAGTAATCACTGCATATTACTAATAAAAAATAAGTTTTAGTATATTTTCGGTAAGAAATTGACTAAATACCTTCATGGAACATGATCTTTACTTACTATCCTAAGGATTTTTGGCAAAAAAGAAAAAACAATAATTTTGACCCATATTTTTGGCTATTGCTACAATTATACCGCAGCGACTGTGGTCCAGGGTCACATATGAGATGCAGTCACAGGTTGCTGCAGGCCTGCTCTGTCGTGAACTTATCTGTGGATGTCTCTGTTCGTCTTTTGCTATGGTTTGGGGGTTTGCTGGAGTGGGCAAAGGGCTGCACTTGTCTGAATTAAACTTCTAAGAAAGTAACTTAGCTTTGAGTTGCCACATACTTCCTATAGCATCTCCTTCAGTTCCTCGCGTTCCTTTGTTCCTCAGACTCCCTTTATGTTCCCGTCTTTTGGGACTGACACTATCACCGCTGTCCTACACTTGTTTATGTCTAACTGAATGCCCACTACTTATTCCTCTGTCTGGATCAGGAATTCCCTCAGGACACATGCTGTCGTTCAACTACAAATCTTCTCACTTGCACTTTCCGGCTCAAACTTAAACAATTCCATTTAGAATTTAGAACTTTTTATAAATGTTTTTTTTTTTTTTTATAATAAATCAAACATTATAACACAAACCAGAAAAAAATTCTATTTTGAATTGTTTCATCTTACCCTGTTGCAGTTAGGGTTGAAAAATTATAGATAAAAACTTCCTATTCAAAAATGCATATTTTGTCATAATTTATTTACGACAATGTTACTTTATTTATGTTAGTGTTACGATAATTATTTATATATTGTAATTGTCATTTATTTGCAAAATAAATAAGCTTTAGTTGTAAGCTTTAGTACACTTTTGACTTTGTCAAAAAAAAAAAAAAACACCAATTTGTATTTACTTGTTAGCAGAGATTTATTTCATATTAATTTATTGGGATAAGTGTAGCCATCGACCGTGCGGTCAAAAAGCATTTATGGGTCACTCCCTCAAATATGATGTCAGAAAAATGTAACTATTATTTTTAAAGGGGGGAAAAGTCCAACCCAGTCCCGAGGGTTATGCAGGCTTCATGCCAGCATAATATAACACACGCAGCATTTGCACAGTCAACACAAGGTCAACACAAGAAAAATCTGTGTTTAATTAATATAGGCAAACGAGTTCAATCTTAACGAGCTATTTATCCAACAATGTGCCGAAAAGTGCAGCACTCTGCGATAATCCATAGTTACGTTCCGAATCCGGCTTGTGAAGGACATCAACCCATACTGCCATCTCAGCATTTCCACTATCAACAGACGGTTGATCCATACAAAATCAATCTTTGCATTGTTTGGTGAATAAAGCTATTTTTGTTCATGACATAACTGCATTGACAAAAGAGAAAAACAGGAATGTTCAGCTTTCATGTACGCGAAATGCGAGCATAACCATAGTTGCAGTTGTACAAAACATATTTTAATGCCACAAACAAAAGCATAATGGGGTTGCTGGAGTCTTCATTTTACATAAAAGGCCCTTCATATGACGCAGTGAGGCTAATAAAGGATGAGGAGAAACCTTCTGTGCTATTTGTCTTCTGGAAGACATAATTAATTTGCTATATGAAGTCTCTGGGCATGTAAAACGTAGAGTCAATAAAGCAGCACACAACACTCGTGACAGGTGAATTTTATGGTAAAAGCTTTTGGAACGTTCCCACTCCGCTTAAGCGGGTGATATCACCTTACTTTAGATAAACAGGATTGAGTGCTGGAATAAGACAAAGAACAGACAACAGATGGGGAAACTGCATAGTGTGCAAGTAAAAAAAAAGAGAAAAAACAAGCTCTAATCTTTGAAGGGCACAGAGCCAGAGTTGTTTTTCACAGGCCTCTAGCAGAACATGTCCCAGCCCTCATCAAATCACTGTCCTCAAATTTGTTGGGAAAAGACACACACAGATTTTGACTATCAGCATTAGGAATGTGAAAACCAATCCACTAGATCATCTGTGGAAAACTCCCTTGTCTTCCTGAGATGCAAACAGGGCTTAATTAATTATACATAAAATAATTAAATACAATGCCTTTCAAAGGTTCAGTTGCCGTTCACCAAGAATGCATTTATTAGTTAAACACAAAGGAAGAACTAATTTTAAAATAATGTAAAATGTAAAACAAAGTTTATTTTATTTAAAGCGTTTATTATAAATGGAACACTTCTGTAAACAAAAGTAAACGTTTTTAACACATTCTTGCTGAATAAAGGTATTTTGTAATATATATATATTTTATTTTTTTTTTGTTTTTTTTTTTCCTGACACTGTCAGTACTTCATTGGAGGTAAATATTTATTAAAAACACAACTGAGCATTTCAACTCAGAATGTCAAATAGCAATATCATCCATGTTTAATCAGCTTAACGCAATGGGAACAGCATCATAAGTTGCAACATAAGATATTCTCAAACTTTCATGACTCAAATATAAATCTAACAGCATCCAGGATGGAATTTTCCTCAATTTTCTTTTCAAGGATGCGGCTTTCGAGCCTTTCGCTCTCAATTAGACGCTCCACAGCGTGTCCTCTTGGCTTTCCTACGCTTTGTGATGAATATGGGCAACATTTACAGTGTAACCAATACAGGCTGGGGCACTGAAGTGAAGAGATGAGGAAGAGGAGGAGGAGGTGTGGAGGGGGAGGATGGCAGCACTGTTCTGCCAAGGGAAGCGTTCAATTTCTTGCCTCATTTACAGCAGGTGTGTACAGGTAGAGGCACACACACACACACAGTAGGAGTCAACAAATACTCAAGCATCTGTTCACCAAACTACAGTCTTTTCAAGGACACCAGGATCTAAAAAACTAGTGACGCTTCAGAAGATTCCTAACCCTAAATCTATAAACAGGACCAGGATCCTCTTGTTAACCAGAATGAAGTTTCACACCAGAATCCATTACTCTGTGATTTCAGTTGCATTTTGCAATGAGATGAACAGCATGACAAGTCGTGCTGCTCATTGACTGTCCAACCATACAGGAGACCTGGTGCAGATTTGATGCTTCACTCATTTCACTGAGAAACGATTGTCTTCCAGGGAATCTTGTTGGGATGAGGGTCACGCATGTTGGTGATCTCCCTGTTCTGCAATCCTGAAATGCCACTTGAAATTGCATGCCAACATTCCATCTACTTTACACAGATGTTCCTAGAATGGCTGATTATGGTCAAGTGGACGTGTTATGAGAGAAGAATTTTGACTGACATGATACATTCATGACACATACCCAAGGAGAAAGATGTTGCAATTTCATACTTGAACTTGAGCACAGTCCTGTGTGGAATGAAAATGTATTGTCCAAATGCCAGGAACCAAAAATCATGACAGTGTTTGTATGAATAACAGATTGTATCCAGCTGATAAGTGTGAAAGTGCATTTGGCATTGTGGGTGTTTACATTCGTTGAGTTGTAGGATAACTGTTTGAATGGAATGGGTTCAAATGGTTGTCTACAAAACATTTTTCAATACATCTATTAACATAAATGATAATTGAGGAAATTTATAATTTTAGTAATTTTTGCTGTCCACCCATTTGAAGTCAGCTTGAAGCAGCATCAGCAGAACACTTTACTTCCATTTTGACTAGAGACAAACTATGATGACACAAACCACTTTTAAAATTAAGTTTGAAGTCATAATTATTGTAGTCCTAAAGGCACATAGAAATGTTTTCCTATTTATTCGCAAAATCTTTGACTTCCCTAAGAAACTTCTAAAGGAAGTTTCTAGAAAAAGCCCAATAACATAAGAAAACTTATAAAACAGAATATTTGTCAAGTTGCAAGTCAATGAAACGTTTCTCTGAATAATGCAGGAGAAAGCAAGCAAACGTAATCGCAAAGTTTTTTTGGGAGATCGCAATATTTTGCCAGAAAACAGGAAAACAGATTTTAGCAAACAAATGTCATGTTCCTCAGGGGAACGCAATATTTATTTAAACTCTCTTTTTTATCACTGTGTGCTGTTGGGGGGCACCGTTTAGCTCAGATATTATCAGTGTAAACATGTCACATTTTAAGGAAATTAAAAACATACAAACCACAAAATGGTGTAAAATGTTAAATAGTACAGCGTTTAAAATGTTTAAAGTGACAGTGTAAGATAATATCTTACATTCATAATTTAGAAGTATATAATCAGGCTGGTAAGGGAAGGTATTTATTAGGCTACATTGGAAACACAATCAAAGTTTAATAACAAATGCATGATGCTGCTGAAGGTACAAGTAATGAGAGTGTAAATAGGCTTGATTTTAAATTGCTTGTATAAAGCCTTAATGCAACAGCACCCACATCTGATATCGTAGATATAGACTCCGTTATTCTGACATCAATTTATCTTCTATAAACCTTTGACAGCTATTTTCAACATTATTTCGAACCCCTCTGCAAAAGTAACTGACTTGACGTCAAAGGCGAGCAGACTGACTAAGATGCATTAGCCCTTCTGCGATATTATAGATTGTTTAAATAGCATCCTAAAAACAAAATTGATCCACTATTATCAATGTCACTCACTGGAGAGATAACGACAGCAGCTCTCCATCGAAAGGGAAAAACTGCTATTGATTACAAGACATCTTTTTAATAAACACGTATCTCCTTATGGATTTCAGACAGGCCCGGGTGGTAATGGCATTCACGACCTATAAACTGTGCCGAAGATAAATGAACTGCCTCAAGGGGTTGTGGTCGTGATGTGTGCGAGGAGTTCGCTGCAAACTTTAGAGTGGGCGGCTGGCAACAATCAGCTCTTATGACAATCAGAGTGATCGAACAGTATCAATCGGCAAACTCGGGCATGCAGCCAACCAGGAGTGGGGTTTTTTATGTAAGAGGTGTTTGAAGAAGCTCAAGATTGTAAGACTGGAAAAGACAGTAAGGCAGGAGTAATGTAGCTCAAGGGAGGGAATGCTCTGTTAACGGTTGACAGCACAAGGACCCAATCTTAAAATCGAGGAAAAATGACCTTCGCGGGACAGCAAGCAAGCCGTTCTTGCTTATGCTGTGTGGATTTTTCATGTACAGAAGTTGCAGCTTGTTCACAAGTTTTATGAAATGTGAAGAGATTGAAACTGTGCGGGAACACAAATGACAGATGACAAAAGTTGCTCTTCCAGAAGCAGCCGTATGAACTTTTTCTTCAAAGTGTACAGCTTTTGAAAACATTTGCACACTCAGAGAACTAAAAAAAATAAAAAAAGGCAAAAAAGATAAAAATGTAGCATAAGAAAACTATACAAATGAAAGACTGTTTGATTCAGAGTCTTTGCCAGATGTTTCTGGCATCCAGTCATTTTCTGTTTTCAGAAAGAAAAATGATTCAATGTGACAATATCAGCCAACTCGTTTGATGTTTAATTCACTTATTTTGAGTGGGGTTTTGATCCAATCAGGTTTAGCAGTGGTTGTGGCCACTGCTTGACAGAAATAGGTTTTATCTGGTTAGCCAAAAACATAAGAATCTTGTTCTGTATTAGGTATGTATGGTTTGCATTAATTAGGGCTGTACCCGACTAAGGCTTTTTCTGGTCGACCGGTTCATTTTAAGCATTAGTCGATTAATCACACGTTTATTAATAAACCATTAAAATCATTAAACTTTAGACAGCCTAATAAGCGCTCAAGCACACACACAAAGCTTGCCACAGCACACAGGCAGAAGTGACGATTATGAGTCAAAAACAATAAGGAGACTGCATTAATATTTTAATATTTTGATAAAGTAATGTTTTCTGGGGTTTTTTGACGTTGACGACACTGACTCATCATCTCTTCAATAGTGATGCGTCTGTATGCATGTTTCAGTTGGATTATACAATCTGAGCATATTTGTTTTTAATTTTAATTGAATTCAATTCAATTCAATTCAAATTTATTTGTATAGCGCTTTTCATGATACA
>JAUMHP010000059.1:2280065-2294202 GCA_032361065.1 Enteromius trimaculatus
TTTAATTTTCATTAATGAGGTTTATTTAGATTAGTTATTAATAATGAATGGTTTCAGTTTTACTTAACAATAGCAACATTTGTTGTGAGGAGCATGGGAAAAGTAATTTTTAAAGGGAAGATTTTAAAAGGATAAAAATGCTTTATATGTATTACTTTTAAAAAAATCACGTTATGCCGGCAATTCTGTCTTTAAATTAAAAATACAGTTTAGTCGTGACTACATTTGCAATGCACAGGGCTTCTTGTACCTTACTGCTTAAATACTTGATGATAGGATGCCAAAAGGAAGCTTGCATCTTACAAACTTCATTATGTATTCATATCTATAGTTTTCTGCATTACAGAAGTTGAGCTTTCAATCTGTCGCACTGTAATCTCTCATGTATGATCTCCCCTGGCTTGACGGATGGTGTTGAACCGAGAGAACACACAGTGGCAGTCTGCCAGCATCATCCATGTGTTAAAACACAGATGCAGCAGTGATTGATGCCGCAGCGCTGTGCAATGTTGAACCAGTTCTAGACAACAAAAGATTACGAGACGACAGATCCTGCTGCTAGTCTGCTGGTTCTCTCACATCTCTACTTTAACATCGATTTAGCCTGCTACAGCAGATTACTAATATAGCAGGGCTGCATGTGGGATATTTGTATGATTCACAAGGAAATTAATCAGATGGGAAATGATGACCTTATTCTAAATGAAAGCTCCTTACCATCTGTAACTGCTGCACCATTTCTTCCCTGTAAGCCAGTTCTCTCTTCATCTGGTCTTGAAAGTTATCTGTAGAAGAGCCGAAAACAAAGGCATCTGATGGTCACCAGTTCATATAGAAACCCTTTTACAGGCCTGCAAGTCATTTCAAACCGGTTCATTTTTATCATGCTGGGCCTATTTTATGATCCATAAGATCAGAAAAGCTAGTTCTCTGATTATCACATGCTTAATGGTGAAAGTGAAAGTAAGGACACTTACGGAAAACTGGAAACGGAGAACTGCCTTTCAGAGCGTGAAACTCCTGCTCCAGTCTCCTCCGTAAATCTATCTGTTCAAGGAGAACTTTCTGGAGTTCCTCTGAAGGACAGATTAAACGATAAATCAAGATCAGACGCTGAGCTGAGCTGAAATATCAACTATTATATCTAGAGCAGTTAAAATATGTATTTGAAGCATTCTGCATGCCGTTCAAAAGTTTGGGGTCAGGAGGATTTTGAAAGAAGGCTATTTGTTTAAAAACGCAGTAAACTTGTGAAATATAATTTATAATACTTTTTTTCAATATATATATATAAATATATATTGTACTGTTATTTATTACTGTGATAAAAGCTAAATTTTCAGCATCTTTGCTCCAGTCCTCAGTGTCACATGATCCTTTAAAAATCATTTTAATGTGCTAATTTGGAAACATTTCTGATTATCATCAACATCTGGTTTGATCAATATAAAGATCAAACGTAAATATATATATTTCAAATCAAATCAGTTTTATAAATCTATTTACTGTCACTTTTTAATCAAATGAATCCGTCCTTGCTGAATAAAAGTATCAATTTCTTTCTTTCCCAAACATACATATTTTAATAAAGTATTTGCTTGTCATCTCACCTTTTTCCATGTTCTCAACATCCTTCTTGAGCGATACGGGAGAGTTTGTGTCTTGACTTTGGTCTGCTGAGCAGAAAAAGGAAAATTATAACACATTGCAATCATCCAGAGTCCAAATGAAAGACTGACACGCGTCATGCAGTTCTACCAGCAACCAGTAGATGTCAGTCTGACATAAAGATACTTCAGACTAAAGTATTTGACTTACAAAGTGACATACAGTGATTGTTTCTGGGGTGAGGAAATGGTATTCATATATCATGAATATGGTATGGCTTCATATTTACTGTGAAGACATAATACTTGAAAAGAATCTAACTCGCTCAACAAAATTTCTGATTAGTGCATTGGAATAAACAGCCCTTGCGATACGCCAATATCCAGAAAATTGTGAAAACAGCTGATTTTCTTAATGTTACTGCGCTATTGAATCAGGAAATTATTCGAAACAGTTTTGATTGCAATCCTTAGGAGTCGGTGCGTCCTGCGCCTGTGTTTTTGTGTCTATTTCGCAAATGGCTCAAATGAAGTGATCCAACGTGTTGGTATAATCTTCCCCTCATTCGACCATCTCTCTCTCTCTCTCTCTCTCTCTCTCTCTCTCTCTCTCTCTCTTCTCATTTCCCGTCTTGCCTCCTTAAGCCGAACAAGGCGTTCCTCATTTGGAAAGCGGTCTTGTTCTCGCTCTCCTCCTCTCTCTGTCTCATTTGACAAGCAAATTTGCAGACAGTGCCTGAGGATAACAACCTCGTTTGACAGTCAATTAACCGTGAATAGTCAAAGCCAAGGCAGTTTGCATTATATAAATGGAAAATTAGATTATTTTTTTCTTCCCTCCCAAGAAACAGAACTATCTTTAAGACACTGCCGTTAGACTCTTTGGAAAATCAGAAGTTCTAATCACGTTTCCCAGTAGCCCCTCGGAGACATTTAGCAATCAGGCAAAGGTGGTTTCATTTAATTTGTTTCATGTAATTTTTTCAAATATATTATACGTTATATGAAGAGATCATTATCGGCTAGATAATATAAATGTTGCCGTAGATGTCATAAAACACTTTTAATGTCTTTCTGACAGATAAAAGGCAATAAGCTATGATCTTTCTAATGGAAGATTTTGCCAAGCAAAAGCCAATTATTTCCGTCTGATATTGTTCAAATGGTGATTGTCACCTTCCTGCCGTTGAGCTGATTGTCTCGCTGAACTGTTATGGCTCCCTACAGAACACATCTTCCCAATGACATTGTAGAGAGAGCTGCTCCATTTTAAGAGTGCGGCGAGAGTATATTCCATCCCGTATCTTTTATATTTAGATTAATCCTAATATCCTTGCAGGGATGGCCTAACCGCACCGCGCAGATTATTTGGCAGCCCTCTTGCTGCTGTAAGTGGCGAATGTAAAGCGGAGATAAAGTGGTGTGTGTTCTTACTTGGATTCTCCCGCCAGTATTCAGGTGCCGACGTTTCTGTCTCTGGGACAAAAAAGCTGCTCTGTTCTTTGTTGTCATCTGGAAGAAAAAAATCAAATGTGAATACACGCATGCCAATGAATTAAATGTTAAGGTGTAAAATTGTGCAATCTTGGTTAATCATCAAATAGTATGTATATGGTAGTATAAGTATCAATTCTCACTATTTAACTAGCTAGTTGCTTATTAGCATGCCTATTTATAACCTATTGGCTGATTATTAGTGCTTATATATTCTACATCCCTAATCATATCCAACAGCTATTAACAACTGCCTTACTAATTATTAATAAACAGAAAATTAGGAGTTTGTTGAGGTTTGGACCTTAAAATGAAGTGTGATATTATATAAATATATATAAGATATAGATATATATAGTTCGTAAAAGAGAGCCTGTCAAAAAATAGATATGCATTTAATGTGACAGAATAATTTTAGAATAATTGTTATGCATTTATATATAAAATGCATGGAGTTTTCAAATCCATTATGCTGCACCACATTTATTTCTCACCTGAGATGGTGGTTTTGTTTTTGCTTGCATATGCCGGCAGCCCATCGTCTCTGCTCTTGTGAGCCTGCAAGCATAAAACACCAGCGATGTCTGATTAGAACTGATTCATAACACCAGGCCAAAGGTTGAACATAGAGCAACAAAATATATCAGTCAGCCAAAAGCACAGAACTGATTAGCCTTGAGCAAGACAGCGCTGTTATATTTTTTATATACGATCCTGATGTTTCTTCGGCTTTGTCGTGGTACAGAGTTCCTCACGGTAAATCAGCACACGTGAGTCTAATTGCTAAAGTAATTCCCGTTTCGATCCCTGTCGCTCTGTCTGTTAATGTGGCGTCAGAGGGTTAAAGATTAAAAGGGCTAATAGGCAGAAGTGACAAAGGGGAGCAAACATAATGTCGCCATTAAACAAAACACGACTGGGCTTATTAGAAGGGATCAAAGAGCTCTCAATATTTCATTTCTGCAGGGAACACAGGCTATCAATCTTGTTACGCATATGGCCCCTGCCAGCCAATGGCCCGCATTTAAATAATTAGCTAAAGTGCCTGGAGGGAATATTTACATTTCTGTACGCGCTGCTTTCCTCCAGCGAGCCGTGAACGGGGCTGGGGACTTTGAGGATGGTGGGCGGACTGACAGCGAGGCCGGGTTTGTCCTCTGCCGAGGTCTCTGCGGGAGCGCTCGGGAAGGAAGGCGGTTCTTTGGCCTGTTGTGGTTCCCCCGAGCTGCTTTCGGGAAGCCCGCGCATGTGCAGGGGCGTCTGTGGCGCACGGCTGCTAAAGTCCTCCTGCTCCTCATCCTGTTTGGTCTCCACGTCCACTTCCTGCTCCTCGTCGCTCTCTCCGCTGTCGTAGCTGCAGCTGGTGCCGGGAGACAGGTGACGCTCCGGGCCGAAGTCCTCCAGGCTGCCGTGGAGCTTGGCGATGCTTTCCGCGTCCTTCACCACCGGCCGGAAGGCGGAGTGGTAACTGGCCTTGCGGGCTTGCAGCGAGGGGGCGTCTAAGAGTTTTAGCCAGCCCTCCGGGGCTGGGCGGAGGTCAGAGGTCACGGGCG
Source organism: Enteromius trimaculatus (assembly GCA_032361065.1). NCBI lineage: Eukaryota > Metazoa > Chordata > Actinopteri > Cypriniformes > Cyprinidae > Enteromius > Enteromius trimaculatus. Next base: position 2,284,720 of record JAUMHP010000059.1, read on the forward strand.
GGCAGTCGCTCTCGAACAACCCGGATCTAGGGTTGGCTTCCAAACCCGAACCGGCATCGCCTTGTTCGGACAGATCCAGAAAGGCTTGTCTGAGAGACGGGGTCTCTGTGAGCGAGGAAAGGGCGTTAGGTTGGGGTTGGAGATAAGTGGGCACCGGGATACCCCCGGTTGCCCTCGGTGGCCAAAACATGCAGAAAGGGGGATAAAAAGCGTCCTTTCTGCCCGGCCAAAGGAGCCCTGAGAGGCCGCTGTTCTTCTGTCCATTGCTCGCCTCGCTATCATCCTTCTTCTGCGGGCAAAGCCCGAAAGCTGGGAAAGTGTAGGGGCTTGGGAAGAGTGACGTCGTTGGGAACTTCTGCAACATCCCGAAACCTTTGCTCGGGACCGGGATGACCGGGTAACTGCGCGGGGCCTTTCGGGACGAGAGGCTGTTGCCATCCAACTCATCGTCATCTTCGTACCGGCCTCTCTTCTGGGCCAGATCTGGAGAAATCATGTGGGGCAGAACCGAGTTCACAGCCTTGACGGAGCCCATGGATGAGCAGTTAGAAGACGGAAGCGCCCTCTTGCGACTTCCTCCATTAAACATGGCTTTTACGTCCTCCCAGGCAAACAACAGGTCCTCCGCCGCTGCTTTGTCTGTCAGTTTAAGGTGCCGACGCCAGGAGTTGAAGTTGGCAGCGTCTGGCTGGGTGTACTTGGCCTCGGGTGTGCGGTGCGAGTGGAAGATGAATTTGTTAGGGGAGAAGTACATATTACAGTAAGAGCACTTGATGCATTTGGCCCGGGAGCTGTTGTAGCGCGCCGGGATGAAACTTCCCCGGCAGCCCCAAGCGCATTCATGCATCACGTCGAACGCAAAGTTGTCTGGCAGCTTGGGCGGAGAGTTCTCTCCCAGGAAAGACTTGCACAGTCGCTCTGCCTCGCGCTTGGTGATCATGCCGCAGCGGCGGGACGAGATGGGCATGGCGCCTGCCCGCCGGAGGATCTCCAGCTGGACCGGGGTGCACTGAACACAGGTGATGCCCAGAGCCACTCGCCGGTTGTGGATCTCGTTGTAGCTGTAGTTTTTTAACAGGGTGTTGGATATCTGAGCCAGGCATAAGCGCTCCTGATTGTCAATCACCAGCGAGACAATAGGCACCCCGTAGAGGATGACCTGCCCAACTTGATTGGGCTTGAGCGAGGATCTCGGAGGCGTGAGCGGCTCCTGCTGGAATGAACTCGGTGGGGTGGCCATCACAATGTTGCTTGGTCCAGGCAGAAGACTCTTTTCCATTCTTTAGAGACCAATGAGTGGAGGTGTTCGTCTGTAAATACATTTAAAAGGTTAAGTTAGCACTGAAAATAAAGAAATCGAAGAAAACAAGATTCAGTTTTGTGTTAAATTTATTTATGCACATTATAAAGAATTTTAGTCTGAAAATAATAAGCTACCAGAAGTAGTATGGTTATTAAATAGAAACCAGATTTTTTTTATATTACTAAAACTAAAATAGAGCGAGAGAGACAGAATTAAACAACTAGCACAATTACTGTAAAGCGTTTTTAACATGTGAGACACATACTGGTTGTAGATCAGAATATGACGGGGGTGAAATAAAAACTCACAGACAAAAATGACAATGATGAAATAAAAATTCGTTTAAAGAACGTAAGAAAATAAAGAAGGTGTTTAATATGATCGCAAATTAAATAATAGAAAAGCATATATAGGCCTATTTTTAAAAATAAATAAAGGAGTAACTAAATCATCGCGCCAGCAACATGTAATGATTCATTTTGTTCCTTAAAGACTCTGGAGCACGAACACTTTTTGTTTCTGTGTGAAAATGCAAAAAGAAAAAGCGTGTAATGCTTTTAAATGCTGCGTAATTAATTTACATTTTTTGATTAGTTTATGTTGAAAAATAACAATGTAGCGAAATTTGTCGAGTTTAAGCGGATTTTCCTGTAGAATGTTCTGTCGGTCTCACCGTTCTGTTCCGACTTTTTCCCAGCCTACAGAACGTCGCTCTTTTAGGTTAAGGTAATATATCATATAATAGTCCGATGTTAAGCAAATAATAATAATAATAATAATAATAACAAAAATGACATAAAAATGTATTTATCTACACTTTTCCTTTTTTACTCCGAGAACAAACGTCACTTAAAAAGCCTAAACCTGAACAAAAACACATATTTTTAGACAGACTCGGAGACTATAAAAAGTTTGCATTTTTCTTACCTCCGCGCGCTGCCGGAGATGTCCAAACGCTACAGAATTCAAATCATGTCGCAGCCTATTCCACATACAAAACTGGAATTTTGACTTCGAAACGGTCAACGAGCGCGCGAACTTTAATGAATACAAGCGCGATAAACGACCAATATCACAACATGCTCCTTTATCGGGTTCAGCATCAGTAATAACAGCAGAGAAAGCGCGAATAAGCGCGCGCCTCACACACTGGCTCTTATTGCCGGAGCGCGCTGTGAGTGATTGGCGTGGCTCTGCCCCTCTGAAGAGCCAATGACGTTTCACTGACTGCCACTCAAACGCGCCTCGAGTTCACGTCTGAATTAGAGGAAAAACTCCCGAGATTCATGGCCGTGTGCCATCGGTATAATAACGTAGAGAAAAAGAGAAACTAAAGTGTGTTACTTTAAAATATCAGAACATAACGCGCCGAAAACCAAAACATTTTCTCACAACATCAATAATTTAATTGCGCGTTTTTATGCTAGGTTTATATTAAAGTCTAAAACGAATATGTATTATAGGTAATGATAGGACGCTGTAAAATAATAATTAAAAGCCTGATATTTTAGTCTATTGTAACAGTTTTTTTTCCAAGTATGATTTTACCGTTTGATTCCTCCGCTTTAATCATCCACATAGGTGTTTTTAAGCAGCAAAAGTAACCAAATCATCTTTTAAGATCAGTCAGGTCATTTCTTAATAATGCATTATCATTTCGTTATCAGCATCTGCAAATGTCACACACTGAAACTGTCCAAACTGTCGTGCCATATTGAGCCAATTTCCACGCATTCATAAATCAAGCGAAAGGGGACAAATGTCGGCATGTCATTTTTTCATCATTATGAGGGTAACACAGAGGCTGTACGTACTGAATCGACCACAACTGAGAATAAAACTAATCGCCTGATGCCGATGACACGTTGTCCGACAAACTGTCTCATCAATAACATTCCTATAATAGAAGGTGCACTATTGATCCGTCTATAAAAAAATTACAATTATATTAAAAATGCCATATTTTTACTTTTATTTATTTTTTTATTTTGAAAAAAAAAAAAAAAAAAAAACTGTTCAGAATTTTATTTTAAATGTCGGCATTACATTATTATAAAGATACTGATGACATTGCACGTAGTTATAACAGGAATATTGGGCTTAATTGTGACGTTTCCATTTTGTCGCGATAATAGAATTAGTACAAAAGGTCAAGTGTTTTGAAAAACCAAATCAAATTGACAGGAAAAAGAGGGTCCCATCTGCAGCCCCCTAAACCTCATTTAGATCCCATCCCGCTGGCTTTTGTCTCCCAATAGCCAAAGAGCACCTCATACGACCCTTCATCCCATTACAGGAATATGAAAAAAAATATGATATTATAGATACACTTTAAATAAATAAAATGAATCTATATATTATGCAACTTGCCATTTTCATATATATATATATTCTTATTTTAATTTTTATCAGCTATATGCTTATGTTTTATAAAATGAAAAATTGCCTTGTAATACTAATTATAACAAAGACCAGTTGAACTATCCATTTATGTTTATTAGACCGCTGATGATGACAGCTATTCATGCTGAACAGTTAACATGTAGGCCTTAAATCATAGTTCATGTGATGCATAGAACTTCATCTATATGTATGTTAACTCTACTGTGAAATTAATCATGCGTTTAAAAAATTACTTATGTGACCTATCGGGGTCAATACAGAAGAACAAAATAGGGGGAAGCTAATGGCTACAAGAATAGGACATTATACACCAAATCCATCATTTATCCAAATATACCTCAGGCAAACTGTTGTGTTTTAAAGCAAATGAAACGTCTTCACTTTCCAAAGCAGGCTGACTTCAATGAATCCTGCTCTCTTTAAAGACTCCTCTCTGACCTATAATTGTCACGAACAGAAAGTCCCACAGTACACTGTGGTCTAAATAGGCCCAAGTACACTGTCCTACATTATAATCCTTATTTAATACTGGAGGTCTATCTGAAAATTGCAAGACTAAACGCCGCTTGGTCTGTGAAGACTTATCAAGCAATATCATTTAAATACAATCTCATCAGACGTAAAGCATTAGATGTTTGGCCCTGGATTGTTTAGTCTTGTTACCTGAATATAGTTCAATATACTGGCTTCCAGTAGTCTATAATGGACCCCGTATATACTGTAAGGTAATCAGACTCCATGCATCTTTTGATTGAACAGTGATACAGAAGACAGCATCAGACAGGTAAATAGGGCTAGAAGTCGATACAGTGTGGTGCCACTCATAGCCGTTATGGAATTGTGTAATATGTATATTTTAATTACATTTTAAAGTTGCAATAATCAGCAAACATGGAATCACATAGTAATTCTGTTTATGTTAAATTAGATTCATTCTTATGCAATTAATGGAGACTTGTAGGTGTTCAATTTTAACAATTACAAATAAATACAATTCATATTTTTAATCAAACATCATGATTTTGTTTAAATATCTGAGATATTTTGTGGCAGTGTGGTGCACATACTTTTTCCAAAGCTCAGGAGAATCGTGTTTTCTAGCTGTTTTCAGCTCAACTTCTGCAGCATCTGTCAATCCCTGAAACGGTCAGAAACATATTTTAGCCTTGAACAGTCATAAATTACAGATTTTTTTTGTGTCCTTCATGCCTCAGGAGAGCTTGATTGATGGCTTCATTCGTTTTCATGAAATTATAATAATCTTTTGTAACACTAGTGACCTTCTTGACGAAAAAAAAAAAAAAAACGATACTATTTAAGGCTATTTCTGGTTAAAATCAACGGCATAAAATTAAAACAATGAACCACTTTATAAAAGTTTTTTTTTTTTTTTTGCGGTCTTAAGCTCCTCCCATTAATTGAATGCTAGAGGATGAAGATAAAATATGGGCCTAATATATATATATATATATATATATACTATATATAATCTGCCATCACAGTAGCCTATCTTAAAGAAATTTAGTTTATAATAAGACATTTTTGTAAATACTAAAATGTCCGACAAATAAATGCAAACAAGACAAGCCCTTATACGAACCTGCTGATATTAATGTATAGCATACTAAATAGTTGAACATCTTCCAATAGATATTTGTTTACCACAAAAACTGTAATCATTAAGAATTTTAGTTTAAATGTTTAAGGAAAATCAAAGAGATTCAAAAGTTATAGCCTAGCTGACCTTAAGTGATCGTTGCACTTTCTTTCGGCCACATTACATTGAATTACAATAACGGAGATTGATCTGAAAAATAAAAATCCATAAATCCGGTTAAAAACTGCAGAAATTATTAAGTTTTGGACCATCCTAAAACATTTTAGCTAAAGCATTTTTTGAAAGGAACGATACACATTATTGAACTTTCAGACAAACACGTGAGAAGAAAAGTTCTTACCAAACCCTATGCCTTTTTACAACTATTCTAGAGATTAATTTAACAAATTAATTTAACAAGCATAATAAAAAACAGAATCCACACGAAATAGCCTAGGCTACTAACAGTTTTGATCATAATTCACAACTGATGTTGTAGGATGGGTTTTTTATTTATAACGGACAAATAAGAAATCAAACGTAGGCTCATATAAAAGACATTCCGGTCAGTAAACACATTATTTTAAATCTGACACAATTTTGAAAACTTTCAAGTCGCATCCAGAAAGCTGAGGCTCTTACCTTACACGCAGCACGCGATAGCGGCGTTGTGTCGCGGCTCCTCCGCGGACGCGTCGCGCTTCTGCTCTTTTGTAAGATATTCCAAGTACAAGCTTTAGCGACGCAGCTCTGCGGCTGACGGTGAGCTGATGCTGTCCTGCTCTGCTGAATCACTCTGAGTCAAGCGCGCGAGGCACGAGAGCAAATATAAAGGCATCTGCCGCGCATTGCTCTTGTGCTCCGGAGACGAGCTTGAGAAATGTGCTCATCGCAGCCGGGGCTGTCACTGAACTTCACGTCCTAAAGAATCTCAGAGAGGTGGGGCTTTTTACAGGATCACAACATGGATAATGACATATCGTGTTTGATCTTTCACGTCTGAAAGTTGTGAAGAAACGCTTTTACAGATTGGCTTCTGAATCTTGGTGAAGATAGCTTAATCTGAAAAGATTTGCCATGGTCAATGATAACTGAAAACTTGATTCCTTTGTCACTGAGAATATTTTATAGGAAACAGAAAACAAAGATTTTTTTTCTCCACACAGGAATTATAGCCTACCTACATATTTGCGTAAATGTACATATTTGAAAGTGAGTTTGTCGTCGTACATATATAGACCGGGGCTAGTTGTCACAGTTGTCACAGGGCTAGTTGTTACCCTTTGTGAGGGTAAGTTTATGTATGAAAGTGACATTTTGTATATACATTTTGTATTTCTAAAATTTTGAGTTTTTTTTTTTTTTTTTTCACAATTGGCAAAGATTACATTTATTGAGCACACACTGATCTTTTGTCTTAACATGCTTTGAAACACTCTGGGGTTTTATCATTAAATGATAAAAAATTGTGCCAAATCTAAAATTGTAACTTACGAATTTGTAAGAAAGAAAGGACCAAATTCAGCACAATTATTCTAATTTACAGTTTAAAACTTAATGTCTCAGACCATCATTTTTGGAGAAAAAGAGAAACATAAATGAAGGATAATTAAAGTTGCTCAGACAGGTCAGCTGCCGGTCAGCTTCCTTTACTGAGTTATTAATTAGTGTAAGTTTGCTTAGCAAAGCAGAATAACCAATGACCATTTACGCTGTCCGGTGAGACAGAGCTCCTGAATCCCAATCAGTTAACTACATACTTCAATTCAACTCAGTTCTTTCTAACACACCACAGTGAAACCATTTAATGGAAATAAGACAAAAGAGCAGTAAATAAGCTACAGTATATAAATCATTTTAATGAGTATAATAAAGTCAGAATACAAGCATTTGTTATGTTTGTGATGTATTTTCTGGTATATGTGTCTCTTTGCAGTATCACAAAAGATGCTTTATATTGGGAAAAGGGTCTTTTAGATTATTGAGCTGTTCTGTTAAGAACTGATCACTGTGATGTTCTTTAGGGGCCAGATACACCTTTAGTGTGACCCTTTTGTTGCGTAATCCAGTGTGGTCAGAATGATTTGTTCATTCATGTTAAAAATATTTAATAATATATTCATTTTGTTCATTCATTCTTAAATATGGTTTAAGTTTAAAAGATAAAACCTTTATATAGCATATAAAATGGATTATTAAATGAAATTACATTATAAACATTCAGATATAATATTCCTGATATTAAGTGCTATATAAATATTGTACATGTTATTTAGCTGTATGCTTATATGTGTTCATTAATTTTAATCAAAACAGTTTAATTAATATATATATATATATATAATATTCTTCCTATGGAAACATGTAACTAATTAATTTTGACTGAAGTAAAAAGATTACAGATTTAAACTGAAAAACCATAAACTAAGATTAAACCAGTTTAGGGCAGAAATAACTGCAGGCAGTCAATCCTGACTGCCTTTATCATCACCTTGTTTTGCATAATTAAACCTCTAAATTAATTTTTGTCCTGTAAATCTTGTAAGACATCTATAGTTTTCATTTCTACCTGGTAGAACTGACCTCGTGGCACACCTCGTCCTTCAGTCCCATACAACATTAGTCTGAGATCTTTACATATCACCATATTGATATCAAAGGACCAAACACTAGCATGTATATATTGCATGTGGGATTATTCTCATGTTTCCTGAACGCTGTCCGGACAGTGAGAGGATTCAAAGGTCATAAAAGTATCACAGGGTGAATCAGTTAAGCAAAACCTCCTAACCTCTACTTCCTTAATTACTACGCCGATTGAGAGCCAGGCCTTTTATTGCCTTCATCATTAGCTCTTTGCAGCAGTCTCGGACAGGCTTCCTTTAAGGACCTCATTGGCTCATTGATCAGCTGGCATCACTCTCAGCCGGCCTGCAGCATGTGAATGTGAATGTCTCTCTCCGACTCGTTAAGTGCTCTTTTTTCTCTTCCTCTTACCACTGACTTGTAAAGAGCTTTTAATGCGGCTATTAGTGGAAGTGAACAGGAAGCGTGTTGAAATCACGGTTCTTCATTATTTATAAGGAGGTTTAATCTGTCGCTTAATCACCATTGTTTGGGCAAAGCAAGTTTGGCGTTAGTTGAGTAATCTGAGCGAAGAGGAGACAGGACGTCCAGGATCTGATTGGTCCTTTGGTGAATTAGCATACTGAAATAGCATTGTTTTAATAATTCAGTATTGTTTTTTTTTTTGCAATAAGGTTCATTAGTTAACATTAGGTAACAACATTAGTTAACATGAACTAAGAAAGAACAATATTTCTAGAGCATGTTAATTTCAGCATTTACTCATGCATTAGTAAAAAGTGTTAGTTAACTAATATGAACTAACAATGAACGACTGTATTTTTGAATACTGTAATAAATGTATTGTTCATTGATTCATGTTAGTTAATAGATTAACTAATGTTAAGAAATGTCATCTTTTTGTAAATATTTTTTGTTTTGTTTTAAATGACTCTTATCGACATTGATTATAATCAGAAATCTATAATCACAAATCAGCACATCAGAATTATTTCTGAAGGATCCTGTGAAGTAATCATACTAAAAATTCAGCCTTGCATCAAAGGAATAAATTACAATGTAATATATTTTCACATAAAAAAACAACTATTTGAAATGTAAATAATATTTCCAATTTTTAGGCGGTTGTATTGTATTTTTATCAGATTAATGCAGCCTTGATGGGCAGAATGTCTCCAGGAAAATATATCTTACGTCAGAATGCCTCTCTCAGGTTGTATATTAACTGTGTAATCCTCTGATCCAGTTTTAATCCATGGAAACATATAGTGGCAAATATGGGAGAGCACAGATTAGATCACAGCTCATTGTTCACTGATGATAACAAATCAAATGCTACGAAAACAGAAAACAGGGTGTTTTTTATTGTATTAATAACTGCCCCTCTCACTGGTTCTCATCCATCATATTTGGAAAGTCAGTGACTGATTCAGAAAAAGAGTCATGGTGAGGCATTTATATAATTGTTTACAGTAACAGTGACCTACAGAGATAGATAGACAGATAGACAGACAGACAGATAGATAGATAGATAGATAGATAGATAGATAGATAGATAGATAGATGATAGATAGATAGATAGATAGATAGATAG
>JAUMHP010000059.1:2318569-2338904 GCA_032361065.1 Enteromius trimaculatus
ATATATACATTTTTCTATCGTATATATTTCAGCTTGAGAAAATTCTTTCTTATATGTCATATTGTTTTGTATGTTATGTTTTTTTATTGAAGGAAACCATTATTGGTTGTCTATAACAAGTGTGAACAAAAAACTTCAAAAAATCAAAAATCAGCAAGGAAAATTATATAAATATATTATTATATTTTATCTTCCACACTATTCCCATTTGCATTCAGCTTTAATGTACAGTGCATTTATACATTTATTTTGAAATACATTTAAAAATACAATTTGGTACATGAAAGTTGATTTTCAATGTACTCAAAATATATTTAATTAAGAGTAATTCTTCAAAACATGTTTAGCATGTATTAAATGCATATTTTAGGAATAAATAAATAAATACTTTTTTACAGTATGTAGTACACTAGTATACATTCTGAACATACTCAGACATTCAGACCACAAGAAATAATCACTCTCACGCTAATGGTCAGTAATAATTGATCTTAAGTAGTCATAATATGTTGATCACTAGTCTTGCTGTCAAGGATCTGCAATAATGTGAACCACTCAATGGGCATAAACTTTTATTTTTAGACTCTCATTGTTCTGTGTTTATTTAAGCATGGCTAGGATGGTTTGCAAGAAAAAAAATGTATTGCTCAACAAACCTCACATCTCATTTTTAACAGTATTGATTGTTTTTTTCCATTTGTCGGCTGGTTTATTTGCAAAGATAATTCTTTATTTGCACTTTAATTGTCTGTCTTTGAAATTTAATAATAATAATAAAAACTAGATAACAAATCCAAAGCAGATCTAAATTCATCTTAACGAAGCTAAAAATCAGGCACAAAATAATCATGCTGTTTTAGATTGGAAAGCCATCTCCAGAGAGCAATAGTAATCTTCTTTATTTAGATCTAATATTGTTCACTCAGTTAATAATTGTTAACAGCATATTTTGCTGGACAGCTATATTTCACTTTGATGGGAGTCATTTATTGGGAAAATCTATGATCATATTCATAACCAGCAGTTTTTGCAGTAAAATGGAAATGATCAATTCATCTGCATGGAGAATAATCCATATTTCACCTCAGCCATGCTTGCATAGATCTCTTTTTATTGACATGCTAAGCATACTGTACTGTTTAAATATGTGGCCACAGTTTAATGTAACTTAATTTTTTTTTAATGTATTTTATGAACATAAATTAAAGGTGCTCTATGCGATCTTGCAAAACACTAGGGGTACAGGACGTACACCAAAGCAAAAACAAACTTCGGCCAACCAATCGGCAAGAAGAGGTGGGGTTTAACACGCGGCACTACAAACATATCTGTTCATTCTGTGTAAAAACATGAGTACACTGAGACTCTGCTAAATCTGCTCTGCTCTCACGTTTGGGTACTTTTTGTTAAAAAACCGGTAGTATAAACTTTTTAATAAATAAATTTATTCATTAATTTTTAAAGCTTAAGTAGTTTTGCATGTCACAAATGTTTATTGGTTTATCTACTTTGTAAATTCACCTTAACCTATTTTCTAAATGCAAGTTATTGAAAAATGCACCTTGGATTTATGGAAGAATAAGTTAACAATATATTAACGATTCATCCATGAATCCATGTTTTATTTTAACTTTATATATAAAATATATTATCAGAATATTGTGAAACAGTCTGTTAAACTTCTGCCTCAACAAGTTTTTTTTTTTACATACTGTACATACTGTACCATTCCATCACTTGCTCACCAGCAGTGAATGAGTCCCTTCGGAATGAGTTCAAACAGCTGATAAAAACATCCCACAAGTAATCCACACCATCCAGTTCAACAGTTAACATCTTGTGAAGTGAAAAGCTGAACGTTTGTAAGAAACAAATTAATAATTAATGCATTTTGACTGTAAACCATTACTTCTGGTCAAAATATGAGTCCCTAATCAATAATGAAGTATCCGCGAGTGATAAAATCCACCAACATATTTGTAACTGTTTTGGACTGATTAACATCCATTGAAGCTAAAATGTGTGTTTATAAAAAAAAATAGATTTCCCGAATGAGGATCCATTTGTAAGCAACATTTTATCCAAATCTGCTGAAGAAACAAACTCATCTATATTTCTGATGGCCTGAGGGGTAAGTACATTTTAATTTTTGGGTCAACAATTCCTTTAAAACTTTCTTAAAAATGTGATTTTACTAAAAGTACCCTAATTTATGTATTCTGTTGAACAGAGGACAGAGTTTTTAAAGGACAACGGAGTCCTTTGGGAAAAGAAAGGGCCTGTTATTCTTCACAGAACTCTCTGTTTTGTGCTTGCCGAGCGCAACCTGTGTAACTACCTATTTAACCTTTCAGCCCCCGACTGTTTCTGACACTTCTCACGCTCAAGTACAACAACGTAACAACGTGTGACAGCCACTGAGTCAATTACTGCACTTGGCAGTTCTTCATGGACATGCAGGTCTGTCATTGGTTCTGTCACACTTATGTGCCTTTTACTAGACTGACCCGACAGCTTGTACAACTCACTTTACATTTCTCTTCGCCTTTTGTTCTGATGTGTTCCCCTCATCGATGTATGTAAAACATGTCTGGGTTTAGTTATTAAAGCAATCAAAGGCTTTTGGTCTCTTCCCAAACCTCTCTGGACATTAAATCCCCTGCGGTAGGATAACGGTGTTCCTCAAGTATCTGTCCTGGGACCGCTATCGATTGGCTGCAATTACAAACAAATCGAAACATGATTTATTTGGACGGGAATCATTTCAATATCAGGAAAAGCCAGGGCCGATGAAGACCCCATCAATAAACCACCGTCCTCCCCCTTCCACCCCTTTTGTTTCTCTGTGTACGTTCCCAACAGAGGCAATCATTCTGCAAGATGTCAATACAACCAGTCAAGCTCAAAAAAAGATGAGGTGATTGAGATATTTTGATTTTTTCATCCACCCCTCCCACCTCCACCTACTTTTTTTTTCTTGTGCACTTAATTAAGTCACCAAAAGGCTGTCAAGGATCATTTTCAAAGCACAGAACCTGGTCGCACTTGACATTTGATAATATTACGCTCCATGCTGATTGAAATTGATTTTGGAGGCTCACTATAGCCAGCTCCTTTTGACAACTCAGAGCCTATAAACCCAAGGACAAGGGCCCCCAGTCGCCGTTGCAACTCATATCCCTGCGAGTGATGGGCAGCCGGGAGCTTTAGTCAGGGAGGGGCAGCCAGGGGCCAGCAGGCGGCATCCCGTCTAGGGGTCATGGATCTGGCAACTCATAGTGTCTAATAAATCAGCACCCCTAACAGCAAGCTGGCCTTACTTTCTCTCTCCCTCTCTCTACCCTGATGGGAAAAAGCCAAATATCCATCAGTGCTGGGGAATCTACTTCAATACTGTAACTGTAGTTTAAAAAGTAGTTTGCAAATATCAATGAAGCCTTTTAAAAATGTAAGACTATTCTGCATTTGATGTATTTATCTGGTTTATGAACAAAAAATTACGCTGACAACATCAAATTCTGACAGAAAATTTGTACTAATATTATTCATTTTAAAGTAAATACAATCAATACAACAAATACATGTTTAGTTATTTTTATTTAATAACAGTAACAAAGGACAGCTAAATATACATAAAATCAGTGAATTTGATAGTTTAGTTAGTTCAGGTTTCACCTGATATGTGCAACCTCAACCTCAGCCATACTCACAACTTGATTTTGTTTGTTAGTTTGAATGGGGTTAAAATGTTGTGTTTTCAATGTCCATAACACGCTCACATACTGAATTCTGAATTTCATTTCATATATTTAGCCAAAGATAAATTACTAGACACATAAACAATTAGTTCATCTTCCAGATGCAAAGAACAAATATTTCTTAAGCAACTAATTGATTCACTAGAATTAATTATTTTTCGCAACACAGTAAGACTGTAGTACATAAAATGTTATGGAAAATACTTGTGACTGTAAAAGTTGCGCTAGTTTGTTTTTAAATCAGCTGAACTTTTTTCACGGTAAGTTACTGTATGGTGTTGCCACTTAGTAAACACTTGATTTTAATTAGTAAACATAAATAAACAAGCCCAATCTCACAGCAAGTTGTACATCTCACGAGGTGGCTAATTCATGCAGATTCATAGGACCTTGCTCACTGGGGGTTAGACAAGAGTGAGGTCGTACAAATTTGTACGAATTAGCAATTCGTAGAATATGTACAAATTGGTCGTGAGGTGTTGAAATAAACAGTACCTAGCAAAAAAAAATAAAAATAAAACACACACATTTTGAATGCTGTGACAATATGAGGTAGACCAGCATACAAAGCTAAGGTTTTAGAAAATTTGGAATCTGGAGTCACTAGGACTATGATCATTGTTTTTGGATTTTTTTGTCTTTCATGGAGATTGAGAGTGACATGATAGCAGCACTCATGCTAATGATCAGTAATAATTGATCTTAAGTAGTCAGATCACTAGTCTTTGCTGTCAAGGATCAGCTTCACTTTATAGGAAGGCCTCCTACCTGTACATTTTCTTTTGTTTTCCATAGAAGAAAGAAAGTCATGCAAACAATGTGAGGTTGAGTCAGTGTGTCCTTTTAATCAGAATCAGAATCAGAATGGGCTGATTCATTCTGAATCAGCGAAGAAACAGTAGCTAAACAGACTGTGCAGCTACTGTACTTTATAATCCAAAACTGCCCTGATTTTGAGGCCTAACTTTACAAGAGTTATTTCTAGACATCTTCACATCAGTTGTTGGATGTTTTGTGGCATATTAACATCTTGTTTCCTTTATTGTTAAGTCCCTAATGACAATGCCTGGCACACATTATCTGGGGCATCTATGTTTGTTCAATTATAATGCCAGCATTTTCTGCTCTTTTAGGGTTCTAACCCGCTTTTGCTAATCGCATTTTGCAGCCTCAGGCTATTGAAAAACTGTAACGGTTAGGTTCGGGAAAAACTGCTTAATTATTTGTCTTCCTCAGTGGTATTCACAAGTAAAGTCTATCAGCTCCCTGTCTTGCAGCATGTTAGTATGGCCTACTTAGATCCATATAAACTGATCTCATATCTTAGATCGCTTTGAATCTAGTAGAGTTCACTGCATTAGAGTTATGCAGGGTAATATTGATGCATATTATGGTATCACTAACAATAATAATAAAAATGTTAATAATGTTTTTTTATTCTATGTATAATACAACTTTTTGTCATAACCCTTAAATTTCGATTGCATTTGTCCTCATTCATCCTCTGTCCTCTATTCTGTCCGAAGATGACATGTGCAATTCAACAGAGATAACTTCAGAGGGAACGTCCCATTCATATTGAACCCAGGGCGAGCTGTTTCTATGATTAACTAAACTACAACGAGGTGCAACGCTTTTGTCCTTAACCGCACAACTGACACGTAGATTTATCAATCGGCAGTTAGGCCAATAGCAAACTCATAAAAATGAAGTATGGCTAAGAAAAAGGTAATGAAAGAGTATTGTGTTCCTGCATTTAATAAACCAGAGCATATTACAGCTTAATAGCTTACCATTTTATTTACTTCAGCTCCACATTGACCACTTCTCTTCCAAACAAATAAGCTAAATCATATTAACCACAGCATGCAATTTTTTTTAACGTTTCACTTGAGCCACATGTCGGGAAATTACTTCAAAAAAGCTTACAATTTAATGTAGTTAAACAACAATCAGGCTGCTATATAAAAAGTTTACATTTTACAAGCTAATAAACTATATTAAAGTTTTTAAAGGTGCTGAGTCTGAAAAACAAAAAGACAACTGTATAAATGAAATAATTTTCTGGCACTTTATCGATAAGGAAGCAGTTTAAGAGTGACACTGAAGCGATGCATTTCCACTAAATACACTAAATAAATCTGGAATACACTATTACAGGGTTTTACAGGGTCAGTTCACCCCAAAATGAAAATTCCCCTCCAGCTGTGTCCTCCAGGTGTCCCGTCTTGATTAGTCTGTGTATATATACCATGCTCTGTCTCTTGTTCAGTGTCAGTTGTTAAAGTTTCGTTGATTGTTAAATGTCTGCATTGATCGCCAGTTTTCTTGTATCCTGTGTTATTGATTAAATATTTCTTGTTCATTGGATCTCTCGTCTCCATCCGCACTGAGAAGCAAGACCGCGACTGCCACAGCCAACCACTACAGAACAACTGACCGTTTCAATGGAGATGGTATTTGATGTGGGCTTCAGCGCCTTAGTCTTGAGAGACCCAAACTTCTGGGATGCTTGGGTTGGGTTCGAGCCCATGGAGAAAGAGCACCATGACTCACCGTATCGTCACCCCGCAGAGCCCGTTTATCCGACTGTGCACATCTCCGTGGACTCCGGTCCGCATTCACAGACTAGGGTACACCGTCACAAATAGGAAAGTTGACCTTGTAACTACAACAATGGCAGAGAAGAACAATATCCAGCTAATTAACAATAAAAACATTAACAGCCAATGGATGTTTCTCACATTTCTGGTTTACTCAGCAGTAGAAATCGTGATAACTTGAAAAGTACTGAATGAGAGAATACCACAGATTATTTTTTTTGCATTGCTGTTCACTCAAATAGCAAAACAAAAACTCTATGATCACTTTTTCATGACTTTCAATAAAATTAAAAAATTGAGAGAAACTGATAATGGCAGTCAGAAGAGAGAATGATATCAAATTTATCATCCCTCCCATAGACAAAAAATTATAACTGTGTTATAACTGTAAATACTTTTTTTGAAAAACGTTGCTGATGACCATTAAATATGTCTTGGGTCCATCAGAATCCAGCAGCAGACAACACTGCAGTAAGTGATTGTAATAAGCTGCATGTTATTTTGCATTGGCTTTACACTAAAATAGTCTTCTTATGGTGCTTTGTGTGAACAAGCTTTTCTCTGTTTAACACAGCTGGCCTGAAAAGTACTTAACCTTTCCCCTGTACCGGTGTTAAGGCAAAGCGATTATTCAAAGCTTAAATTACGTGTGAGGTAAATGTTTACCAGCAAAACAAAGGGATTTATTGCAGCTAGCTTATTGAATTTGTCCAAGCTAATCAAACTATTTACAATGTCTAAGTAAAGGAAATAAAATGGCAATAGAGCCAGCTGTCAGTCACGGGGAGTCGATCAGGCCAGTTGCGTTCTGATTGATCAGGTCTGAACCGTGGCCTTGACAGGCGCCGTGGCTGCTATCGACAGCAATCTAGTGCACGGCAGAAAAAGAGAGAGAAAGAGTGAGAGAGAGAGAGAGAGAGAGAAAAGAGAAAGAGAGAGAGCTGTCCAGCACTATTAACCTCTGGTCCTAGCGTCCTTCTAGACATCACCGCTGCAGTAATTAGGGAGTCAATCGCAATCGCATGTATCACTTAGCCTGTCGTGTCAGTCAGAGCGGCCTGTGACAGATTCATTAAGCTCCTGCCCTCCAGGTCTCCCAGTCAAACGGACCTATAAACTACTTTAAACAGGACCTTACAAATTGGAGGAGCCAAGAGCAAGGGGAGGGTGAGTTAACAGCCCAGAATAAATGCTCAAATGACAATTAGCATTGATCAGCGGAAGGAAAACGGACACTCAATGACAAGAGATCGCAGGTGAGAACGCCTTCTGGGTTATAGCGGGACACGGGTTAACGCACACATGCTCCAGACTTAGTATTGGTGGGATGGCGGACTTAAAAGGTCTACACAAGTACGCAAACGTGAATGATGTTGAGGGTCTGTATTTCTTGCTTGTGAAATGCTTAATTTTTATTCTTTTCTAATTTCATACATATTTTTTTATTGCAAATATGACATGCATATTAATTTGAGTGAACTCAGAAAATGAAAAATTTGCATTTAATTTATCCTCTTTTTTAGAAGCATTGAAGTGGACTTGGATAAAAAAGAAAATTAAATTTGACCATTTGTACAAAGACGTTCACATGATCAATGTCAACTCATAAGGAAGCCTTTTTCCACCACTGAATTAAAAAAAAGGTTATTTTGATTATTAATCTCACAATTTTTCTCAGAATTGTGTAATAGAAACTCAGAATTGTGAGATATAAACTTGCAATTGCAAGCATATAAAGATGTGATTTTTATATCTCAAAATTCTTACTTTATAACTCACAACTGTTTAAATAAAGTTACAATTCAAACTTTTTTTCTCCAAATTTCGAGAATACATTCTTTTCCACAAACTGTACATTGTTGTTTCTCCTCTAAGCCCTGCCTCCTGAAAGGGATAGATTTGTAAAAAGCTCAATGTTTTAAAAAAGCAAGGAGTACTCTGATTGGACAGCTATGCAGTGCGTTGTGATTGGCAGAATACTGCAAGAATACTTCTGACGGAAATGTACGTCCCTTACCATAACATGATGCCGCATCTGTTTGGTCTCGAGATTGATCACCTGTTTCCTGTTGTCTCCAGTGTTGTGTTTTTGACTTTGTTCTGACACTTCTCCATGTGCTCATTGTTTTCTTTGCCCTGCTCTGTCTCCGCCCTTCTCTTGATTTCTGATCGCTTGCTCTCCTGCCTTTCACCTGTTTCTCATTCATTTAGTTATCTTCTCCCTTTATATGTTTCTCTGTTTTGTCATTGTGTGTCAGACTGTTAAAATGCCCCTATTATGCCTTTTCAAATATGATATGTCATGCAGTGTTTCATGTAGCTGTATGTGAACATATCTGCAAAGTTGTGAAGCAGACAGTACACGATAAATAAAGTTATTGTCTATCAAAAAAAAGAGTCGTCTCACATTCGCCTAAATGAGTCGTTAGCAATTTGAAACTTTTTTTAATGGATCCACGTCATTAAGTAACATTTGTACAATGTCCGCCAACATTCTACGTCGCAAACAACTTGCCCGCCCACAAACAGTACAATTTCCATGAGGATTACATCATGTCAAGAAGACGCTGTATCCTGTGAGAGTAAATTTGTTTTATATGCCCTTCCGAAAGATTGAGCTGTCGCCAAGTGGCCAGTTCCTGACTCCCGCAAAGTTCTGCAGTGATTCCTGGGGTTCGCTAACTTCTATCGGCAATACATCAGGAATTTATGTGAAGTCGCTGCAACGATTACGGCGTTAACCTCCACCAAGGTAGTCTTCAGGTGGAACCCGGAAGCTCAGGTAGCCTTTGGCACCTTTAAGTCCCATTTGTCTATGCTCCTGTTCTATCGGTTCCAGATCCTGAGTCCCAGCATATTGTTGAGGTTGACGCATCGGACGTCGGGGTTGGCTCAGTACTATCTCAGTGGTCTCCTCGTGATGGGAAGGTGCATCCTTGTACCTTCTTCTCTCGCCGCCTCTGCCCTGCAGATTGTAACTACGACATCAGTAAATAGAGAGCTGCTGGTGGTAAGATTGACTCTGGGCAAATGGCGTCATTGGTCCGTCTGGAAAGGGTGGTGGTTGGGGCTCGCACCTGGGGTATCAAGCGATGGGTAGAGGAGGCTGGACGAGGGAATGCAAATGCCGGGAGGATGTTTGTGCTGGCTGTGTTGCACTTTGAGGTCCTTCAGTGGGGCCATACGTCCAGGCTGGTCTGCCATCTGGGAATTCAACCACTGTTTCTGTCACAGGAATCTGAGGCTGCAGTTCCATCTGCCCTGGCTTTCGTCCGACAGTGTCATCGCACCTAGGGGAGATACAGGAGGGTTTTGGGCTAAACCTCTAGATGAACCAAGGCAGCGGCCGATCGCTACAGGTTGTTAATCCTGTAGCGGTTCGGCACAAGCTCTCTCTTGGTCAGGTTCATGATGTGTTTCATGTTTCCAGGGTTAAACCGGTGTTTTCTTCCCCTCTTAATCCCGGTGGTTAATTGCGCTCCTTCCTACACTATGAGGAGGTTACTGGATGAGCGGCGTCGTGGCAGGGGCTTTCAGTATCTCGTGGACTGGGAGGGCTACGGTCCAGAGGAGAGGTGCTTGGTGCCATCCTGGGACATTCTGGACCATTCTTTGATCGAGGACTTCCGTCGGCAACAAGGTGTGCCTGGGGAGGTGGGGTATTGGGAAGCTGTTTTCTGCTGTCTCCAGTGTTGTGTTTTTGACTTTGTTGTGACACTTCTCCACGTGCTCATTGTTTACTTTGCCTTGCTCCGTCTCCGCCCCTCTCTTTCTAATTGCTTCCTCTCCTGCCTTACACCTGTTTCTCATTCATCTCGTTCATTTTATATGTTGCCTTGCATCACACATCATAAACATAATATCATGTCAACGTTTTTGATTGGAGAAAGAAGAAACAACAAGCATTACCCTACGCTGCTACTCAGGTTTGAAAAGTAATTATCAGGTTATTTTAATAAGAAATTTCCCTGACTCAAAAGTTGTGAGTCAGAAGTGCCAGACTGTTCTTGCAGAGGCAGAATTTCTCCACTTTATAGTCTCTGTGCACAGCCAGCATAGACTGCTCTGCAGTTTCTTATGTGTTGTGTTGAACTGTTCTGGAAAAGTGTTGTGAACACATCTTGACCACTGAGTTATGTTCTCTCTTGGAAACACAGCATCTCCAGTGTTTTGCAAAAAATTGCACTCAATTTTATGTGATATAATATATAATCGATTTGTAATTGTTACAGAGACATGAAATCAAGACCCGTAAAATATAAATTGTTGCTGGTAGTTGCCATTTTTAAACCTTCTACTGTCTGTGCCATTCAAACATTGCAGTGCTGTTTAGTTTAGCTAAAGGTGTTAGATGTTAGCTCTAACACCTGAAAGTACAACCTGACCATGTGCTGTAGTATGTATTGCAACACATTTTTAAACACAATGCACGGAACTGTGTAGCTTGTGTAGCTGTGTGTTTGCGTTTATGTACTTGCACTGCCTAATTGTGAGTTTTAGGCCTTATTGGCTCTTCGCGTTTGTTTACACACTCTCTCTTGCTTAATTTCACTCAACACTGATGCATTCCTGCTTTAATTATTGATGGGCTTTTCCTAGTGCCGCTGCACTGATTACTTCTTCTTAATTAGTCAATTCTTTACCTCATACACAAAGTGCAATTAAACACAACAAGTTATTACCTCTGTCAGACAGACCATTAGTAGCGTGTGCGCGGATGTGCACGCGTGTGTGAGTTTCAGCAGCCTATGGTTCAGTCTCATTGGAGATATACGACACAAACAAACTCCATTTTGCTATACAAACACACACACACACACAGCCACTTCCAAACAAACAACCCGAATCATCTCAAATGCATGGCAATTACTGTATGACCATCCTCTGCAGGGCTGGGAAAACACAAAGACAAGTAGACATAGCTTGCGGTTCAGTTGTAAATATCCCCTGCAATTCATTTGAGAGCGAATCAGAGACATTAAGCTCAGCTGCAAGTGGAAAAGCACATAAACGGCTTTAAAATTAAAATTGAGCATGGAATCAGCTGTCGTGATGCGTTCTTGGCAAATGTTGCTGCAGCGTTTTAGAAACAGAGCGGGGCATATCGTCCATGAGGAACCTCTCGATTGCTATTATAATTATTCACCACCTTTTAGTTGATTAACTTCTAATTGCTCCTCTGCATTCTAATGGTCCCACTCTGATCATTACAGTTATTGCCTGCCATAATTACCGGTAATGTTCTTTTCGACACACTTGTGATAATTGCCTGTAGAGAAAAGTTTTTTTTTTTTTTTTTTTTTTTTTTGGAGGCTGTCGTTGTGCATGAATTTCAGACATTAAATCTGATGGAAAACAACATTAGAGGTCAATAAGTAGTAACTAATCATTGACGTACAGTTACATACAGTAGCCATAATGTTTTTGGCACCAGATTTGTATGGATTTCAGGGCAAATACGCATGAAATTCAGATATTAAAGAAAATAAATAAATAAAACAAAATATGTAAGTTATCTTCACATAACACTGTCTAAGAACACTTTAGTGCAAATAAACTAAGTGTGATGAATGTATAATTTTTTTGGAGGTTTGTAATTAAACTTTGTTATTTGTTATATTAAATATAATAACCGTGTAATAACCATTTCACTGTGTGAAGTTGTTTTTAGCAGTTGTTTTTTTTTATTTTATATTTAATTCTTATTTACTTTTTTTGTTGTTTGTTTGTTAATTAATTTATTATAATTAGTTACAGGGATTTTGTATTGGTTTTTTGTGTATGAACTGTTTAATTAAATACTACAGCTAAAAATTATGTAAAAACTGCACTGTAAAAAATGTAAAAAAAAATATCTTCTTTTTGAGGTTACCAAAGACCAATGAAGTGTGCTTTAGTATTTCTATATTTTTTCTATATTATAGAAAATAGAATTTCAGTCTTTCTGCTTTAAAATTTAATGCGTAAATCCAGTGTGTTATTTGCAGTTTAGTTTTTGAGTGAAAATTATTTCTATGTAAATGTTATTCAGTTTATTTTTGTAATGTAAAATGGGTGACACTTTATTTTAAGGTGTCCTTGTTACACATTACATGTACATGTATAATAATAACAAATTATGCATAGTTACATAGTAATTACAAGTGAAACCCTAACCATATAAGTACATGTAGTTAAGTAATACAAGTAAGTTATTAAATGGATAATTACACAGTAACAAGGACACCTTAAAACATAAGTGTTTTTATAAAATGGTATAAAAAAGGTAAAACTCAAACGCAAAGTGTAAACATAAAATGTTATTCATGGTTAACCTCCATTATTTATTTTACATTTGAGACTGACAAATAACCAATAAATACATACATTTTTAAAAATTTACTTTTTAAAGACTTTCTATTTGTTGCGGCACAAATAAATCATGGATAAATTGTCCATAATACATTAGATAGAGTTACTATTTCATTAAATGGGACTTGATTATTATCAAATACCAGATTTGATGCATTTGTATTGTTTGTAATGTGTTTTGGGGTGTGTTAAAAGCCTTTTACAAACTCAAAGCCGACTTAACCATAATACTCCAACTATAGCCTTTGAGAAAGCAAAGAGGGCACATTTTAAAGTTCTTAACAACTACCTCTCTATCCTCCCCCATCCACCGCCCAAAACACACACACACACACACACACACACAAATAAACCTGGATAATGTTCCTTGCGCAAGGCTGACCAAAGATTTCCTATCGCCCCCCCTCTCGCCTCCCTCTCTCCCCTGTTTTTCCAGCCCATTAGAGATATTGCCGAGCCTGGGAACTCTGCATGTTAAATCACTTAATCAAAAGCAATGGGTCGAAAATCTTGTTTCTCTTCTTTTATTTGATTCATTCCTCCAGATAAAGGGAGAGTAGGGAATGCAGAAAGCACATTATCACTTTGGCCCAATAGCACATGCATTATGTTCTAAGCAGCCGCAGAAAGACTATCATTGGGTCTGATCCCTCTGGGTATGGGGCGACTGTTTTCACCGATCATCCATTCAGACACCCTACGAGCGCTCCGCTGTCTGCCGTATGCGTCTATCCTCGGTGGCCCCTGTGGTCCTCCTTGTCACTCGGCTTGGCGTGAATGAATAGACCCTTTTAAGTTGAAGCACCTGTGCTGTAATTCTAAAGTGTCAAACAGAGATGCATAACGCCGCTCACTTGCCTTAATAAAGTTCTTGCAGAGGCAGCATTCAAGAGGGAATTCATGCTTGCTGGGATGCCCAGGAGCGGGACATTCGCTTTGACTCTTCACCTGAATGCTTCTTCCATATTAACAGGGCCAGAGCTGCTAACTTCTAGCCAGCAAACACTGAAAGCCTGTCTGTGATGTCTACCTTTATGAGCCAAACCATGGTTTAACTGTGGGTCATTTTGAACAGATCAACAGCTTTCTCTTAGAAATTGCTACATTTTGAATGTACATGCAATGAAATGGTGAGTAATTTTGAAATTGAATCACTTAAATATAAAGCTTTATGATTTCTATAAAATACGTTCTAACTCTCAACTTGTCCCAAATTGACACTTGGTCAAGAACCTGTGGTGTCACAGGTCCTCCAATTCTTTAAATAAGAAACCCTTAGCATCAATATTCCGACACGAAACATATTGGGATTTTTAATGTCACAATTAAATAATATGTTGGGTAATAACATTGCATACATTATATGTTGCGGTGTGATTTTTCAATGTAAACAGTCACAACATTTTTATTTATATGACATTATTTACACATTTATGAGCACATAACCCAACCCCTGCCTCTAAAACGCAAAATACTGTATAACAGGAAGAGACAACTACCATCATAATTTATTTAAAAAATCTTAACCCAAGTCGAATCACCACAATTGATTTATGAGAGGAATAGACGTGATCGACGTCTTCATTCACAGTAAATCTCATCTTGTGCAGCAATCTGTGTGCAAAAAAGTCGCCAGAAGAAGCTTTAAGTCAGCTTTGGTTATGCAATTGGCTCTTGTGTGTCTCATGATCGATTGCGTCATGCAGCGCAAAAGGAAGCATGTGTTTAAATGAGATGTGAGCGTGTTAATGGAGCGGGATCATTTTAAGCATCATTAAAATAAGATGTTTTACATTATTCTTCACATAAAGACACTGTATAGCTTCAGAAAACTAGAAATGCAACAAAACCTGTTTAGGGTCAGTTTTTGCTATACAGGTGCTGGTCATATAATTAGAATATCTTCAAAAAGTTGATTTATTTCACTAATTCCATTCAAGAAGTGAGACTTGTATAGTGTATATATTAATTCCACACAGACTGATATATTTCAAGTGTTTATTTCTTTTTATTTTGATGACTTTAACTGACAACTTGGCCAACTGAAAAGTATGAGCATGTACAGCACTCAATACTTAGTTGGGGTTCCTTTTGCCTGAATCACTGCGGCAATGTGGCGTGGCATGGATTCTATCAGTCTGTGGCACTGCTCAGGTGTTATGAGAGCCCAGGTTGCTCTGATAGTAGCCTTCAGCTATACCCCATAGACTTTCCATGAGGTTAAGGTCAGGCGAGTTTGCTGGTCTATTACGAACAGGGATACCATGGTCCTTAAACCAGGTACTGGTAGCTTTGGCACTGTGTCCAGGTGCCAAGTCCTGTTGGAAAATGAAAGCTGCATCCCCATAAAGTTGGTCAGCAGCAGGGAGCAGGAAGTGCTCTAAAACGTCTTGGTATAC
The DNA here is from genome assembly GCA_032361065.1 of Enteromius trimaculatus. Lineage (NCBI taxonomy): Eukaryota > Metazoa > Chordata > Actinopteri > Cypriniformes > Cyprinidae > Enteromius > Enteromius trimaculatus. The sequence continues at coordinate 2,333,681 of JAUMHP010000059.1, forward strand.
AGCTGCATTGACCTTGGACCTCATAAAACACAGTGGACCAACACCAGCAGATGACATGGCACCCCAAACCATCACAATTCACATAAAAAGGCTTCAACTCTCTAAAATGCAAGAGGAGGAGATAAGACTTTGCTTACAGGCATATGTTTGGACAGCATAACGTATGTTGCCTACCAGCTCAGGAGAAATAGACAAATTACTGAACTTATAGAGGAAGACAAATCCATACCCAGCATCCTGTGCAGCTGCCGCCATCTGCATTCTAATACACATTGTATGTCTTTCTCCATAACCTCACACAGCTGTGGGGAAACGTCTGAATTAAGGTACAAGTCATTTAATTACAATAGCTAAAATCATTAAACTATAAAAACAATGTGTTCAGTCTGTATCAGACCAACATTATTGTATTTATAAGATAAGTGGCTCTAGCTCACATGTATGAATTGTAGAAGATTTTTATTAATTCTGATTCAATGTAATACACGGAATTATGCTGTGTATTACTATTCATAGGAGAAGCTGTTCCACTAGATTGTATTCAGTTATGGTATGTGTGTTAAAAGCCGCAGTGTGCGTAAAAAGAGTGAGCTATTTAAAACTGAGAGGCTCTACATACATGAAAAGAATTTGTTTCAGGAGCTAGAAATGCAGACATGACCTCTATCGATCATACAACAATGACTCATGTAAAAGATACCTTGTCCAAAAATACAACATCTTCAGAATGCAACGAAGCGGACAGACAACTGGGGTAGTGGTAAGTATTTACTGTGTTTATTTACAGCTTTTGCAAGAGCCGAATCCAGGTGAGTAACTTAAACGTAGATAAATTTATAATTGTGATGGGAGGTGAGACAGCTGCTGGTGATCAATATTCGGGTGACTGGGATCTGATTGAGGGATTGAGGTAGTGAGGGTGGAGCCTGGCGTGGGCTCAGGTGTATCTGTAACACAGAATGTATATGTGAGCAACTGGGGAGTGGAGTTTGAACATCTAATCGGCCTGATATTAATTTGATAATAAAGGTTTATGCATTCAAAACCTCCCCAGAGTAATTTATTTTGAACAAGGAAAAATCCACAACACAATGGACAATTTTTAAAATTAATATGTACTTAATGTACACTTGAGTTTTTCATATTTCTTTTAAAATAAGTCTCTTCTGTTCATAAAGACTGACTGAAATCTGACCAAAAATACAGTAAAAACTGAATATCGTAAAATGTTATTAAAAAACTGTTTTCTATGGCAATAGTGTAAAATCTATTTATTCCTGTGTGGAAAGCTTCATCATCATTACTGGTCATCAGTGTCACAAGATCCTTCTAAAATCATTACAATATGCTAATTTGCTGTTTTTGTTTTTTTTAAATCTAAATGATCACTCTGGATGAGTTCAGTTCACCTGCTTAATCCTGTTTGCAGTTCAGTCATTTACAAGCGTGACAACTGCATTTTACAATTAAATTAACTCCTGAAAAATTCAGGTAGTGGCAACCACATTTACAAAAATGATGTTCTTTGTGTTCATTGAACTGAACTGAGCAATAAGTCCTTAATGACGTAATTAAACACATAAAAGAGTATACTACAAAATCACATGGAAGAAAGTCCATCTTAGCTTAGTGTTGCCAGATATTGCTATTTAAAAATGGCAAATTAAAAAAGCCCATAATTACCTTGAATCCAAATGCATTATCTTGGAAATAAGCCACATACCAAAATACCATAACCTGCTCTTACCTATCCATAAAACATACTGTTGATCAGCCAAGCCCAAACAACAATCACAATTACTGCCGGTGTCAATCATAGCAGTTTTGAGAGTGAGTCCTCTTCAGAACATACACAAAATAATCATTTAGGGGATTCACTCCCAAATTTAAATGTGGTTGTCACTCCTGAAATGTATGTGTGTGTGTGTGTGTGTGTGTGTGTGCAGTGGAGATCAGAATTCAGAGACCGATCCTGTTCAGTGCTGAGCTAAGCAATTCCAGCTGCAGTGCTGAACCAGTTCTCTACTAAAAAAAAGTGAAAACAAGTTAAAGGCAGTGGATTACTTTTCAAAGATCTGTTCTCGCGTGGCCTTTTCATCCTGTTTCCTGAACATCTATCGATAAGGCTCTTAGGCCTGGATAGGGAAAGCTTCTCAAAGTACTTATCGACCAAAGAATAAAAACACTCTTTTAATTATGAAAAGTGAAAATGTAGCGTCTTTGTGGAGTTTGGATTGGCTAATGCATCGCACGATCGTCAGATTATCTCTAACCTCTTTAAGACGCTCTGTGTCATTTCATGATTGAGGAGCCGCTTTTCAAGAGTCCACGGAGTAATAAAGTGCTGTCCGGACAAAATCGCTTTCTTTATGAGCAGACAGAAGCACAGCAAGACCTAATATCGGTTCATCTTCTTAAACTTTCTGACTTTTGCTCTGTATCGTGTTCAATCCTTTAAAAACATAATTTAGCTGAAACTTCAAATCCAGCATGAGAAGTGCTCAAGGTCGGATCTGAGGGAATGCAGTGAAAAGTATTAAAGCGGTCCGTTTATAATAAATGAATGAAAATTTTATGAAAAGTGGAATTAAAAAAAAGGACAAAAGTAAAACAAAAAATCAGCGGAAAGTCTTTTCTTCCTACAACAGCATGTATGTTTAAGAGGAAAGTGAATCATATAAAACTTTAATCTTCTTAGGAGAGTGCTTGAAACAGAGCCGCATGTCTTTATAAGGGAAGATTGCGTTATTATATAAAATTCACTAATGATAGTTATAATGCGGTAATATTTCTCATGCAAATAACTTGTTTATTTGTTTTTGCTCAAGTGAAATTCCGGTAAAGTAATGAGAAGTGAGCGGGGGGTGTTTGATATGTGTGCTTGCTTTGGTTTAAAAGTTTAAGAGGGGATGTTCTGTCATGACGCCGACACAGATCAAAAAATTAATTTGATATATATTTTGGTAAGACGATTACCCACTGGGAATAAAGTCGCAGGCATCTGCCGAACTGCGTGGCTCATTAGGTAAGTTGGTGCACTTCTCTAATTGAGGGTTAAGTTCAAAACATGGCATCCTTTGTGAATGTAACTCTCGCTTTCAAGTTATAATGACCGGAGAGAAAAACTACTACATAAGCTACATTATGAAAAAAAAAAAAAGATATATAAACCTGATAGTAAAGCTTATAATATGTTTATTTGTTAGGGCATAAATATTTGCTCTGAAAACAATTCAATTCACTCATGATTCCCTACGAATATTAAGTTTGATCATGATTTGGTTTCATTAAATGATGTTGTTGTTTTACAGTCACACATCAAACACTGCCTTTTGAATGTGACAATATTTTGTTATTACAGTCAATATAGTGAGCTATTAAATTCTGTACTTAATTCTGAAATGTTACATTGAATTTTACTTGTGAACATTGACTTAAATCCATTTTCAAAACACTATTCCACTCAAACGTTATTATACAATCACAAATTCAAGTAACAAATTCTATTATCTTGTAAACATGATGCAAAATTCATTTAATGGTGCATATGCATATGTGTATACAATATAACAATATTTTGAAGTAGTATTAGTTTTATACCAATGCCAAATTAATAGTTTTAAGTATTTGTTGATAAAGTGAATGCAGAGGTGTCAATGAAAGTACATTATCAACAAAGCCCCTAAAACAGAAATCACTTTTTGCATGTACATTTTTTTGTACAAATCCTGATTGCAGGTATAGACTTCAAACTTTATCAATTTTATCTGAGACGTTTTTGATGGCAAATTTAACAGAATAGTATATGTATCATAAGAACACATGTATATTAAATTTAAAAATGTTATTATAAAAACTAAACAATTAATTCGTTTAATTCGATTTCATTATTTTGTTTTTGTGAATAATTAAATCAAAACCGAGAATTTAGATTACATTTAATGCTGATTTGCTCAGACTTTACTCTTAACAAACAATATAAGTATAATAAAAAATGAATCCACGAATTCCAAAGAAACCTGCTAGGTTAAAAGAAGCACCCAGACCATGATTTGGTTATGAATATTGAAAGCCATGCGAACTGTATGCATGCATAGAGAGTTCTGGAGCCTCCTTCACCGCTGTGTGTGATGCAGGAAACCAGCGGCTCTGTCAATAGACCACCTTACAATTAATACCAGGGTCCCATCTGTGCCGACCTGCGTCTCAATCTGATTGTAGCCTGCTCTCCATTGTGCCTTTTTATCTCTAAGTGTTTCTGCTCTTCTCTGCCGCTGTATCAGGCCGTTCTTTGAATATAGAGGAGAGGTGGTGTGTGTGCCGTCAGCCTGGACTCTTAGAGAGCTGGAGCACTACTATAGCTCTTTGATTTCAGAGGGAGTGTTTGAGAGACTCCGGGCTAAATCTAGGGGGTGGAGAGCACAGGGCAGCGTGGCGATGGACGTGGAGTGAAATAGGAGTGTGGGCGCTCTGCTATGAAGTGCATTAACATGACAATGGCTTTCATCTCGCTGGAGACTTTTGGATGCATGCGCACACACACACACACAGTAGCCCCGCTGTAGGGTGTTTACCTCTGACCACCACATGCATTAAAGTGCCCTCTGCCTCTATCTGCATACGAACATCAAATAAAAATACATCAGCATCATGATTACACAATGATATCTAACAAAGAAAATACTCTGATCAGCATCATAATCAAGATTATTAATGTTCATTCAAGTGTACCATTCAGCAGAATTTTTATTTTCTTGCACTCCAGAAAAATGGATTCAAGCTGCTTATAGTGTTTAGTTAAATCAAAGAGGTAGTGCACAAATTCTTGAGCATTTGGTATTTTATGATCATTACATTTTATTAAACGCAACTAATTCAAATTTAGTTCCATGTTACTTGCTTTTTACAATAAATGTAAAAGAATTTCTTGTAATGTGGTGATTTTTCAAGTATCAGATTATAAAGACAGAGATGCATCGAAAATGTCTCTGATATGTTCACTAAAGTCTTTCCATAAAAATACATAAAAATATTATGTTAATTACTAGTAAACTATATATATAGCACAGAACAGTATACATCATGCAGGAAACATTCTAAAATGCAAATCAAATTATTGATAATATAGACTTATTTTTATTAGATTCCATAATTATATTCGATTTTAGCTGCCAGGAGAAAATAAAGATTAATAGGAAATGTAAAAAAAAAAAAAAAAAAAATA
>JAUMHP010000059.1:2348325-2358805 GCA_032361065.1 Enteromius trimaculatus
TATGCCTACTATAGAAATCGTCCGGAAGCAGTAGGTCATCCGGGTACTTCTCACCTACTGAATTTCGAATGCTATGAGTTTGGACATATTACTCGCCTCGCATGCTGTTTTTCGCGTACTATATAGTAGGGAAGTAAGCGATTTCGGACGCAGCAAGTGTTCACATACAGCTAAATGACAGATCATATTTTAAAAGGCATAATAGGGGCACTTTAACAACTTTTGTGTATTTGTAAGTTATCCTAAAACACAGTGACTGTGTTTTTAATTTTGAGTGAACTTTTTATTTTATTTAGAGGTAATGAATTTGATTACCCTAAAACATATTTTCAAAATATATTCAAAAATCTCTAAGAAATTTACCTGCAATGCTGTGAAATGTTTTTAATACATTAAAGTGGGGTTATTTTTTTTTTTTCATAAATAAATTTGATTAGCAACTGTATAATTCACAAATCACCGGTATAACCACTCTGGTTTTGCCTTTTTGACACAGCTACGCTTGAACAGTTTTTAGGTAGCTAGGCAGGTATTTCTTCAATCGTCTTTGAGATGTTGCCAGATGTTTTATGGATTTGGTCTGTCACTGTTTTTTTGTCTCTTCGTGTAATGCCAGACAGACATGATCAGATCTCTGTGAAGATCATACTGTCTGTTGTCATGCATATAAAAATCTCACTGGATTCACAAACTCTTGACACAGAGTAACAGAGATGTGTTTTTGATACGTCATGCCATCATGATAAGTCTAAGAATGGGAAATGGGAAAAAACACTTTTTTCCCATTTATCATTCTTTGTCAAATCCAGTTATTTCAGTAAGAATCCACACAATGAAGTAGGTCCAAATTAGTCATGTGGAGAAAAACCAGGAAGTCAGAAAACTTCATTTATAACTGACTTCTGTGTGAAGGCCCAAGTGTACTTCAAACAGAATTGAAGAATGAACTGGTGAGATTCAATTTCTAACAAAATCAGCCCAAAATGAAGTCTGTTTGGAATTCATCTGGGAATCTGTCAATAAGTTGTCAGATTTCTTCAGAAAAATTAGTTCTGTTCGGTATAGAGCTTTGAATTGCCATTGGTCCATGGCGATTATGCAATATGCAAAATGTAAATGAACCATTTCAGTGTTGAGTTTAAAAAACTCCAGCGGTCCCCCAGAGTGAGTTTTTTTAGGTGACCTTTATTTTATAACATTTGTCCTTGTTGTTTCCATGGTGACGTGTCATACTTGTCACATGAAACACTGAAGCCACAATAACACTGTATGACAGATGAATCGCTTTTATTTAATTTTTTCCCTCCTTTTTTTTGAATAATCATAGATTTGCTTACATGTCATACATGTATCTGATATTCCGATTTACAAAAATATGTAAATGATGTTTTGTCATTTAAAAACCTTTAAAAATTAACTTGTTCGTGAACCATAATATGATATGGGCACTGCCATGTTTTTTTGAGCTGCAGTTCAGTCGGATTTACTGCATGTGAATTTATCAAATTCTCCCAAAATACATGTAAGTAAGTGGCCAGTGAACTGTATTTAAGGTTTTAATCAATAAAAAGGATCAACATGCTGTCATCTCATTCAGAAAACACACTCCCGTCCCGTAGCATGATGCAATCGGTCACGAGACACACAAGAGCCAATGGTATTTCACAACCAACATTGACGTAAGGATTCTTGTAGAAAAAATTGTGTACAGACTGCAGCACCACACAGGAAGTACACGGAAGACGGAGACAGGCCTTTAGGATGCTTTGAAGGTGAGTAAAACGCAGGCTAATATTAACTTTTAGGTGAACTGTCCACACATGAATTGGATGCTTGTTCGCTAGCTGTAAACCATTGCAAAAGTATTTTAAAATTACTTTTAGCCCTAAGTGAAGAACGAAGAAGTACATAGCTGTGAGTATATCAGTGCCTAAAGCTGTGCTTCATACATCAAGACATTTAATTTGCCTACAATAAAACCAACAATAGGTGTATAATTTGGGGCAGTAAATGTTCAATCTACATCATTTTTTGTTGTTGTCAAAGCTCTATCAAATGTGTGCCTGTCAGGCCAGGCTATGAAACCACTATTGATTTATGTTGATGTGACACCACTGTGGCCCAACAAAAAGTTTTGCACCTTTGAGCGATAGCTTACCTCCAACCCGCTGCAGTCCCTTTCCGACGTAGGTCTTTCCTGTCTCCGCCGCCTGTTAAGATGCATGGAGAGAGATGTCCTGTCAAAAAGCCGCCACAGTATTTCTTTTCCAGTAAGGAGAGTGAATTCATTTTTTTCCCCCTTTCGCCTCCTGCTCTTGTACACAGGCCAAGTAATGCTGGTCACTCCATCAAACATTTAGTGCAGGTAGGTTGATTGTTCCCTGGTAGATACAGTGGGTGTATAACTTGCAGCTCTTTTTGTCATGTTAACTGCAGTCGATCAATGACTGGAGGTCAGGGGCTCCTGATGTAGGTGCGAGCTTAAGAGCGAAAGAGGCAGAGAGAGAAAAAAGTGTCCGAGATCCATTTTTTTTCATCTCATAACACACACGGGTCAGTTATTTTTCTCCGTTTAGCACTCACCGCTCTAAGTGGATATTGATCAGGTACCTTAATGCAAACCTGTCAAATTAATTTTGTTGGTAGAAAGCTATGACTGCTCTAAAATTGCCTCGGCAATCGCTGTTAGCCGCTAGCCTATGAATTTTAATCATTATCTGAATGGGAAGCTGGCATTGAAATCTCTCTCTCTCTCTCTTCCATTCTACAAAAGCAATCTAGTCAGAAAGTGAAAAGAAAGAATGCTTAAAGCTGCATTTACATAGTCTGAGCGCAGACTATCTGATCCGTAGCCGTGCCGGTCATTTGTTCTGTAAAAGTAGTAATTATGAACTTTATAGATTTGGCTTTATTCATTGTACTTTTCATTTTGCAACAAGAGTTTCAGTTGATTGATGCATGATTTCACTTGTAAAAGGCATTTTCTTTCAGTTTGCACTTCCGTAAGGAATGTAGCGAAAAGGACCTGGCCCCATCACAACTTCAAGGGCACAGAAACAAATTAAATTAATTGTTTTGAAAAAAAGGATAGACATCTAAAGGTAATTAGTAGTGTTTGCTAAGATCATATGTTGGTCACTGATTAGAATGTGATCAATACCTCACATTGTGCTTGTTTCTATGCATTTGTTTCACCTGACAGATGAAAAAAATATGCATTGAAAATGAAATACCCATTATTTTCCACCAACTGGCAATCCGAGATGCCGAAATCCAATTGGGTAAACTGGCATTGAGCAAGTTACACAGACCAAAACAAACACACACATTCTGTCCCAGAATGTACATTTTCAAAGGAGAATAACTGACGGTACCATTGTTTTTCAGATATTTATTAGCATGTATAAATGTAAAAATGTTCATACTAGAACAACTGACGTGATGAAAGTAATTGAAGAAGTTCTTTTTATTTGTTTTTTAAATAGACTACTGACACCTGCTGGTCTGGAGAGTTTTTCCTCTTGTGCAGACGCAGAATGTATGTGCTAATTAGTCCTGAGGCGACAACACAGCATACTTTCTTCACTGCTAAAGGCAAGCATGTAGCAAAATACCTAGCAATGTAGCAACAACCCTGGCGTAAATACACATACCCGTACATTGCACCTTAGCAACCTCGTAGCGACCATTCAGTACACCCTAGCAACACAATTCTCGGTCTTTGCTGTCTATCCGTTTTGTTACCTATGCACGCATCTTGCTGTTAAACCCAAAGATTTTTCTCACTCAAGACACATTACTTATTCATCCTCCGTTCAGTTCCGTTTCCCTCTCATTCCAAACACATTTTCTATTTATTCAAAAGCCATTTTCTCCTCGATTCGGGATCTGAAGGATTGGATTGGGTTAATGTGAGCAGGTCTGGTCCATTCATCTCTGCCTCACCTGAGGGCCTGTTGTATCTGTGTTAATGCACTGAGCGCTATCTGACTCCAACCTTGACTCCCATCCAAGAACAAAGAGCCAGAATGAACTTCAGAAAACAGAAGAGAAAATTGACAAAGCTGCTATAACTTTTGACAAAACTCATTCAGAACTACAGAAACAAAGTCTCTTTGTCACAATGTTACAACAAAGGAGTTTTAATGTTTTGTACCGCAAACATACTATTAACTGTTCAATCATTAGTATTTTGTGGGGTATTTAAATTGAATATAATATTTAAAAAAAAAATTCACAACAGCATAGTATTTACTCATATTTTCAACTAGCTTTTATTTTTATATTTTCAAATATTAATTTTAATGTTAGTAATTTGATGTGCTTTCATTTTATATTTGGCTTTTATTTTTTTCAAGTGTCAGTACTTTAACTAAAACTGTGTTTACGAGACACTGTTTGTACTAAAAAGGGAAAGAAATTCTGTTTTAGTTGTTCAGTTGCAAGACAACAGTGTTTTGGGGTCCTGGAAATGAAAACTTTTGCAAATGGGTTTCAAAGTGCAAGTTTCTGAAAAGGATACCATGATCTGCTGTGTGTAATCAACAAAAACATGAAATTGAGAAAACGGTGGTGTTTTTTGTGTGTGTAGTATTTGTTTAAATTGTGACATTGACAAATACTGTTAAAATTTAGTTCAAACTTGATGTTTTTTCTTTTAAATAACTCTTTTTATATTAGTTTTTTTTCTTATCAGTTATGTTTACTAGAGTTGTATGTTACATGTAATGTTGTTAAATGAACATTTATTGCGTATTTGATGTCTCACCATGATGGTGTTTTGTGTGAATGACAATCAGCTCCTTCTATATACAGTACAGTATGTTCATATTTAAAAACTGTTTGTCATGGGCTTTGATTTACAATGTGACTTTCTCATCACCACCTGCATTTGGTGCTTATCAATGGTACAAAACAGATTTAAGCACTTTAATAGGTTGGTATATTAACATTATGTCAGTTAATGAAATTGCGGTATTTAACTGTGAATTTAACTTAAAACCGTAAAACCTAAAATGTCGTTACCATATTTTTACAGTCAAATTCTGGCAACTACAGCTGCTGTTTTTTTTTTACCATAATTTTATTTTTTATTTTTTTACATTGTAGTTAACCAATAATTGTCTTGAAAATCTGGTATGATCTGGTTGTAGATGTCTTTGGTAGTCCAGCTAATGACTAGCTTAAAGCAGCTACAAACAACTGTGTTTGAAACCTTTACCTAACTGGCATAATTGACATGTTTCAAGCTCTTTCAACCAGTCCAAAGGGACTGTGCGCTGATTCCAGCAGATGATTTTGGTGGTGGATTGTGACCGGTACATTTATAGCATGAGAATCCATTGCTTGTGTGAGCAACAATTGTTGTAAAATGACTGCTACACCATGCTTAACTTTTCTCATCTTCTAACAGAGTTTTATACGTATTTCTCCTTTCTTTGGGGACTAAACAAACCAGCAAGTAACAATTGCGCCCTTTCCCCGCGGCTGGCCTATCACCCATCCACATCCCTTCCCACAGAGTCCATTACAGCAGCGGCTGAACGGATGCTCATGGCAAACAGGTTCCTCTCGGCGCCACAGCCACGTGCTCAAGGTAGAATGTAGATTGAAGCAGACATCAATAAATAATTACGAGTCTTGAGACTTTTAAATAGGAATCTATGCAGTGTGAAGCGGCGTTTAATCGAGTAACTTCTGACACTGTATCCATCATTGGAAAAGCAGCAGACATCAGCAGAAAACGAAAAAGCCTGCTTCTGAGATTTGCCTTCATTTGCTTTGTGTCTGGAAAGGGGGCGCTTGGTGATATTTAAATTCATCAATCGACTGGAATTCGCACTGGTCTCTGGGAGCATTGCAGAGCTAAGAGTGAAAATCAAACCGAGACTATAATCATAGCAAAGTAATAAAGAGAAGATGCAAAAAAAAAAAAAGCATCAAATTGCTTCTACACTAATTTAATGAGTCTAGCTATACCGAGAAGTTTGGCCGCCCATTTGCATTTAGCTGTAATCATATCAGCACTGATATGTATTATTTGTAGAAGTGTACCCAAAATGCAAATTCATGGATTTGATTTTCTTCGCTCCGTGTTATGAGTGCACATCAATGAAATGAAAAGGATTTCATATTTCGTTGTATCATCAAGAGTCAACAACCAAAGCTCATACTCCCTATCAGGACAGATATGATTATGCTGTACAATAAAATGCTTTCTCCATTAGAAAATAAGCAATAATTTACATTTTAAAATGCCCGCTGAAAGACTGCAAATTATACTGGTGTATTTAGATTCGGCTGTCACTCGCGGGGCCAAATTTGCTAACTTACTACCTTTGATTACTCATTTTGCATCGCCGAGGAACCCAACTCGAGAGACTTGCTACCTGTTCGGTCGTTTACCAAAATATACAACAATTCTCATGCTGCGGCCCATTTTAAGTGGAATTTTTTTTTTGATGTGCTTGTGGTTGGCTTTATTGATTTTTACATTTCTCTGAACTGCAAGTTGGCCGGTAGGTTTATGGAGATGGTGTAAAAATGTCCCCTGAATAGAGAAGCTCAGCTCCTGTTGGTTATGAATAAACTATCTTTATAAGATGTCATTTGGTCGGCAATAGACAGTAAATAAAAGCCAATGGCTAGTTGCAGTTAAATCAAACTTGGTGGGGATTTTCCAGAGATTTACAAATGACCTCAGGGATTGGACTGGAACAAATGTGAGGTGCATGAGAACTTATGGATGAAGCATTACAATTCACTTCCATTCATCATAAACAATTCTGAAGTTCTGCAGTTTCAGTGTGGGGGTTTGTCAGCATGGTTGGACCGTTGGACATTTGGTGTAATGTTGGTGGTATGTTGAATATTAACAATTAATTGTATTTTAAATATATATATATATATATATATATATATATATATATTGTCTGTATTTTTTTTTCATGAACACCAATCAGTATTCTGTTTGTTTGTTTTCTTGTTTTGATGCAAAGCTGATTTTTCAGCATCATTTCTCCAGTCTTCAGGGTCACATGATGCTTCAGAAATCAGTCTAATATGGTGATTAATTATCAATGTTGGAAACAGTTGTGTTGCCTAATACATTTTGGAACTTACAGATAAATAAAATTACAAAACTAGATTAAAAAAAAAAATTAAAAAAAACAATGACAACAAACAAAGTAGTAAGTAAATGAATAAAATTAATAATTTGGATCATTCAGAGTTCAGAGTATCCCCAATTATTAAAAAAAAAAAAAAACTTAGTTTGAGATGTAATTTAAAGATACTAACTGTTTGAATGTTTTTCTTTTTGTTACTAAAAAAAGTGAAAATGAAAAAGGCAGTTAGTTTCATAGAGTGACATGAATATTGAAAATCCTGTCAATAAAGCTAATTTCCATATGCTATACTTTTGCTTAATACTCACCTTAAACCCAGATCATGCATCAATGGCAATTAGATTATTAAGCTGTATTTGACTGATATAATAAGTCTAAAATAATCATAACTCACTGAGATTGCTTATAGATCGGCCCACTTTGCACCTCCCTGGCTTCAGCTGCCCAAAAGCAAGGTGCTCTAGAAATCATTTCAGACTGAATCAAAAGTATTGGCAGCTTTCACATTACAGCTCTTCAAATGCATTGTTGTTGGAGCGGGTGGGGGTTTGCTTTGCGTCTACAAACCAATCAATCTAGGTGAGAATCACATTGGCCTTCTAAGCAAAAGCGCTTGGAGAGATTTCTAGGCCATGGTGTCACCAATCCGATTTCCACCAGTGACCTCTGATCTGCGGTGTCATGGGCCCAGCTGACACACCGGAGTCAGCAGGAATCAATAGTCACTGCTGGGGTCACTTCACCTTGTATAAAAAAAGACATTATATATTTATTTGTATTAAAGCTTGACACGTTCAACTTCCAGACGAAATGCACTCCTGCACTAATGAAATGTCAATCTAAAGGAAAATATGAAGAGGGGGCGGAAGAAGGCATTTTTGGATGAAAGAAAGGAAGAGGAGGAAGTTAATTGTAAAAGTTTCAATTCAGGAATGAATGCATAATCGATCAAAAGTCTACATCAATATTTATAAAGGATAGAAATGTCAAGCAAAAACAATATCTAACCAAATTAAACATCTAGCTGCAATGCAGATTATCTTTTCATTTAAAGATTTGTACATAAACCAAGCATGAATTTACAAAATCATGAACTAGATCGCATTGTGACTCTTGCAACATTGTCAGCCTTCTGGGTGGTTGCCAGGGTGTTGCAATGCAGTCATTACGGTATTCTAAGTGTTTGCTAGTGCCTGTTTAGAGTTTCTAGGGTGTTGCTATGCGGTTGCTATGGTGTTTAGAATCTTTGTTAGTTTCTAGAGTGTTGCTATACAGTTGATGTGTGGTTGCCAGATTTGCAGAGTTAAGGTGTTCTGGGTGGTTGCTAACATTGTTGGTGTCTGGGTGGCTTCCGGGGTGTTGCTAAGGAATATTGTTTTTATCACATTTCTTTGTATCGTTGTGTTGATATGCAGTTGCTGTGTGTTTGTAGTTGTTGCTTGTACATGGTTGTTAAAGGTGTTCTGGGTGCTTGTCAGGGTGTTTTAAAGCAGTGGTTCTGAACTGGTTTGGCCTCGCGACCCACGTTTTCCCATGGTCATATGGAAACTGCTCCTGAATAGAACGAATATCATACCTTCACGCAAATCCTCCCGGATAACACACACAGTTATGCGATTTATCGCTACTGTAATTTTATTTCACGCGTTGCATGCTCTATATATATCTGACAGGACGGTTTGTTTTTCCGAGGTGAGAGATGTATTAACTTATATCATAAGGTACGAAATAATGGTAGAACACTTACACTGACATTAACCTGATCAACATGTCATCTGACCGCAGTTAAAGTGTGCTAGGTGGTCGCCAGAGCGTTGTTGTGTTATTCTAAAAGGTTCTAAGAGTGGTGGTGTTCTGAGCGTTTGTTAGTGCACTGCTACGTTCTCAGTAGTTTCTAGGGTGTTACTATGTGGTTACTAGGTGTTCTGATTGTTTATTTGCATTGCTGCATTCCTCGATGTTTCTAGGGCGTTGCTACGTGGTTTCTAAGTGTCCAAGTTGTTGTGTGTTTGTTTGGGGATTGTTATAGGCGTTCTTGGTGGTTTCTAATGTTTTTGATTCTGCCTGCAGCATGTGGCGCTCTCATGTAAGGCCAGTCGGTTGATGATAGTGGATGTGTACAGCTCATACATTTATGACGGCTGACTGATAAATCCACTGCATTCATTAAAGTGGAACATATTTGAGTCATAATTTCTGTTATTACACAGATTTGCATCCACCTTAATTAAATCCACACTAATGTATATGCACTCGCTTCACAGGCCCATAAATGAGTCTGTCCTAAAGCATGTTTCTGGCGTTGTGTGTCTGCTTTATGGTATCTCAGTGGACTCTAGGGAGTTCGGACCCCGCAGTGTGTTGTTTGTGCTGTCAGGGGCCGTTGTTTTGGTAAATGGGGAGTTAAACAGATATATCCAAGCGTAAAATCTGAAAGTGTCCCCGGTGGGAGCCTGAGGGCTGGTGTTTGAAATCAACTACATATCAATTGAGCGGCGTAGAGCAGATCGTATGATAAATTCTATTCCTCAGACGCCTATAAATTACTTTTTCTCTCACTACATCTCCTTCCTTTTCCCGCACCGGCTCAAATCCCTCTTTTTCCTCGTATCTCTCTGCAAACTACGCCTTTAATAGCGTCCCCCGGGGCTACAAGTGCAATTGTGTGAGATGTTCAGATGGATATTTTCATAGCGTGAGTGACAATATTAACAGAAGGTGTGTGTGTGAGTGCTGTCTATTCTCCAATGGATATTTCCCCCAAATTCTTGGCCTCTCATCCCAGTTCAATCGTGGTGTGTTATCTGGCAGTTCATTATCTCAGTGTTTTCTGTAAGTAAGTAAGCTTAGATTGAATTACTAGGGGCTCTATTGTCTATTTGGAATTTTCCTTCCATGTCGCCCTGCTAATGAATGAGCAATTTGCTGCGTCTTTGTGAAGACTGCTTGTGTGTATCAGTCACTTAATTACTCTCAGACTGTTGGTGGAGCTTTTATTGGCGATACAGGGCAGTAAAGGCTCAGAAATGAGCAAACAGGGGTCGGAGAACACAAGGGCTAATTCTCAACGGACAGCGAGGCTAGTGGAGCGCACAGCAATGCTGAAGACAGCTAGTCTTCATACAAAGTTTGGGAATGAGAACTAGGCCTGAGTTGAAGAAACACCGATGTGAATCTCTTCTATGTGATGTTAAAGCAGATCAGTGTCAGGTTTTTAACTATGCATGAATCAGGTGAATCTGGAGGCGATCTGAGTGTTTCGATGGACCATTATGGAGTGTGTACATTATCATGGATAGCATTTGTTTGGGTTTAAATTAATATTAACTTGGAATTAAAATAAATGTAATTAT